>VWZE01024406.1:497121-552098 GCA_013396675.1 Eubucco bourcierii | reverse complement strand
ATGGGGTAGACCTGTCTGTGTGCAGCATGGCTGGAAGGGGAAGTGGGATGGGGTAGACCTGTCTGTGTGCAGCATGGTTGGAAGGGGAAGTGGGATGGGGTAGACCTGTCTGTGTGCAGCATGGTTGGAAGGGGAAATGGGATGGGGTAGACCTGTCTGTGGGATGCAGCTGGCAAGCAAGCACTTGGGAGATTCTGCATTGACCCAGTGCTGCTGGGTGGAACTGCTGTGATGTTGCTCCTGTCCCTGCCTTCCCACCAGGGCAGCATTGCTGGCCACAGCTTGCTTCTCTCTCTGTCTTGATTTGAAGCAGGAGAGCTCAGCGTAGACCTGCTCCCTGCGGTCCATAACTCACCTTCCTCTCCCACCTAGCTCTGCAGAGGCTGCGAGGCAGGGACGATGTGGATGATGAGATAGAAGAAATGCGGCAAGAGGACAGGTCAGAGAGGGAGGAAGGACAATTCACTGTCCTCAGCCTGTGCACCTACAGAGGCTTGCGGTGGCAGCTCATCTCCATCATTGTCATGATGATGGGCCAGCAGCTCTCTGGAGTGAACGGGGTGAGTGGGAAGGCACCTGGGAAAGGTCAGTAGGGTGGGAAAGGCCCTGGAATGAGCTTCCCAAGTGGGTGCTGTGAGGCAGTGCTGACACAGGAACTAGAACCCAAGTACCCCTTCAGTGGGCAGGCTGGCTCCGCATCACGCCGTGGTGGGTTCGCCCTGGCCAGCACCAAGTCTGGTGCTCACCTGTGCTAGGTACAGACACAGTAAGGGTAGTTGGGCATTTTTTGAGTAAGCTGCTCGTGCCTGGATCCAAACCCCAGTGTCTCCAGACATTGGAGAAATGTCACCAGTGTCTCCAGTGCTCACCTGTGCTAGATGCAGGCACAGTAAGGGTAGTTTGGACACTTCTTGATTAAACTGCTTGTTCCTGGATCCAAACACCACTGTCTCCAGAAATGGAAGGGTTCAGTTCTTGGGCTTCTGTGCACCAGTTCCAGGATGGCAAAGCAGCCCGAATGGGATTCCTCTCTTCTGCCTTTGGTCACATATGAACAGAGCTGTGGTTTTGCTGCAGGTCTTCTACTATGCAGACAGAATCTTCCAGTCAGCAGGCGTGGAAGAGAACAGCGTCCAGTATGTCACCGTCTCCATAGGTGCTGTCAACGTTGTCATGACTTTGCTTGCTGTAAGTTTCTGTTAGGGCTCCTGGAGTTGCAACTCCTCCAGTTGTCCCCCCCAACCATCACTGTTTAAACTGGCTGATGTTATGGACACTTACTGGGAGCTGCTTTACACAACAGATGTGTAGTACTGGAGTACTGTGTCCAGGTCTGGAGCCCTTGTTATAGGAAGGAGTGCAGAGGAGGCCACCAAGATGATCAGGGGGTTGGAGCACTTTTGCTACAAAGCCAGGCTGAGGGAGCTGAGGGTGTTCAGCCTGGAGAAGAGGAGGCTCCAGGGGAGATCTAATAGCAGCCTTCCAGTACCTGAAGGAGGCTTACAAGAAGGATGGAGAGAGACTGTGCACAAAGGCCTGCAGTGATAGGGTATGGGGCAATGGCTTCAAACTAGAGCAGAGCAGACTTAGGTTGGACATTAGGAACAGATTCTTTACCATGAGGTTAGTGGAACACTGGAACAGGTTGTCCGGGGAGGTGGTTGAGGCCCTGTCCTTGAAACTATTCAGAGTGAGGCTCAGCAGGTCTCTGGGCAGGCTGATCCAGTTGAGGATGTCTCTGCTTGCTGCAGAGGGGCTTGGACTGCTTGAGCTTTGAAGGTCCCTTCCAGCCCATCTGTGAGTCTGTGATGCCCTGCAGTGTCCCTGGTTGAAGGCATCTCTGTTGACAGAAGTGATCAATCCTGATGAGTTCTCATGTACCTCAAGCTTGCAGTCTCTGTGCTGCTAGATCTCTTTTTGCTGTCTGGCCCCCAACATGCTCCTCACTGGCATTGGGTACCAAGGAGTGCCCTTGCCCATTCTCTCAATGTTATTGGCACATCTGGATTGGTGCAGTTCCTGGGTGACTTCATGCTCACAACCCTCCAGCAGGTCATGGAAAGGTCACTAAATTTCTTAAAAGACAAGGACCATCTTGGTAGATTTTGCTGGCGTAAGAAGTGCTGTGTCCCAGAGTCTGGTTTCTCACCCTCTTCTGTCTCTTTCTAGGTTTTCATTGTGGAATCCCTGGGGAGGAGAATTCTTCTCCTTGCTGGCTTTGGCTTGTGCTGTGTTTCCTGTGCAGTGTTAACTTTAGCCCTCAATCTGCAGGTGTGTAGCTGAATGGCTCAGGTGATGCCTACCCATGTGTTTCTGGGCCTTGGGTGTACTCAAAGTTGCTTCTACACCCTGGGTGGGGAGGGAACAGTAGGAAAGGTCTGTGTGCTTGTGTATCTGCCTAAGCACACCCAGGAAAATCTCAGATCCTGCTTGTCTGAATGCTACTTGCAGTAGTCCATGTTCAATACCCATTGCATCCATTCCTTGGAAGCAAGCATCGTGCCCAGGCATGGTATGGACACAGGTGGCAATGGAAGGTGCCCACTGGGTTTAGAATGCCTTAACACAAGCAGTGCCTTGGTGATGTTCAGGTAGGAACCACATCTAACCCAGGGTTCAATTCTTCCCAGACCACTGTCTCGTGGATGTCTTACCTCAGCATAGTCTGTGTCATCCTCTACATCATCGGACACGCTATTGGAGCCAGTAAGTACACACAGCCTGGCCCAGGCTCCCCCACCAGCTGCCTCAAGCCAAGTACCATGTCCAGTTCCAGCCCAAAAGAGCTGATCCCAGGAGGTCAGGTTTCTTCCCTGTGTGCCCATGCACCTTGGTGGTTGCCAGCTATAGGCTCACTTATCATAGAATCATTTGGGTTGGAGAAGACCTCTGGGGTCATCCAGCCCAACCCTTCTGACCCTGCCGAGGCTGGTGCCAAGCCATGCCCCTCAGCACCACAGCTCTGTGGCTTTTAAACACTTGCAGGGATGGGGATTCAGCCACCTTTCTGGGGAACCTGTTGCAGTGTTTAAGAACAGTGCAGAAGTTTTCTTCTAATATCCAACCTAAAACTCCCCTGGTGCAACCTGAGGCCATTTCCTCTCATCCTTCCACTTGCTACTAGGGCAAAAAGACCAACAACACCCACCTCACCTCAGCCTCCTCAGGGACTTGTAGAGAGCCAGAAGGTCTCTCTTCAGCCTCATTTTCTCCAGACTGAGAACCCCAGTTCCTTCAGCTGCTCCTCACCAGACCTAATCTCCAGATTCTTCCCCAGCTTCGTTGCCCTTCTCTGGACCCATTCCAGTCCCTCAATGTCCTTCTTGGGGTGAGGGCCCCAGAGCTGAATCCAGGATGGTCCAGTAGCTGCCTGTGCCCATGAGGCAGGAAAGCACCTGGCTTGCAAGAGAAAAAACAAAGTGACAATTGTGCTTATGCCTGAGATTCCTCCAGGAAGACCTGGAGCAAAGCTGGCTGAGAGAGTGAACCCTCCCAGCTGGGCAGAGATGTTGTGTGCTTGCATCTGCAGGCAACAAATCGAACTTAGAAGCAGCTCAGATGATTTGTGTGGTCCTGCAGATCACTTTGCAGAAAGGAGATGTGCAGAGAGATGTGGATATTGGAAACTTCTCAGCATGGCAGAGCTGTCTGTTTAGCTTGGAAGGCCCTACCAGAGCCTGGCTGGGGGCAGGAATGTGGGTTGAAGCTCCCCTGGGGCTCTCACTGGCAGATGGAATTACAACCAACCTTTCCTGTTTCATTTGTGCCATCAGGAAGTTTCAGGTGCTGGGGACAGGGAGACTGTTGGAAGGGGAGCACCAGGCCAGCTGGACTGGTGGCATAACCCAGTGTATGAGAACATGTCCTGTTTCAGCCTGGCAGTGCCACGGGATGGCAGTGCAGGGCATGGGCTGCGGGGCTTGTTGCAGATCTTTCCCCAACGTGTCTTGGGCTGATCCTTTGGGTTGCTTTTCTTTAAGAAGCAGCGACTTGCTTAGTTGCTGCTCCTGAGATGCCCTCTGGGGAGACAGTTTGTGTTTATTGATTTTATTTTACAATTTGTGCTGGAGATAGGTTCATGATTAAGGTGCAGCCATGAGAAAGAAGAGGCTGATTGCTCTGTGTGAGCTTAGGGAAGTCATTTAGCTGCCCTGGAGTTTGTGTTTAATCGCTAATTTGATTTATTGGGTGCTTCTGAACACCAGTGGTTTGCAAACCATCACCTGCTGCAGGACAGAACAGTGTCACCTAGGAACTTAGAGTGGGAGAATTGCTTCTGAGGTTTCCAAATCTGCATCTCCCTCCCAGGTCCAATTCCCTTTGTGATGATCACGGAGATGTTCCTGCAGTCATCGCGGCCTGCAGCCTTCATGGTGGGTGGCTCTGTGCACTGGCTCTCCAACTTCACCGTGGGCCTGGTGTTCCTCTACATGGAGGTAAGATGCAGTCACACAAGGCTGGGCAAGACTTCAGCTTCAGAGTGGTATCCTCACCCGCTGTGTTCTTTGAGACACCTTTTAAATCCTGAGAGCTGTGAAGCTGATTCCCAGCAGCTCCATGCAGGGTTATAGGTTAAGGGCAGGAAAGTGATGCTGACCAGCTCGGTTTTATCACCTCTGTTGCACGTGGTTTAAAATGAAGCAGTTCTTTTTTCAGCTGAATGCCTCATCCTGAATTCAGGAGTGTGGAGAAGACTGCAGCTTCCCCATCTTGCATTAGGCTATGGTGGAGAATTGGCTTCCAGGGATCCAATTTTAGCTTTTGATCCCTCAGCCATCAGTTAAAACTGATCCCTGGCAGTAGTGACCCATAAATCCTGCAGTTGCTTTTATTAGTCTGTGCAAAGGGGAGCTGATCAGTTTAGTTCTGCTGATAGAGGAGACTCTCACCCTCCTGTTCTAGTAAATCTGTGGTGGTTTCCAGTAAACCCAGGGCTGTGGTACAAGAAGACAGAATCTAGAACCACTCCTAGCTCCAAATCATTCAACTTTAAAATACCTGCACATCATTCTCTTGGGTAGCTATTGCAGGTCCAAATCGTGTCACACACAACTGGAGTGTGCCTCTGATCCCTGCTCTGTCTTATTTCATTGTCCTAGGCTGGGCTGGGGCCCTACAGCTTCCTCATCTTCTGTGCCATCTGCCTCGCCAGTGTCATCTACATCTTCTTTGTAGTTCCTGAGACAAAGAACAAAACCTTCATGGAAATCAACAAGATTATGGCCAAGAGGAACAAGGTGGAGATTCAGGAAGATAAAGAAGAGCTGAAGGATTTCCACACTGTCTCAGGTGGGCAGGCAGAGAAGAAATCAGTGTCCAGCAGTGAGCTGTGACCTAGCCCAGGGTTTGGCCTGGCCCAGACATTTTTCACTGGAAGAACAAATACAGCAATTCATTCTTTGATACTGATCTTCGTGTAGACCTTCTGCAAACTTTCCACAGCAGGACTTTTCCAGATTAGCCTTTGTGTCTTGAGAGCTTTCTCTTGGTGAGTAATTGGCAGGACCATCCTGGTTGCTGGCAGAGCCACTGCCCAGGCAGGGCATTCATGGAATCTGTCAGAAGAAAAGGGCAAATGTCCTCAGGCAGCTCAGCTCCTGTGATCTAGTAACCTGTGTCAGAAGGTGATGTATGCCCCTGATGCCCTGATTGGCACATCTCTGGTGACACAAGGCAGCCTGCAGGCTGAGATTTGTGCTGAGGCATCAGCCGTGAGTCTGGGGGTCCAGCAGGGGTGCTGCTCTGGGGTGAACTGTCAATTACTCTGTTTCTTGGGTGGGCTGACAATGGCCTCTATCCTGTCAGCTCTTGTGCTTTCCTGTGCCTCAAAGATCCTGAAGTCCAAATGCTTGCCACTGTAATCTCCCCCCAACCCTGCTCACCCAACTCTCCTTCCAATCAAACCTAGCCCTCAGTCGTTGCTGAGTCCTTCCAAAGCCTTATTCTTGAAGTTAGGAATCATCCATCTGGCTGATGTTTATTCACAACCAATTTATGCCCATTTGCTCCAGTGGCACTCCAGTTCTTGAGCTGTTTAGCTCATTTCCCTTCCTAGTGTTTGTGCTTCAGGTGCCAAAGAGCAACAGTCCCTCTCTTAACCCTTTAATAGCTCCCATAACCCTTCTCTGCACCCATGAGCCAGATGAAGCTCGTTTGTCCCCTAGGGACATAGGACATGAAACTCAGGAAAAACCTCCCTGCAACCTTGCAGGAGTCCAGTTCAGGTTGATTCCTGTGCAGTGGGCTACAGGTTGGAGTCTGTGTTAGCAAACATGCCCCAAATTGTCTTTAGCTTCTTACAGCAAGTTGCTTAAATTTAGGTTTGGAAACAACTCAGCTCTCTGGTACTTGAAACAGTCTTTGTATGCTTTAGAGCTTGGTCCTGTTTCTGGTTTCTGGTTGTGTTCTCTAAGAGCATCATTCCACTGAGGCTAAATTGTTTTGGAAAAACTCTTAAGGACTAGTGCTGACTCCTGGAAAAAGTGCACACTGATTTTATTTTTTTTTTAAAGGAAAAAAAAATTCTAAAAGTATTTATTACTTTTAAGGCTTTTGGGGTTAATTGTGGCATAATTTAACGTGGAAAAAATAAATCTAATTAATTGTTACATGGAGCTGCTGCCCTCTGTTTTGGGGAAAGAAAAAAAAAAGAATTGTTGAACAGCCTAGTGTGGATTTTGTGTTGCTGGAGATGATCCTTCACGTGATCCACCTTACAAAACTAAATTTATACCTGCCTCCAAACTTGTGATGTTTACAGGTTGAAGGAGAAGCTGTTGCCATCTCTGTCTCCCCACCCATGCAGAGAAATGAAGGCAGGCACTGAGTGGAGCACAGTGATTGTGTAGGAGCTGAGCTGTCCTGCAAGGGCTCTCCTGAGCTTTCCACTGTGATCCAGCTACAGGGGGAGGGGTGATGGTTTGGGGAGGGGGGGTGGTTTGAGAGGGAAGGAGGCATCCAGGGGAGATGGTGAGAAACTGAGATTGGGTGAAGGGTGTGAGAGAAGCTTTATTGAGAAAGTGGCTCCTGTGAGCCAAGAGAGCAGCTCTTTGGCATGAAGGAAGCTCTACCTATGGGGACTTAAATCAGGCTCCTGGCAGCGACAGTGCATGGTGCTGGACTGTGCCAAGTTCTGCTCTTTGCCTCTTTCTCACTGATGGGGATTCGTTCTCTTGGAAAAATGATCTGGAGCAGTAGCAGGTGAGTAAGGAGCCTATACAGGAGCAACAAGCAAATAGAGGCTGAGTTTTTCCCCAACAAGCAGTTTGGGTTCTGCTGCTGCTTACAAAACCAAAACCAAAGAGAAAGAAAAAAACCCCCAAACAAACAAAAAACCGAAAACAACCAAACAATCAAACAAAGGAAACCCAAAAAACCCCAAAGCCAAAGCCCTGAGGTCACTGACAGCTGGTGTCAGACTCCAGAACCACTCCCCCCAGGAGGCTCATAGAGGTTTCTCCCCATGCTATGACATCTCCCTTCAGCTGCCCTGGTTTGCAGAGCGCAAGTGCTCGGACATCTGCAGCACTGAGAACCTGGCTCCACAGGTTCACATGAGTCATCCACCCTGCAAAGCCATTGGAGAATGTCCCAAGAAGGATGTCTCTGTCTTTCCCAAGGATAATTGTCCCTCCAGCCTGGCTCACGTACCCCTTCTGGATGCTTTTTTCTTTGCCAGCTGCTCCATTGAGCCATACATTTGCCATTCCAGACTGGGAGGCCCATGCCACGCAGTAGTGCAGCCAGCCTTGTGCCTTGTGGAGCAGGGGGAAGCTGATGAAATGGCCTCCAACCCACAATCCCACATCTGAGCCCAGAGTCACCACCAGTTCATTGTCCCTCTCCTGTGTGGAGTAGGACAGAACAGTCTGAGTGCCATCATGCTGGGCTTTGGTCCAGAAACATAAGGTGAAGGCTTGAAGAGACATATCCTGGAGAGGATGAACAGTCACAAAACTCTCAATGTTTTCCACAGGGAAGTAGAAAGCTGGAAAAGTGCTGGATTGAAGACCTGCAATAACCAAAAAGCCAGCTGTCAGATTTCCTGCTGTGCCTTACATCAGTCCAGCTCCTGCAGAGTACACCCACAGGATCTGGCAGTGTCACCTGTCTGGAGCCACAGCTCCTGGTGTGCACTGTACCAATAGGGAAGGGGCCTGAAAAGATGAAGATCTTGGCTCCCTCACCCAATTGCTTGGGAAATGTTGGTGGTTTTTTTTCCCCCTCCCTTCTTCTTCTTTCCTCATCTTGTGTAAAGCAGAGATGATGATTATGTATCCTAGGGGAACCATGAGCTGCAATCCCCCACTGTTTATTATAAAGTGCTTACACATTGCAGGAAAAAGCTGTTGAGAGTAGCTAGATTAGAGTTTAGCTTTAATGATGCTGTGGCTGAAATTTCCACCAGGAGGCCTAGATAGGGGACAGAATTCTCCCAGCACATCTCAGTACCAAAAGCTGTTGACGATTTAGGCTGCTGAGGACAGCAGGGCAAGGGCAACATCCTTGGTCAACTGAGCTCAAGAGTAGATGGTTCCTTACCTGTGTGGCTCACTCCATTCAGCAGCTCTCTCTTCATGTCTTGGAGCTGCACCTGGATCTGATCCAATCTGAGGCTGAATTCTTCTGGGTGGCATTGTTCTAGAGCAACCAGACAGCTGAACTGACAGAAAGCCAGGACCTGCACATTGTCTCCTTTCTACTTTGTAGAAGGTTTGGGGAAAACTTCTGGTTTAAAATAGTGTGAGGTGAGCCTCTCTGTGCTGCTTGGCTACTCAGCCATGCCAGAGCTGTTTCCATAAGGGCTGGTGTACTTAGCTTGGAGAAGAGGAGCCAGAGGGGTGACCTCATGGATGTTTACCAATGTGTAAAGGGTAAGTGCTAGGAGGCTGGAGCCAGGCTCTGCTGGGTGATGCCAAATGACAGGACAAGGGGCACTGGGTGGAAGCTGAGGCATAGGAAGTTTCATGCAAACATGAGGAGGAATTTTTTCATTGAAAAAATCCTGTTCCTTTCATTCCATTCATGGAACAGGTTGCCCAGGGAGGTTGTGGCTGCTCCCTCCCTGGAGGTGTTCAAGGCCAGGTTGGAGGAGGCCTTGAGTGACCTGTGCTAGTGGGAGGTGTCCCTGCCTATGGCAGGGGGTTGGAACTAGATGATCTTTGAGGTCCCTTCCAACCTTATCATTCTATGATTGTGAGGGTGACAGAACACTGGAACAGACTCCCCAGAGGGGTTGTGGAGTCTCCCTCTCCGGAGATACTCAAAACTCACCTGGATGCATTCCTGTGTGATCCTACTCTGCAGGGGGCTTGGACTGGATGACCTCTCAAGGTCTCTTCCAGCTGCTGACATTCTGTGATGCAGCCCCACTTGAACCTGGTCTTGTGTCTGCCATGGAGCACCACTGATCTTGGGAGATCTGTGTGATGCCTTTGCAGGCAAAACCAAGGGCTGCCACGGGAAACCAAGGGCTGCCACGGGAAATGAAGAATTGCCACCAATCTGCAGCCATCACTGCACTGCTGGAGCAAGATGTGCTGGCAGGGGGCAGAGGCACATTGGCCATCTCTGCCTACTGTGCAGGCACACTGGGAAAGGTCAGCTCCAGCATGTGTGATTTAGAAGTGAACTCCTACATGGGTTTCTTGCCTTGCCCTGGGGAAAGCCTGAGACCTGCCTGCTGCCTGCCTTTACCTTGGGTGGGTTTGGGTCTGAAGGAGGACTCCACCACCCTCCCGTTGAGGGGCTGGGCATGCCGGTAGTCATTGCGCAGTGTCCTGTTCTGCCAGTCCAGCAAGGTGTTCTCCAGCAGGCTGATCTGGGAGCAAGGCAGGCTGGTTAAGGAGGGCACTGGCAGCAGAACCTTTGCCCAGAAGTTGGGTGCAGGTCCTGCAGCTCTGGATTACACCTAGCAATTGGTTAGGCAGGAACCAGCAGGGTCTCTTGCTGAGTATCAGCAAGGGGAAGGATGAGAACAGTGAGGGAGGGCTTCTGCCACCTGACTCATGATAAGGACATTTTGCCTGCAGGAGGTTTTTTGAAGACCTGCCTGATGGTATGCATGGATGGAGATTTTGCTCCTCTTCTGCAGCATGCTGCTCTCTCATCAGTGCCTGTTGGCCTTTCCCCTGCCAAAAAAGAGCATTCCTTTCCCAAATGGGAACACTCTGTGATCCTCCACTACTGCACTCTCCACTTCATCTTGCTCTCCCAGAGGGGAAGAAAAAAAAAAAAAAGAAAGTTTCTGATGCTTCTTTTTCCTTAAGGAAGATGAATCACTCAGCAAGACTCAACAGTAAGCTTATTTAACTGCTGTTACTTTTTCCACTGCTAAAGTCTTTGTCCTGCTAAGGCAGACAGAGAGAAGAGAAGGAGCTCCTGCCAAGTGATGGTGTTCAGCTGCTGGGACAAGCAGGGTAACTGCCCAGTGCTCTTGTGTGCTCAACAAGGTCCTCTGTAATGCTGCTGGAGCTCAGACAAACCCTCTCCTGTCACACAGCCAAAGCTCACAGCAGGTCTGAAACCATCCAGTCTAGCTGCACAGGGTAAGTGTAGACAAGGAAAAAAAACCCAAATACTCTTCTAAAAATGTGCCAATTACTCTCAGGGTATGAATGGCTCTTTCAGGGTGGGGGTTTGGGTTGTTTTGGAGGGGGGGTGGGGGAGGTGTTTGCATTTTCTTGCAGTACTTTTTGCCTTGGTGACCCTGACCTGGATGGTCTCTTCCTTTTCATAGCACTTCAGTATGGCTGAGCTTAAGTGAGCAGAGAGCTTGGTTAGACCTCAGGTAAACTGCTGCTGTACAGAAACTCTCCCTTGCTGTGATGGGTCACCTGTAGCTGCAGTTTAGGAGTCTATCCCAAGAGCCCTACATGAGAAGTACTCTGTTAGGCTGTTCCTGGAGGACAGAGAAGGTGAAGCGCGGAGGAGCGAGAAGCTGCCCTGTCTGGTAAGCAGCTGCCACTTACCTGTGTGTGTGACAGGACAATTGGAGAGTGAAAGATGGTCCAGATCACACTCTCAGAGCAAGGGGGGGTTGTTAGTGAGCCCTGGTACCTATAGAAGTGTGAGAGGTTTTCTGGCAGCATGGCTTGGACATCCAGAGAACTGAGCTTTGTTGATTGACCTCAAAAGGAAACAGAGAGGCAATGTTATCATGGAGTGGGGTAGGCTGGCAAATCACTTTGCCCAGAGCTCTGCTATGGTAGACCTCTGGCAACTGAATGAACAACTCATTGCCCTCTACAACCACCTCAAAGGAGGTTGGAGTGAAGTAGGGGTAGGTCTTTTCACACGTGCAACAAGTGGCAGGGCAAGAGGAAATGGCCTCATGTTGTGCCAAGGGAGATTTAGATGGGATATCAAGAAAAAATTCTTCACAGAAAGGGTTATCAAGCATTGGAACAGGCTGAGCAGAGAGGTGGTGGAGTCACCATAGCTGGAAGAATTTTAAAGAGGTGTGGATGTGGCACTGAGGGATGTGGTTTAGTGGCAGTGGCTTAGCAGCAGTGGTGGGATTTGGAGCTCCAGGTGAGTGCTTGGACTTGGTGGTCTCAAAGGTCTCTTCCAACCTCAACAGCTCTATGAAGACAGAGGGAAGTGAATGCTATTATCTGATGGAGTTGCAGTGTCTTGCACAAACCTACCCTGAGTACGTTTATGGGTGCCTTGATCACCACCCTGCTGTGGGGGCTGCTGTCAGAGGTGTGGGCAGGGACAGGGTCTTGTGCAAGGTGCTTGGCCACGGAACTGTGAGCAAGGCAGCTGCAAAATCCCTGTGCCCAAAACCAGCACATACAAACAGGCTTTCAGAATATCAAGGGTGGAGAAAGGCATTCCTAGGGCTTACCTGCAAACCTGATCTGTGCCAGTTTGGAAATGAATTCACTGTAGTAGGTGTTCTCAAAGTGTCCATCCTAAACACAGCACAGAAACTTGAACCACAGGTTAGTGATCTGCCTGTTCCTTCTGTGCCACCAATCAGTTTGGGGGACTCATCGATGAATTGGGAGACAAAACTCCCCAAATACTATCTCAGATCTCTTGGTGGGCTTGGACAGGCCTGGGTATGACAAGCTGTGTACACACAGCTCTTAGGCAGAACAGGGAACCATAAGGATCTTTTTTGTGCCACTTCTAAGTGCAGACAAAATCAGGAGATCCTATCTGCAAAGCCTTGAGACAGAGCAGGGAAACCCAGCTGCCACACCTGCCCAACCACCTGGACTCCTTATGGGGCAAGGTTTTCTGGGGTTCCCAAGTTGTGCTGTGTGAGCCTCAGGGGCCATAAGAGAAGAACATCCCTGCTATGGCCCAGCCTCCTCGGACTGGTGGCAGATATCACCTCCTTGGGTGGATGTGCAAGCCTGGTACAGGCTACTTGTCTGGAGCTGCTCAGACTGTGCTTACAGCACAAGCAGTGGTCACAGAGTGGCCTTGCTGAGTGTGGGTACCCAACCTACCGTGTAGAGGAAGGCAAGGACAGCCAGGCCCTTTGGTTTGGCTTTGGCTTCTTCGAAGCTCAAGTAGTCAGCAGAGTTGTAGTGGACAATGTGCAGCTGTCAGGAGAGAGATAAGGGCATTTAGGAAGAAGTGATGCATGGCTTCTTCAGGGCTTTAAAGGAGCAAAAGCAGGCTGAGGGGAGTCACCATCCCACCTCCTGCTGCTTGTGCCTCGTAGCACAGCCAAACAGACCTTTAATTGAATGGGTTTATGATGAATGTGGAGGAACAATTCTGCCTTTAAGGATATTAGTGCTGTTGCAACAGCTTTTCTTAGTCTTCTGTGTCAGCACCATCATGTCCAGGTCTTGCACTGCACCTGTGGGAGCTCCATTTCTCCCACTTGCCTCTGCATTGCTCCCTGCAGGCTTTGTGGGTTGCAGCTTCCCCTTTCCCTAGTGCCAGACCAGCCCTGCACCCTCCCTCCAGCCCACTCTGCCCACAGGTACCTCTGCGAAGTATCTCATCCCATCTATGGTGTGTTCAGAGCCACTGGTCTCCAGGTCCAGGCCACCCCAGTGCAGATGCATCTGTACAGCTGTGTAGAGGCCTGGGAGTCCTCTGGAGATGTGCATGGTGGGTGGCAAATCAATCTGAACTGAAAAACAGGATTTGAGAGAGCGATGGGAGCAGCCATGCCTGCTCTCACAGCTGTGCCTTCTGTCAGTAACACCTCGGCAAGCACAGAATCAGACTGGTTTGCAGTGGAAGGGACCTTTAAAGGTCATCCAGTCCAAACCCCCTGCAGTGAGCAGGGACATCTTCAGCTAGATCAGGTTGCTCAGAGCCCTGTCCAAGCTGACCTGGAATGTTTCCAGAGCTGAGACTTCTGCCACCTCTCTGGCACAAGCTGGTACAGTCACGTTCAGGGACTGCAGCATGCAAGGGAGAGCACTGAAGCTCAAAGCTAGGTGTGCTTAGCATCCTTCCCGGCCTCAGGCTTGTGCAGCAGGCAGAGCACAGCAGGCACAGGGATGGCTGGGCACCAGCTGTGTCAGCAGAATTGTTTTCTGTCTGAGCAGCTCTGGGTTTTCCCTCAGGCAGTAATAAAAGTGCTTTAAAGCTAATCTCTTGCACAGTACATCACATCTTGCAAGGCTCTGCAGAGATTTGTCAGGGAAGGGAGGATAGAAACCAACCCAGTGACTGGCCTCATCTAACCTGTCATCATAATTTCTGCATCTTCCAGGCCCAGGCAGACTGGGCCAGGGTGCTGTGAGTTTGCAAAGGCTGTGTTAGTGCTGGAAGGATTGGGAGAGACAAATCTCTTTGCCTCTCCTTGCCAAGCAGTATTCACAAAGAGAGGGCAAAACGTTTGTCTTCCTGCTGCTGTGCTGCCACAGCTCACACACCGTGTTAATAAACATGCCAAACCTGGGGCTGCAGCTGGAGAACTGCCTCCTCTTAAAGAAAGCCCAGAGCAGGCTGGAAACATTAGCAGCCATCCTTGCAGAATGCAGCACGGAGTCTGATTCATTAGTTACACTTTGGGCTTGTGAGAAGTTTCTCTTGTTTTTTAATTGTTAACAGGCAGACAAGATGAAAACATGTTCCCTTCTACTGCCCCAGAGAGGCTAGAGCAGGGGAAAAAAAAATAAGCACATCTACCTTTTCACAGGAGATCCCTGCTGACTGCCTTTCAAAATTAGGCTGATTTATCTCAAGTACCTCGCTGTGATTGCTGCTTTCTGCAGAAGACAGCCAGAGAATTGTGTTCTGAGCTTAGGGGAAGCTTAAGCCTCCTGTAAAGTATTTTATGCAAATACTTTGCAGAAGGCATGAAAGCAGATAACAGCCCAGTTTGTTTCTGCTTCTCACCTGCCTGAAGCCTGTGGAGGCAGCAAGACTGCTCTGAGCTGGGAGTGCTTTTTTCCCTGCTTAGCTCTACTTCTGCCAGCCAGTGGAAAATCTGCAGGGATTATGCAGTGTGAGTCTGAGTGCAACTGTGCCTTTCCCTAGCATCTCTGCTCTGCAGTTTGGCCTCCTGTCCATCACAGCTCCCAGCACAGCCAGCCCTTTTTCCCATCTCTGGCCTCTGGGGAGGTTGAGTTAATGAGCCCACGCTTGATGTCCCAGTTCTAAGACAAAGGTGCTACTGGAGAATGTTGCACACATCCTGCGGGGATGACATTTAAATCTCCCAGAGCCAGGCCTGTCCCTACTACCCGCTAGAGGAGCAATCTTGTTCAACAAAGCAGCTCAAATGCTAAACACAAAAGGCTTCATTAAGCTGAGGCTGTATGAGCAGGGCTGCAGGCACGCACTGCACTGCTGCAATTAGGCTTTAGCAGGGGGGATTTAGCCTCATAATTGTACAGCTGCAGAGACAAATGTAGCTGGTTTCTTAGGTGAGACACTTGGTCATCAGCTTCTGAGAGCCGGCAAGGAGAGCCCTGCTGACAAATGCATCTCCTGTCCCTTTCAGACTTGTGGAATATTTTGTGATGTGGCCTACTGGACTATTTTCCTTGCTCCCCTGTCCCATCTCCCTGAAGCCAGTGGAAAAGCCTAGCCTGACTTGACAGACAGGGACAGGCATTTGCCTTTGTGCTTTACTAAAACGCCCTGCATCAGGAAAAAGAAAAAAAAATCCAAACCACCACAAACTATTGTTTTGATGTTAACAAAAGAACAGGAAAATGCACACGTGCAGGCAGGGCTGAACGCTGAAGCTGCAGGAATGCATTGGTAGGCACTGGGTGGTGCTGGCACCAGAGCTTCCAGCTGAATGTTGACTTTGTGTGGGCGACAGGCAGGAGTTAGGGGTTTTTAGGAATGCAATCACAACAGCCTTTCTCTGAAGGCACTATGTCTGCTCACTCCATTCCTTTGCTCTCCCACCACATCTCTCTCTGTTACAGGGGAAGAAAGGGCTGTGGATTAAAGAGCTATCAGCTTTATGTTCCCAACGCCTTCCCCAAAATGCTCATTCCCTCCCCACTGCAGCTGTTAGAAAATTCTCTCATTGCTCATCTGTAGTCCAGAAGCGTTATCCCAACAGTACCATCTGATGAATTATTTAGACAGACTGCAGCAGGGGAATCCAGGACCTTCTAATTTATAAGCCTTGCCCTAGACCGTGTGGCCAAAGGCAAGATTGTTTAACCCATGCTGTGCTTCAGCTTCCCTTCCTGGGGCCTGAAACACCAAGAGTAAGGGAGGGATTCTGCTGTGTTGCACTTTGTGTAACCTCCACCTAACTGAACCTCAGGTGCCAACCTGCTGTTGAACTCTGGTTCTCTGTTCCTATCACTTCCAGTGCTTCTCATTGCACAGGGAAAAAGCTGCACTTTCTGAGTGCAGCAAGGAGCCATCGTGCCCCAAGTGGCACTCACTGCTCTAGTCCTGTAGCAGGCTGAAGGGAAGGGTCAGTCTATAATGTTCCAGCTGCCTTTTGTCCCTTTTTAACATCCAAACAAGAAAATACCTTGCAGAAACATAACTGCCTTTTGTTTCTCTGGTTTATATATGTCTTTCTGGAGAGCTTTGGTGTACAAACAATAAAACTAAGAGAGCAGAATGAAGTGAGATGGCAAAGCAAAGGAAGGCGAGTTCCCAAAAAGGGGCATTGTCTGTGAGCAGCATTTCAATCTCTTCCTGCACTGTCACAAGCTTGACACCCTCCCAGGACATCTGCTTAGCCAGGGAAGAAAGAACTGCCTACTGCTATGGCAAAGCTGGATCATTCCACTATAGCTCAACTTGGTGTCACTTGTTGGCCACAAAAGTTTCATGATGATGTTCTAACCATGGCAGTGCTGAGATAAGCACACCCCAGAGCTCTTCCTATATCCTGTTTGTGCTGAGAAAATACAGACCTGAACCCACAAAGTCTCCTTTGTACCCCAAACACGCTGCCCAGGTGAAACCTCCAGAGGATACACCACAGCAAGTGGGAAGCTGCCAGGCTCAAGGCTCTTCCATCAGCTATCCCAGCAGAAAGCTGTGTCCTTTGTCCCACTGAAGGGCTGCAGGAGTCAGCCCAGCAGGATGCACAGAAACCTGAACTCATTGGTGCAGGATGCTGGTGTAAAGGGCAAAAGGGTTTTCAGAACAGGCCCACCCTTAAAGATATCTGCATTTTGTATCTGTAAAGCCTCTGCTCCTGCCGACCTGTTTCCTGCCCTGCTGGGTGCCACTGTCACCCACTGCCATGGACTCTGCATGTGTGGGCAATGCCATGGTTCAGCGGGCAGAATGGGGGCTGCAGGGGGCAGGCAGCACTTGCTGCCTTGTGCCTCAGAGCTGCTCTTTCTGACAGCTACAGGAGCAAGTAAACTCTTTAATCTCTGTGCTCTGATGTTTGTTTCCGGCTGCTCCTTTGTCCTTAAGGACTTCTTTCTTACCCAGTTCTTCCTTTTAAGCAGGTAATGAGAAGAGTGCTCCCAGTCTTACCAGAGTGACCATTGTTGGTCATTGTGAAATCCCCCTGCAGAGGTGCATCATAACCACTCAGCTCCAGCTGCAGCAGCTGGGGGTTGTACTTCACTTTTTTCCTCTGGATATCAACTGGGGATTGGTTCTTGCCGGCACAGTCTGCAAAATACTTTCCCCAGTGCTCTTCATCCAGCTCTCCTTCTGTGTGGAGGAGAAGCAAGCTGCTGTTAGCTCAGGAGTCAGAACACTCTCCTCATCTGGCAGCAGGACATGTCAATCTAGCTGTTATAACTGCAGGAGCTGCAGCAATAAAAGGTTGCTCTGCACTCCCTAGGGTGAAAATACACATTATTCTGTCTGCAGGACAACTGTGCAGCAAAGTAAGAGACCTGCACTGCAGTAATAGCTTAGTGATGGCTGGAGGCTGAACCTCCACCAGAAGAGAAGCAGTGTTAAGACAGAAATGGGTCTAAAGTGCCAGAGGAGTGGAATCAGGCTCTCAGGCATTGTGAGAGTGAATAGGAGCAGGGCAATAGGTGAGAAGCTTCTATTTAGGAGAAGGAGCTGGCAGCAAATTTGCTAATTTCAGTTAGAGAGAGTGCTAATAAATGTGAAATGGTTTTGGAATCTTTTGTATGGTTTTTTTTGGGGGGGATAGGAGAGGCCTGGAATGGCTCAGATAAATAAGCACTTCTTAGTTGTCTGTGCTGCATGGCACATAGCAATAAAATAATAAGCAGGCAGTATTTAAAGCTTTTCCTTCCAGGATCATCCAAAGGGCAGCTTTTATTCTACCACACTGTAAAGATCTTCCCCATTGTTTGAACCTCATTGGTCTGCCAACGCTGCCAGTGTGTCCTAACCACACAAAGGAGTAAAAAAGAGGTGACATTGAGGAGAATCACTTTCAAGACACAGAGGCATCAATAAAGTGGAATAAATTAGCTGCTCTGTGGAGATCTTTCTCTAATGGAGAGAGAGAGTCAAGCTGAGGGTTGCTTCTGCAGCACAAAAAGGATGGAAGTGTCTTTAGCAAGCAGGAGCACTCCCCAAACAGTCTCGTTTTTCATTACCTTTGTATGTCCAGTGCACTAGGTGAGAGCAGCTCAGCTGCAGCAGCAGCAGTAGGTGGAACAAGGCAGCTGGGATCCACATGTCCCTCGCTGGACCTGCGGTCAGAAGCAAGGTGGGGACTGTGTGTCTGGAAAGCTCCTCGGGAAGAGTGAAGACCAATTTACTCCCGGTCTGGCCTTTCCAGCACCCATCCTGCCCTTTTCCTCACACATCCAAAGCAATAACAGCAAACAATGCCATGGAGATATTTTATTTGGACAGACAGCTTTAAGCAATAAAGGCATTTATCGATCCTCTGAGCCAAGCTCCCAGTGCAAAAGGAACAGGCTTCCCCCTATGGCCAAAGCCCATAGCCCCAGAGTCATTGTCTGGCCCCAACTGCTGCACCTTCTGCTCACTTTTCCTGTCCATTCATTTCTGGTGAGCAGGTAGAAAAGCTTCACTGCAAATACCTTTTAAAGCAAAGGTACCTGACACAGATCTCAAAACAGTCCTGAGCTGTCCAACTGCTTCCTCGTTACACACAGGAGCCAAGGGACTGGATTTTGAAAGTGCTTCACAACCTCCTTAGGAGTCAAAACTGGAGACACTTCGCTCCTTTGAAAACCAGAGTTCTGAGGGCAGATTTAGAAGTGCTCCACACCCACCGGCCCAGGATTTCAAAGCATTTTGCTTCCAGCACCTTCCCCAGTCACTGAAAATCTGGTTTTGACTGTGAGAGATTTGCAGCCTCTGGAAAATGCAGAGCTCTGAAAAGCTGTTTAGACTGTTGGAAGACAGAGGCAGGAGAGAAGGTACTGAAATCCTGATGGCTTCTTAAAAAGCATCCCGGAATTCGAATGCAAAGTAGCTAGTGTCAGATGTCTAAATGCTCCTGTGGACTCCAGTGCCTGCTCTGCATATCTTCAGAGACTTAAAAATGTGTCCAAAGCAAATAACTGCCCCAGGTCCAGTAACAAAGAAGTCACTCTGCAGACCAGGGAACAGACCATGGACCTTCTGCCTGCCTTTTTGTATCTTGTTACCAAGCAAATGTCGTCCCCTTGGAAAAGCCTTCTCTCTCCCCCAGCTCTTTCTGCCTTCCAAGCCATAAACCCACGCATGGTTTAATAACAAAAGGGGAGAAGCAATCTCCCTAGGAATGGAATTTTCACCTGGTGCTAAGAGCCGCAGCTTCCGCCAAGCGCGGTACAGCTTTGCTGTTGATCTGAGCTGACAGGCAGCACTAGGAAACATCTGGCAAGGGAGCTCACAGCAGAGACATCTCAGCGCCTCTGTTTGCAGTGTCCCTGCCACTTGCAATGGCATTTGAAATCTTTATTTTCAGCAGTAAGGTAATGAGAGCAATTCGACCACAGGTGAGTTCCACATTTCACTTGAACTCAGGCTTTTAGGATTAGGCTGTGCTGAAAAACAGAAGCAGGTTTGGTTGGGTTTTTTCTCTTCAAACTCTTCCTATTTGCAAGTGAATTGTTCCCATTAAAAGGCCTTTCCTGGTTTGTGCAGTGCACATTTAATCTCTGGGAGCTGCTGTAATATTGAGTTGATTAACCAAGTGTGCATTTCCCCCTCTGTCTCCTGAAGAAGTCATTTATTCTGACAGTTGCACTGAACTGTGTAAGGACTAAACAAATCAAACATGCCCTGCAATGCACTTCATAATCCTTGTGTATCCAGTTGGGTAAACAGGCTTTGAAATCAGCTGAGGGAGAAATTTGGGGGGTTTATACCTGGTTACACTCCAGGATTCCACAGGGCAGCACATGAGGGTGTGAAAAAGACTTCAAGAACAAGGAGGAGATCAGAGAATCACAGAATCACTTTGATTGGAAGAGACCAACAATTAAGATCAACAATTAACCCAGCACTGCCAGGCCACTACTAAAAGCTGTCCAGCACCACATCTACACAGCTTTGCAATCCCTCCAGGGATATGGACTCTGCCACTGTCCTGGGCAGCCCTTTTGGGGGAGGAATTGTTCCTCACGTCCAAACCAAACCTCTCCAGGTGCAGGCTGAGGCCGTCTCCTCTTGTCCTGTCACTCGTTCCCTGGCAGAAGAGACCAACCCCCACCTGGCCCCTGCATTAAAGCATCCCTCCTGTCCCCCTGCCTTTGTGCACAGCAGGAGTGTTTCAATGGCTGTCATTTAGGGGCTCTAGCCTGAGCCTGATCGATTGGCTAGCCCAGCCTGCACAAAGGATTTGAAATAAAGCCTATTTGGGAATCTCTTGGTGCCAGGAAACTGGAGATGGCAGAGAATTCAATTTTAATGGAGCTTTTGCAACATGCTAAAATGGTTTCACCTGACAGCAGCAGCGCCTGTGGGTAAGGGTTATCAAGCAGGGATGTATCTCTGTCAGATCCCAACCCCACATCTCTGTCAGCTCCCCACCCCTCAAAAAGAAAAAAAAAAAGAAAAAAAGAGTGGCTGCAATCTGGAGAGGGATTTACTAGGAGCATTCAGTGTGAATTGGGTTTGGAGTTCTGACAGAATAATAATTTTAATTAAATTCTTTAAATGCATTTGATTATGAGGTTTCTAACTGCAAGTTAAATAATATAGAAGGAGTCTTTCTCCTCTGTCAAGCCATGCACACATCAACCACTGCTTATTGATTCTTGATGTTACAGCTATTTTTAGCGTGCATGATATTAAACCTTGCTGGCTTGAGGCTCGTCTTTGTTACTCATCTGTTCTGCTACCTCAGTACAATTGCTAGAGAGAAGTATGGACACAGTGCCCAGAACTCCATGCATGAAATGTTTTATGGGGGATGAAGATTGTAGATCTAACAGGACTCATCTCTGCACCCAAATTTATCCAGTGGGAAAATCTCATGTTGGGTATATCAGCCGTGAAGGTTTTGGGCATGGTTTCTTCACCGAGGCAGCCTGCTTCACACAGAGGCACTTGCACAGACTTCAGCCTCCCCATTCCTGTCCTGGCTGCAATAAGAAACAAACCTTTCAGCCCACACCATGGCTCCCATGCACTTGACCTTTATCTCTGCACTCCTCCCTGACTCTTTGCCACCTTTTAAATCCTACTTCTCCCAGGCTATTCCCTCTGTCCTCGATGGCCTGAGCCTGACTTTCAGATCCAAAGTCTTGGTAGCCATATGAAAACCGTGACGTGGCACTGAACACCTCAGCCCTCCTTTGCCCCAGAACTTGGAAGGGTTAACTCCTTTCCCTCTGAATCAGCAGGAATTTCATCAGAGGTTGCAGTAACAGCTGAATCACTCCCAAGTTCAGCAAACATTTGCCCAGGAACAGGCAGCTGGATGTGAGGTGGGCAGAATGCCTGCAACCAAGCTGCCCTGAGCTTCCAACAGAGCTCTCTTTGCTGAAGTGGTGCTGGATGAAGAGAAGCATTTGGAGCCTACACAAGTTCCTTGGAAGTCAAAAAGCAGCTAGTGCTGGTAGACCCTGAGTAAAGCTGGCAGGCGCTGTGCAGACCGAAACGTGAGAGCCTTTGATTCAGTAATTCCTGTTGTGTTTTTAGCTCTGCCTTCCAAACCTGGCCCTGGCTCCTTTGAAATTTTGCCCATGCTTTTTTTTTTTCTTCCCCTTTTCCACTTTTTGCCCCCTGGCTTTCAACTGCATACAGAGATCACAGGTAGAGAAGCACTGGAATTCATTTCCCCAGCTCACACAACCCCTTCAGGCCTCCTTCCTCCTCTATAGTATTTTGATGTGCTTGGCTAAATCCACCTTGTACTGACATAAATCCAGACAGGTTTGGTGATTCTGCTCAAGCTGTGTGAGGGAAATGGGCTTTGAGACAGTGAGAGAGAGACACCAGAGGTTTACACCAGTGCTCCTAAAAACAGGATATGTCCATTTGAGAGCAGAGAGGTTTCCTCTGTGAATCCCATTTCATGGTCTAACAGATCTCGGTGTTAGGTACCTGCAGTTCATTGTCAACCTAAATTTTCTTTTGCTCAGTTTCAGCCAATTACTCTTAGTTATAGCTATAGCCCTTGGATCATCTTAAAATACTTTTCCCTCTTTAATGCTCACATCACTTCTGGGGTGGTTATCACCTCACTGCACCACAGGCAGGAGCAGCCTTTCACTCTCCATTTCCCCAAGGTGGTGAAAAGGACAATGTGGTGCTATAAAAAGCAGAGAACATGCTCAAATAATCCCTCTTCATTTTCATTTCCAGGAAATGTAATTACAGTTCTTGTAATGTCCGTATAGGGCTGCTCTACAGACTTGGCTGCAAGTGACTTAATGTTCTGGATCTCTGCTTGAGGCTTTGGGGGAAAAAATGAACAGCAGTGTGAAGGGAGGATTAGGAAGGGGGAGGTCAGTCTTCCCTCTCCATTTAGTGTGGTTTAGGAAGGGGGAGGTCAATCTTCCTTCTGCATTTAGAGTGGTTTGGGAAGGGGGAGGTCAATCTTCCCTCTCCATTTAGTGTGGTTTAGGAAGGGGGAGGTCAATCTTCCTTCTGCATTTAGTGTGGTTTGGGAAGGGGGAGGTCAATCTTCCTTCTGCATTTAGTGAGGTTTGGGAAGGGGGAGGTCAATCTTCCTTCTGCATTTAGAGTGGTTTGGGAAGGGGGAGGTCAATCTTCCTTCTGCATTTAGTGTGGTTTGGGAAGGGGGAGGTCAATCTTCCTTCTGCATTTAGTGAGGTTTAGGAAGGGGGAGGTCAATCTTCCCTCTGCATTTAGTGTGAGGTAGGCAAAAGGTGTCCTGACTGTGCTGTTTGGAGCTGGCCTGGGAGATTTTTTTTCATCACACCAGGGCTCTAGGCTGTGAACTAGGTGGTAGTGGGATGAAGAGGGAATAATTCCATGACGAAACAGCTTATCAGCATGTGCAAATGCCTATCTGCCTTCTCAGAGGCTGTGTTATTAGTATTTTAGACTTATCTGCTCCTCCTCCCGTAAAAATCTTCATTTTGCTGCTGATCTCACAGTGTAATCAGGGGCAGAGGAAGCAAGGTTGCTGCTCAGGCTCTGAGAATCAATGTTCTGAGTCCNAGCCCCTTAACAAACAACTGGGGGCTCTGGAAACGTGGCTGTTGTTGCCCAGTGCTGGGTAAGCACTTTTCCTTTCTTATCTCAGCCACATTGTGTGTTGAGCAGCTGTGACATCCAGTGGCCAAAGACAATACAGTACAGGACTCTGCAGACGAGGTAACAATAACAGAGCCCCTTCCATTGCACTTTTCATCTTCAAAGGGCTGCGTGAACAGCAATTCGTTAACCCCTGCACAGCTCTCTGGGGCAGATGAGCTCAGTGACAGTGAAGCCACAAGCCTGGCAAGCAGCTCTGTGGGGAGGTGAAGAGCCTGAGCTGGGATCAGCGTGCAGGACATGCACCCACCTCTGCAGAGAGCAGCTGCTGGGAGATGAGGGAGCAATCAGCTGCAATTCATTCAACACCTAATAAAGAGGCCACACCTGAGGGAAGAGCTGTGCTGGTTTTGCCTTAGAGTAAGAGAACAAAGCAGGGCCAGAGCTGGTTTGGGGGAGATGCTTCCTTGGAGGCTTGCTCCCAGGAAAAGGCTTCAGCTGTGATTTTCTGACATCAGAGGACTTTGCTGAGAGATGTGGGAGGGAGCACAGGGATTTGGATTAAAGAACAGTGGTGGAATCAAGGACATTTGGCTGTGATGGGGTCCTAGTAGCTAAGTGGGATTCCTGTTGTGACAGGTAAGTTGGAAGATGCAGAAAACAAGCCAGTGGAAAAGAAGAGTTGGGCCTCACCATGGAGCAGGGCATCCATGCCAGCCAACAGCTGTGCCACAAAGGAGGAAATGGACTAAGGGAGCTGTTTTCACATGCTGAGGGGATTTTGGTTGTAGCCTGGCCTGACAGAGGTTTAGTGGTAGTGTTTGGTGCATCTGCTGAATTTCAGAGTTTGCTCAGCTCTTGGTCTGTGTTTGAGACGTGCTGAGGGAGTTGAGTGTGTGGGCCAGGCAGTGTTTGCTCACAGCCTCTCAAAGTTAGTTTCCAGTGAGAGTGATAGGTGCAGTTACTCCACATCCCAGTGCAGGAAGACACAGACAAGTTATGTAACTAGGTATGAGATTGTCACCAAGTTTCCTTCCTAACCCATCCTGAGAAATAGCTTTGATACAGATGCTGTGTTTTACTTGGGTGTCTTTTGAGGTCAATCCAGTTGAGCCTGTTCCTTTTTTATTACAAAAGAGTCTTTGTGACTGAGAGATACAAACTCTGGACAGATGTATCCAATTTCAGAGCTCAGGAAATCAGTCCCTGCTCTCCCCAAGTTGTCTGTGCCCAGTGTTCTGTTTCTTTTTTGCTGCAGGCAAGGTCCGTGCAGGGACATTCAGCATGAGGGAAGTGCCCACAGCCTCTCCTAGTAGCTCACCACAGCTGCACTCTGCCTGTGCGAGGCAGGGGAAGGCACTAAAGTCTAGAAGTGATTCCCGTGAGAATTGAGTTGATTTTCAAGGCAAGACAACAATATGAAGGAAATTTAAATCCTCTGTCTGTGCTGTACCTGTTCTGTGGCAAGAGAATCCTGCTTGATAACTCCTGTGCTTTACATAAGTATTATGCACTCATGAGGAAAACAGATGAGCTGTTATTGATTTACTCATATTGGTTTGTTTTTTTTTTCAGGTTTCCCTTCTTAAAAAAACAAAAACAAAAAACCAAACCACCCTAAATATAATTTATTAATGGCTGATCAATTCCTAGATTGCTTTCCTCTTTATAG
Source organism: Eubucco bourcierii (assembly GCA_013396675.1). NCBI lineage: Eukaryota > Metazoa > Chordata > Aves > Piciformes > Ramphastidae > Eubucco > Eubucco bourcierii. The sequence goes on along the minus strand of VWZE01024406.1, from coordinate 527,440 downwards.
GGGAATATATCTCCAAGTGAGAGGGAAAGGCTTGCTCGGGAAGGAGCCTCAACACCCTGTAAGAGGCAGTGCACGACTGTGAAGGGGATTGCTTAATGGTTTTGTCATGGTTTGAATGAACAGCTGTGGCCTTTGGATGCACAATTCCTGGCAATTAATACCCAGATGGTTTAAAAGCTTTCCAGTCTCACCTTAAATCACCATATCAGATCATTAGTTGCTGGGAAATTTGCTCTTTGGTGTTAGCACTCTGATTTGTGACTTGGGTCACATCCAGATAACCCTTTGCCATCACCTGCAAGTGGAGGGAGGAGTTTTCTATGTAGGTTAGCATTTGCAGTAGTTAAAAGTAGTACCTATTTTTTTTCCCTATTTCAGCCACATTTTTTTGTTGTTGTTGCTGTTCTTGTTGTTGTTGCCATGACTGTTGTGGAGGAATGTGCCACTTAAAATAAGTTCCAAGTGTTTACAGCATCACCTCTCCAAAATGGCCAGTCCAACACCAGCTGCACCCTCAGCACCCACCAACCTCCCTTTACTGCTGAACAAACCCTGAGCATCCAGTTCATAGAAAGGCAGACCTAAAATTCTCAAGGTCTGTAAGCTCCCTGCCCTGTCCTTGCTGGCTTGCAAACTGGGGCAAGTCATCTCCACAACAAACTCAAATCCCAAACCTACCAAAGGCAGCTGGAATTGGAGGAAATCAGACCTCAGGCTGCCAGGTGAAATGTCAGGCTGAGGTTCCTGCAGCCATGCAGGCTTTGTGATCCTCGGAGACAGCTCTTAGTTTTGTGCTGTAATTCCAAGTTTTCAGTAGGAGGACCTGAAATGATCTTATTCAGTCCATGTCTTTCCCTTGCCCCAGCCCCTCTACTGAAGTTCCCTTCAGAGTGGCTATTAAGTGCAGGCACTGGTGGTTTTTAAACCATTTTCAGGGCACAACCCAGTCCACTTCTAACATCCTGGAAAGAGACAGGAGAACTGAGAGAAGCAGTGGAAGCTACAAGCATTAAGAAAGACGTCTGACATCTCAAGCCATTTAGTTATTCATGTGCCTAAAACCTGTGCTGTTTAATCACAGAGTGAGAGAAAAGGGGGATGAGAAGCAAGAGAAGTCAGAGGAGGTTTTGAGTGCCTGGAAGAAAACATCTTAGAGTCATTTATACCATTTTAATAGATACCCAAAAGCAGCATTAATCAGACCCTGCCATTACCTTTCCAGTGAATGTTCCTTACAAATACCAGGATCTGCAGGGTCAAGGAAGGGAAGAAATCTGAGTGCTGACTTCTGCATCCAACAGCTCTCCTCCAGAGATCTCCCCTCAGCTGTGGTGACGTAGTGAGGCAGTCAGCCTTGCTCACAAGGCCACCCAGCTGCAGGATTGCTCTTCACAAGGAAACTTAGCAACACCTAAACAGGCTGGCACTTGCCAAGCTATCAGGATGGAGCAGCTGAGGGTGGTGCACACAGCACCCCAGACACAGGCTCCTCAGGTGCTGGAGAGGCACCCAGCCGAAAGACAATTCCCTGAGTGTTCAGGAAGCACTTTCAAGGCTTCACACCCTGGAATGCACCCTGCATAATCTTGTGAAGCATATTAATGCCACGGCAAACAAGTCCTGATCTGTGGTGGTTCTGCTCCCTGCCTTGGCATCCTCAGCTATTTGAACCAGTGGTTTCATGCTGCAAACCACTGAGCTCCCCTGCCCAACCACTTTAACCAGGGAAGGAGAAGGCTGGTCTGGTCAGCTGCTGTGCCCATGAGCACTGGTGAGATGTAGCAACAGGGTGCCCAGGGAGGCAGTGGAAACCTCATCCCTGGAGGTCTTTAAGGCCAGGCTGGATGGGGCTCAGAGCAACCTGATCTAGAGTGATGTGTCCCTGTGCAAGGCAGGGGCATTGGAACTAGATGATCCTTGAAGTCCCTTCCAGCCCTGCCAATTCTATGTTGCCAGCAGTGAAGCACCTCACCTCTGTTACACTTAGCATGCCCTGTAAAGCACCAGGAATGATCAGGCCGTGCAGTGCAGGAAGATTTTGATCACTACTTGCTTCCCATTCCTGGGTGGTGGATGCCTGCAGGCCTGACCTGTGTCAGTGGTTTGTCTCCATCTGCTCCATGTCACACCAGAGTGGCAGTGTGACACTGGGCTGCCAAACTGGGTATCTAACTACACTGCCTTTGTTGCCTGAAACTCCCTGTTCTCAGTGCCCACCCCATTAGCCACACACCTCTCCCCCAAGCCATGAAAGAAATGTATTATTTGCAAACAGTGCACTGAGCATTTGATTAAGTGGTACCAAGCCTAGCTTCCCACAGAACCCCTTGCCAGCTTGATAGCTCATGGCCTTAGGGACACTCAGCTTCTTTAAAGAGAATCAGGCAGGATACATGACTGAGCAGTGGCATTTTTAATGGCAGCTCTGCCTTTTATTGTACTATCTACAGCACAGTGCAATTTCAAATCTGCTGATCCAGGGGAAATTATACCAACACCTGAACAGTGCCAGGCTTCTGATCATGGATGCCTGATCAATGCTGCCTCCAGCTACTGCAGTGGCAGTGTCTTCAGCTGCTCCCTCTCTCGTGGGCACACGATTCAGTGGAGCGGACGTGGCTCTTGGCATGGCATCTGTGGCCAGCACCAGGAGTGAGTCCTGCCAGGGATGGCACCGTGTGAGTAGATGGGGATGCAGGTTCTCAGCCCACAGCTCATTGCTCACACTCCAGCAGAAGAGACCTGCTCATTTTGTTCTGGTCCTGTGCTCCCAAGGGAAGAGCAGCCCAGTCAAGGGGTAAGTGGAAGAGTTTAGGGGGGGGTCTCCTACAGCCAGTCTCTCCCACAGCTTTGGTCTCCTTGAAGGTGAACATGGAGTCATGGGAGGCTCAGTGCTCAGCTTCCCTGGCCAGAGGGTTTGTTTTACACTTCACTTCTGCCCAGCACCAAGCTAACTCTGACCTTTCATGCCTGCTATTCCCAAAGAGCACCCTGGCATACTACACCATCTGTCTTTTGCTCAGCTGATTGAATTTCCCTCAGCCTAAAGCTTTCTTCTCCATTTTCCGTAGCTCACCAGCCAGCACCTCTGCATGGTTTTCTGTGCCTCACAACCAAGGGGCTTTGACAAAGTGCACAGGCGATGGAGTGTCTCTAACCCAGCTGTTACCCGGCAGAAAAATCTGGTTTCATGATTTCCAGGAGCATGTTTTTTGCTGTGCCTCTTGTGCTTTTGCACCGGGAAAGGGAGGGCTCCAGGAGAAGTCAGGAGCTACTGCCAAGGACACAGCTGTAGGGGGTAGAACATGCAGTTTTGGGGAGGTTGGCACTGCAAAGAATCATCTGCCTATGAAGTGGCAGTTTAACTCCAAGGGCTTTTCTTGGCCAGTGTTGCTTTTCACCAGCTGCCTGCAGCCCAACAGTGTTTCAACCTGATTCACGGCCGTGCAGCCCACATCAATCTGTACCCCAGAAAGGCACCAAAAAGCACAGAGAGGCAGCACATTGTGCTGCTGCAGGCATGTGGCCACCCTGCACTGTCCCAAAGCAGCTCAGGCTTCACATAGTGTCTCTTTGCTAGGAGTCGTGCAGGGGGGAGGCCCTGCAGGGTACTGTGTCAGCATGGCGTGCCCAGGGAAGGAGGTCAGCTCAACAGATTGCCTTCACTTTTTATTAAACTTAAAGCTTGTCTCAAGGGCATGTTCTCAGGAAGGAAAGAAAAATGTGCCCAGAAGACATGATCAGTCATAGGCTGGAAGGGTGAGGCAGTTCTGGAGCGAGAACAAACTAACAAACCTTGCAAGCAGCAAAATGGCTCTTTGGGTGCAGTCAGGGTGAACTGTCAGACCCCTCCACCCCCTAAACTCCAACACCAGGCCTGGGGAATTTTTCAGGTTTGATGTTCTTGAAATATTGCTGAGCCAGGCCTCCATCATTCTGAATACAGGCTGTGTAGTGTTAGGTGAAAGCAGAGCCCAGGGGAACTGCCCAGGGGAGTGCACATGGCTCTGAGCTCCAGCAAGACAAAGCACCAGTCCCTGCCTGGGGCTTAGCTCTCACAGCTGGGGATGCTGCAGCAATCTTGCCCAAGCTAAGGGCATGAGAAGGTGAGAGAAAAGACATCATGCCTTTCTCAGGAGAGCCTGTGGCCTTGTTCAAATGTTTTGACCTTGCAATGGGATTTCCCCTCACTGCAGCCTCCCTTCTGCAGTGCAGTGTGTGACTATTCCTCAGCACAAAAAATCCTGAAAGAAAAAAAAAATCACAAAGACCTTGTGTTACAACTGCAACTTACCTAAGGTAAGTACCCCTGGAAACCAGACCACCCGGGAGAGCCTACAGCCCAGGCTGGAAGCGGGGAAGGAGCCATGGTTTCAGCCAGCACCACACATCCCCACAGTCCAATCCTCCTGCACAGGAGATAGAATTGGGCCTTGCCAAGCTGGTTGCTGGGAACAGCTACAGGGAGGAAATTGGATAATTAAATCCTGGAAGGACAACAATCCCCCCCACGGTGCCAGAAATGGGAACAAGTGGTGTGAGTGGCCATGTTCTTATTAAACACCATGGCACGAGGTTACCACTGAGCCCAAGGGAAGCTGAGTGCTACTTTCCAGGGATGGAGGCTCTGCTGATCACAGAGCACGCAGTTCATTCAGTGCTGCATGCTTTGTGCTTCTCATGCAGCAGGCTAAGTTATCAATGAACAATTTGAGGGTTTTTTTTCAACATCCATGGAAAGATTGGAGGTTTTTCAGGAGCATGAGTCATTCCATTTTGGCAAAGTCTTTAATTCCGTGGCCCGGTGTTGAGCTCTCTTCTGTTCCATTGTTTTTTGGTCACAACTTGGCTTTCTAGGATGTGTTTTGGGGCAGATCCAGGCAAAACCCTTGGAAAGGTTTTTGTTCCTGTTGGCACATTGGTATCTGAAGTATCATAACTGCATGAGTGCTCCTTCTCCACAACACAAAGAGTTAATGGGTTTTCCCAACAAAAACATGGTTAAAATATATTGTATTGGTCATTAACCTTCTCCCAGAACTAATAAACCATCCCCTCCTCTTGTCAGCCTTCTTGCTGGTGTTAGTCATGCTTTCCACATCTGCCTTGTGGATGGTTGGACTTGATGATCCTACAGGTCTCTTCAGACCCAAACGACTCAATGACTCTATGAACACATGGCTGTGCTTCACACAGGAACGTGCAAAGTCAATATAAAAATCATAGAATTGTTTTGGTTGGAGGAGACCTTTAAGATCATAAAGTCCAATCTTTAGCCCAGCACTAAACCACATCCCTCAGCACCACATCTGCATGGCTTTTAAACCCCGCCAGTCATGGGGACTCTGCTACTGCCCTGGGCAGCCTGAACCAGGTCTTTGCACCCCTTTCCGGGAAGAAATTTTTTCTCGTGTCCAAACTATCCGAAGTGTGACCTCACTAAGTGTCAAGTACTGGGGACCATCACTTTTCTAGTGCCCGTACACGCAGGCACAGTGCACAAGCGTCGCCCGTAGGCAGGGCAGCAGAGAAACCGCTTGGCTGCGCCCCGCACCCTTTGCCCTCTTCCCCATCTCCGCTCTGGGCCTGGGCGGTGCCAGAGCAGGAGGAGGAGCGTCCGGCCCGGCCCCGCCCCTCCCGCACGGGGATTTTCCACGAGGCTGAGCCGCGCGGGCCGCCGCGGCACGTAGCGCACGCACTCGAGCCCGCCTCTGGCGCGAGGAGGAGGTAGCCAATGCGAGGGCGGCGAGGAGCCAGGCTGACCAATGGAAAACCGGACTTGGTCTGAGCCGACCAATGGGGAGCGGGAGGAGGGCGGCTCATCTGCATTGGGTGGGCTATAGCCTGGCGTCCGCGCAGGCAACCGGTCTCAGTCAGAGGTGAGGCGGCGAGTCGGTCTGTGCTGCAGTGGGGCTGCTGGGCTCTAGGTGAGTGTGGCGGCTGCGCCGCCGAGGCCTTTTAACCGCGTGGCCTCGGCGTGGCTTCAGCCACTCGAGTCCCACAGTCACGCGCGGGGCGAGAGGGGCCGCGGTTTTCCACTCACTAGCTTCCCCGCCCTCCGAGGAGCTGCCGCTGCCCCCGTGAGATGAGACCGTGCGGCCATGCCTGGGGGCAAGGCCGGGCCTAGGCGTCTCCGGGGCCGTGCAGGCTTCTTTGGGAGCCTCTCTGCGAGCTCTTCCAACTGCGCAGCGGCCTAGCCGCAGTGCGGGGGTGGCGGGAGGCCTACTTCGGCCTTACCCTCGTCAGCGTGTGCGGCGGAGGGGTAAAGCCTTCCGGGAAAGGTGATGGGTCAGGCTTCTTTCAAAGACAGGGCTTAACCTCTCTCTCTTAATCATTAACAGTTGTTCTCGGATTGCATGTAGTGATTTGGACCTTCCCCTCTGTAGTGACTGTGTATGTCCTTCAGCTTTGCATCTCAAATATTTAATGTTTAATGTCATCACTCAGATCTGTGCCTTAGGTCTCCCGGTGGGGTTAATTAAGGACTGGGTATCTCAAGATCGAACGTAGGGGGAGCAGCACCTGATCACTCTTAAGTGCATCTCTGGATGTTGAAGTGTGGAATTAAAACTGCCTTTTAACCAGCTTGCCTCGTGGGGTATTGCAGGAGAGGATCTTGGCCTTTCTGCTGCCCGTTAGTTGCCTGCTGAGTCACAGGGCAGGATGATGACTTTCCGATCCTGGCAGGAAGCAGTGAAGTTCGTCATCCAAACCCACAGATAGAGGCAGTGCCTTTTCAGGCCTCCACCTTGCCTAACAACGAGAGAGAAAATAGTTTAACGTGTCTTTGACTTAGTCCCTGCCAGGCATTAGTGGAAACACACTGGATTGTGTTGCTCGCTGGATAGAGGTGAGATGATGCTATGTGAATGTGGGGAAATAGAGTTGGAAGGTGCACTTGTTGGTCCACATCTGTTCAGTTTTTAGGAGTACTTCAGCAGTCGAATGTAGTATTGATATTTTAGGATCTTACACAGTGGGGTCAAAGGTCTAAGAGCAGCAAGTTTCTTTTCCCGGAGTGGTGATGGTTAAGAGACGTGCACTCTTACAGGGTATATGTCTCATGTAAGGCTTCCGTTAATAACTGTGTATCAGGACTCTTAACAAGGATAGTTCTTCTGTGGCCATAGAATCTCCATTCAGGTGCTCACAGTCCTGAGTCTTAACCTTGTCTTGATTTAAGAGGAATGTGTCTGCAGAATAGCTCCAGGTACAGCTTGTGGTGATAAAACTGCTTATTTTTTTGAAGGGGAGAGGTCCACATTGATGTTGGAGCAGAGTGGTGATTTCTTGGATTTAGTTGATGCTGAAGGTATCACTCAGAGCTGGCAGTGGTGCAGTGGGCTATAGCTTAAAGTAGATGATAACATGTGCTCTTGGGAAGGCCAGGAAGGCTCGCCTGTGTTGATTCCTCTCCTGAAGGGAGATGGTGACCTTGCCAGCAGATTACAGTACAAAAAAGGATTTAAGCAATGCAATCATTAAATATCACTCTGGTATTTGCATGTTTGGCTGGCTCCATCGTTTGGGTGCAAAGGTCTGGAGCAGGCAGATGAGCCCTCTTGCATTCACTTAGCATTTCCACAGCTAGACCTGTGCGTGGGCTGACCCTTGCTTTATGACTGAGTTGGGTGAATTGATGGAGGCAGGTTACTCGGTTTGTGATAGGCTAAACAGCTTCGGGTTTTGACTCAGGAAAAGCTCAGTGGGAAGACATTCTTGAGGACAGAAGTGAGGGGATGTGCAAAAGGAGGAAAAAAAAAAGGAAGTGTCAGGAATTTCTGGAATGGCTTAGTGCTGTGAAATGCCTCCTTGTAAAGAAGAGGGAAGAGCTGATGGAGAGGTCGTACTCAAGGACGCTTGAGTAATGTCAGACCTGGCGGTGCGGAAGCTCTTGCAGTGTGTATTCCTCAAGTGTCACAGTTAGGGCATTGCACTAAGGCATCCTGTGAGCTAGATGGATCTGAAAAGGAAACTAAAGCATAGCAGGTGCAGGCAGAACAAAGTTTTTTAAAACCCTCTTGAGATAAATGTGGATTCTTCCAGTCTGCACAGAGATAAAGGTTAGTGTGGTTGGGACTGATAATGAGGGAGTTGCAGGGATTTATTTCTAGCATGCATATTTACTGATTCAACTTAGGGGCAGTGTGAAGGCCAGCTTGAAGTGAGTTGTTTTATTTCTTAGGTTAGTGGTTATCTCTCAGTGTGTGGGTCTTGCAGTAAAGCAGGTGCTATGTAAAATCTTTGAGCTGCCTTAACAGTGTGCTGGGACACTGCAAAGCCAAGGGGACAAATCAAACAGGTGCCCATATTTTTAACATGGGCAGGCAAAAATAAGCCTGTGGAGTAAGAATGAGTGTATGAAGTTGACCCCCAGACACATACACTCCAGAAGCAGCAATATTTCTAAGGTCTTGTTTTCCTTGCTGTAACTGGAGAGATTCGTGACCATTTCTGTAAACAGGGTCACCACCCACGCTGGCTTGCCAAAAAGCCAGCTTCCAGATAGTTCTGCTTCTTAGGCTGAACTTTCTCCTCTCCGGATGAGCTGGGTTTGGTGCCAGTCAATGCCTGTATGACTTGATTTTTAAATGTAGCTGAGCTTACATAAGGCATTCCTCACTGCAGTGTTGTTAAGGAAAAAAAACATTTAGGCATATAAGAAAGCTGGGAAAAAAGTAAGTATTTAAGTAGTGGTGACTTTTTTTCCTTCCTTTTAAGAGGAAAAGCTATTCCTGTAAATATTCAAGACAGGGTGTGACTGTGTTCTTAATTAGAACGGTGGCTGTCTGTTTCTATTTCAAGACAGGTTACATTTGGCTCTGAACAGCTGCTGTGCATACTGAGGACTGTTGAACTTTAGTCGTTTAAAATCTCAAAGAATTCTAACTGCTGAGAGATCTCCTGTGTTAACATTGCTTGGCTGCCATTAGGTGGTGAGGTGACACAATCCCTTCGATCTCTCTGGAAAGGAGGCTTCTGGTTTAGGCTCTTCTTCCCACCTGGGTTGAGATTTCTGTCTTCTCACCATACAGCTCTGTCAAAAGGGGTTTCTGCACCCTTGACAGCTTTGGGCTTTGTGGGAGAGGGAGCAGGCAGCAGGTCTCGTGAGGTGTGAGTGAGTTTGGTGCCAGCTGTGTCTGGTTCAAGCTGCTGAATTCTCTAGGGTGCACCAGCAGCCAGGGTGTGGGACAAGGAGAGGTGTCTAGCAGTAATGTCAGTGTGGTGCATCTGACGGGAAGTGTGTATTGGTAATTGGGCTGCTGCCTGCTCTGCTCACCTGCAGGATTATGCAGCAACATCATGGTCACCCCAGCTCGATTTGGAACTGTCAGAAGGATGACTGTGTTTCAGAAGATTGACCACTTAATCAGAGGAACTTTTTTTTCTAAGAATGAGGAGGCTGTGGCCTACTGAAAGAAAATGGTGTCCATTTGCAATGGATGTCAACAGGAAGTGTAACTGTGGGAAAAAGTCCTTGAAGGAGTAGCTGTGTTGTAAGAGATGCTCCACAGGCAGGGCACTATCCAGGGACGTGAACAGGGGAAGAATCTGTGGTGCTATGAACAGTCCAGGCTTGAGCCCTGCCTTAATGCTGTGCAAGGGGAGGGTAAGCCTGAATTTAGGCAACTGCTGAGGTGGAAGAATCTTGTCTGCAGATGGAGTGGAAGAACCTTCCATAGTCCTCTGCAATGCTCCTGCATAAGACAGGTGTTCTAGGATTGAAGAATGAAGAGTCTGAGTGATAGATGAGATCAGGAAGAGCAAACATGCAAAGCTGATCAGCCACCCACCACTTTCCATTCAGCTCTCTAGAGGAGTTAGCTGCCTCCTACCAGGAACTTGCATTTGTGGCTGCTGAGAAGCTGCTGAGCTTGGTGAACCTTACAGGTTTATCATCTGCTCCTACTATTGACTATGGGGTCCAATGGTATGGCAGTGAGGATCAACCTTTGAGAAGCTGAGTCTCGTAGAAGCTGATAGGATTCACTAGACCAAGTGGGACAAGAGGATTTTTGCCAACGAGCTGGACAGACTTACAAGGCGAGCTTTAAATTTGACTTTGTGTGTGGGGAGGGAACCAGAGGTTGCTGATCTTACAAACCAACAAGGAAATAAATGATTGTGAGATGTCCCAAAGGAATTCAGACTTGTTTGAAAGTTGGCAGTCAGTAGCCCCCCTAAAATACCTGTAGCAGTGCCCACAGCACGGGTCACAAACAGGAGGAGGTGTAAGCCCCTGTGCCCTTAGAAAGCTAGGCTCTAGTTGCTGTCACTGAAACTTGGTGGGTTGAGTCGCAGGGCTGCAGTGCTGTGACCAGTGGCTATAAACTCTTTGGGAGGGATATTGAGTTGCTCTTAGTGTTTGTAAAAGTAGATTGCACAGAGCTGTGTTTCAAGAATACTGACTAGCAGGTTGAAACTGAGAAAAGGGTAGATCAGTTTGGATGTAGGATTTCTTTTATGGTGACGGTGGTGAGATGCTGAAGAGGTTGCCCAGGTTGTTCCACGTGTTCAAGGTCCTGTTGGGCAAGGCTTTGAGCAGCATTGTCTAGTGGAAAATGTCATTGTCCATGGCAGAGGTGTTGAACTAGATGATCTTTGAACATCCCTTCCAATCCAAACCATTCTGTAATTAATGCTGAACTCTTTGCAGGTTTTTAAAGATGTCCATCCTTAAGATCCACGCTCGTGAAATTTTTGACTCCCGTGGGAATCCCACTGTTGAGGTAGACCTTTACACCAAAAAAGGTGAGTCCTTAGCTGTAGGTGTTTATTTTGTTTTCCTATACAATAGAACTCAAGAGGCAATCAGAAATTTATGCACTGTCCTATTGTAGCAGTGGATTTGTGCTTACTCTTTCCTCCATACATACAACATGTTGCTGAGCTTGCTATAGACAGTGCAGGAAAAGCTTCTACCTCGTTCTGCTGGGGTGAATTTGCTGAGCTCAGCATGGTGGCCTGGACAGTGAAGGGTTTTATGCAGTGTTGGTTCATGTAGTCTAAATTAGCCTTTCTCCCCTTGTCCTGAGTGTAAACTGGGGTAGAACTTTCAGACTGAGTTAACAAGTTCCTGTCCATAAGCAGCTGTTAATGGTCCTGATTTACAGAGTTCCCTAAACTCTGACTGTACTTGAAGATCAGTTCTTGGTTTGTCTAGCAACCACTTTGTGTAATGAAAGTCTTCTGCTGTAAAGCAGAATCTTGGGCAATTGTTGCTGCTCAGGCATGACTAAAAAACTTGCCTAATTGGGTTTTCACATGTAACATCTTACATTTTTTTAAATTTATTGTGGGACTCGCCTGTGGCTTGTTAGTTCTTCATCCCACATCTGACAGGATCTGACAAAGGCATTGTACAAATGCATAGCAGCATGGTTGGGGGGAATGAGCAAACACAATGGCTCTAATACACTCACTAAATAGCTGATCTTTCTGCCTCAAAAGATTAATGCAGTCATTAAATGAGATTGCCCCTGCTAAGCTCTTTGCTGTAGTGGGATAAGGAAAGGGTTGGATACCAAAGCTGGCATCTTGAGCCACAAGCAGAGCAGACTCCAGTCTGATTTGCTTGAAGCTCAGCATCCTTGGCTGGAAGAACTGGGCTGTGCTGTGGTCAGAAGAGCCTGAAACTTACGTTAACAAACCAGGCCTCCTAATTGTCCCTTTTATGCTGTATCTTAAAAGAATTTGAAAGCTGACCTACCAGAGTGAGCTCCAGATTCAGTGAGTAAAGCTAGCTTTTTGGAAGAATGGGTGACTTTCCTAACTTAAAATGCTTGAAATGCCAGTGGAAGAGAATGAGTGAGACAACTTGGTGTGAATTAGGAGGAGGGAGATGCTGATGAACTGGTGATGCTGTAAAGCAGCAACCATCTGACACAGGGTCACCGTGAGCAGACGTGGCTTAGAGATCAACTCTTCACCTCCAGGGATGGAAGTATGTGGTAGGCAGGGATGGCACATGGGTGGAGAGCAGGTTTGGATGTGCTAACACAGTTGGTTCTTTTGTTGTAAACAGGTCTGTTCAGAGCTGCTGTTCCCAGTGGTGCCTCAACTGGAATCTATGAAGCTCTGGAGCTTCGTGACAATGACAAGACACGCTACCTGGGCAAAGGTAAACCTGAGCTTTGGTACCTAGCTTGACCTTCACAAAGCTGTGTTGCTGCATATGCCAGATGGTAGCAGAGGACACCTGGACTACTTTACTGCTGTCCATGTCCTGTACAAGACATGGCACTTAAGCCAAAGCAACAGAGAATGACAGTGAGCGGTGGTCACCTCATGCTGGCTGGGGTGCAGAGTCTGCTGGCTTCTCCAGAGTTCTGTCTCCAGCAATGTGGTGCTGATCACTGCAGCTCTGTTGGTGGCTACATTTTGCTCAGGCATGCCAGCTAGGCAGTGTCTCCAGCACAGTATGCCCAAATATCCTTTGTTACACCAGTTCTGTTGCTCTGCCTATTGACTCCTGTCAGAGTACAGAGTGCTCTGTGGTGTGTTGTAAGAGCATCCAAATGACCTGTTCCAAAAGGTTTGACAGTGCAGCTGGTCAGAAGATCTCTTCCTAGACCACATCTTCAAATAACTCTTGGATATATCTGATCAAAAGTGTTAGATGTCTCTGCTCTGGCATTATAGACTCCATAGATCCCATTTAAATCCTTAACTTGAAATTTATTCCAACTGCTGCCCACAGCTAATGTGCAACTTCACTCTGGTAACCGTGGAGGAAACTTTTCTGACTGTGTAATAGCTAAAACCTCTTTAACCTGTCATAGGTAATCAGGATACTTAAGTTTGTGTATGTGGTGTAATATTTTAGCTGTGTGGGGATTGATTTTTGTGTTCTGAAAAGCAACTAAACACAGCAGTCAGCAGACTGGGCTGGGAACAAGTGTGGGGACTTGAATAGCTGTATACAAGATGTCATTACCTAATAAACCTCTTTAATAGTAATACTTAGAGCTGCTTTGAGAGCAGAGTCAGGGCACCTCTTCAGCTTGCTGTGGTAAAAGCTTTGGTGATGCCTTCCAAGTAGAGGCAGTCAACTCAAGTTTTGGGTGGGAAGAGAATTGCTTCTTTTCAAACTTCTCTGCCAGTCAGGTGAAAGGAAGCTGGAGTACTGTGTACCTGTTAAGAATGGGCAGTTAAAGGGGGTGATTTGAGTTAGACTTGGAGAACCTTGTCTGAGAAGATTCATGGTTGTTAATACTCTTAACACACAATAAACTCTTAGATGACTGAACATCCCAGAGAGCTGGAGAGCTTATGCAGTTTACCAGGGCATTTCCTCGAGGAGAGTAAATGTGTGCTTACCTCTGTGTGCTAAATGTGTGTGCTTAGACCTGTTAAATCTGATCCTACAGGCACGTAGCTAGAGAGTGGCTGAGGTTCCACAACCCTCTCACAGCTGAGGGGGTTTGTCAGTTGTGGGAACAACTGTAGTTAGGAAAAATATAATTGCCAAATGAGATGAGTTGCAGATAGCTGAAAAGGCTTTTGTAATATGAATCTGCAGACTTGGAGCATTTAAAAGACAATTAGCATGGTTCAGGGTGCTCTTCATTAGCATTCACCAGTCCTGAAGCTTAGGTCTTTGGAAATCTTAGTACAGGGTGACAGTATTCTTCATTGGTAGCTGGCTGCTGATGGCCTCTGCTTGGGGAGAAGCAGCAGGTTCTTGCTGGAGCTGCTACTTTACACAGTGTTGGCTCCACACAGGCTGAAAGGATACTGCTGTGCTCGTGTCTTTGTCTGCTTTATGTCCCTGTCTGAAACCAGGAGCAGTCAGTTGGTTTCTGTTCCTGTATCCAGGAGCAGAGACAGTGTATGTCAGTGCTCCAAGTGTGAAACCTGTGCTAAGGTGATGCATCAGCAATGTTACAGAGCAACAGCAAATGGTGACGTGCCTGAGCTGCTGCATGCTTCTGGGCAAACCTTTTTCTTTCTCTTACTCATCCATTCTGAGAACTGGATAGCAGGAGCCTATGCTAAAGACTTCCAGATGCTACCATTCAGCCCCTTGAGGCTTGAGTCCACAGTGGTGTATGCAGTAGTATGGAAACCTAGGTGGAAAGACCAGGCACAGCTGTGCTGGCTGATGCAGTTTCTCTCCCTCTTGAACTCTTCTAGTCTGCTGCTCAGTGTCAGGCACTTCTGCCTTGTAGGCCTGTTCACCTGTTTGTGTCCTTTTCTTTCTTACATGACTGCCTTTTGGTTTTGGCTTTGAGTCTTCAGCTTTTCCTTGATTCTCTTGTCCGTTTCGCTTCTGTCAGGTATATCCAGAGCTGTTAAATATGTTAACCAGTTCCTGGGGACAGCACTGTGTACACAGGTAATGGATGTGCTTACAGTCCAACCTTGTCACTTGGATGAATTTCTCCAGTGCATGGTCTTGCAAACTGACATTGCAGCAGGCATTCCTAGATGATGCTGACTTCATGCAACTTCCATTCAATTGAGATGACCTCTCTTTAAGTGTTCAGAATTGACTGTAAGCTCAGGTTGGATTCGGGGTTCAGTAGCATGAGGTAATTTGTATTCTTGAGATGTAGTTGTTACTGAGATCTCCTACTAATGCCTGCATAACCAGTGTGGTTGACCAGTGTCTGATTTGCTTGTTCCTTTCAGGTGTCTCAAAAGCTGTTGAGCACGTCAATAAAACAATTGCCCCTGCACTGATTAGCAAGGTAGGAGCAGTCTGTCTTCTTCTAACATCAGCTAATGTTGTGTGTTTTAACTGGTGGGTTTTGGCTCTAGAGACAGTTGATGGAGCTGGGTTTTGGGGGTGGGGTGTTAGCCTGTGTGTGAGTGCATGTGAACAGACTGACTACAGCAAGTGCTTTACTTAATGATTGTGTCTAACAATTAAAAGGTTCTCTAGCAGCCTGGTGTGGTAGTCTGTAGAAGTCCCTAAGAGCTTCAGTGGTGTGCAGTTGGGTACAAGCTGTGTTGAGCTTGCACTGAAGCGGCAGGGGAGCATAAACTGGGACTTGGTCCTGTGCTGTGCCAGGCAGATAGAAGTGTAAATGTCAGGAAGTCAGGGGGTGAGTTTACAGCTTTGAATGTGAGGAGCAAAACCACCATTTGATGGATCCAGCTTCCCTATCAGCCTTGGTCTGCTAGAAGTGACCAGCAGATGCTGTCAGGATGACAGGAACTAATCTCTTCTGCCTTTGGTAGTTGGCCTTAAAGAGGCAGTGGGTAGGTGAGAATTTGCAGAGCTATGTTTGGTGTCAAACAGGGCTCTGTTTGCTTTTCTCTGCAGAATGTCAGCGTTGTGGAGCAAGAGAAGATTGACAGACTGATGCTGGATATGGATGGAACTGAGAACAAATGTAAGTGGGCTTTTGGTGCAGTGAGGTGTGGAAGGGTGAAGCTTAATTCACAGAATTCTAACTTGCCTTAGCAGAGATGGTGGACAGTGCATGGCATGTGCTGTGCACTGCCATAACCAGAACCATGGTGCTGAGTCTCTTGTTTACAGCAATGTTAAGGCTTCATAATTTCTCCCTATTTCAGCCAAATTTGGTGCCAATGCCATCCTGGGTGTATCTCTGGCTGTATGCAAAGCTGGTGCTGCTGAGAAGGGTGTCCCCTTGTACCGTCACATTGCTGACCTTGCTGGGAATCCAGAAGTCATCCTCCCAGTTCCTGTAAGTCTCTTGGCAGGAGTAGCTCCAGGCTTGACCTGAGCAGGTTCTTCACCATGTCTCATGGTCTTGGATCAAGTTTTCCAGAGAATCAGAGTCTTGATACTGGGACCAGTTGATCCTGAAACCTTGTAACTGTTCTTTCTGGTTACTCCAAGGCTTTCAACGTGATCAATGGTGGCTCCCATGCTGGCAATAAGTTGGCCATGCAGGAGTTCATGATCCTCCCTGTGGGTGCTGAGAACTTCAGGGAGGCAATGCGCATCGGTGCGGAGGTCTATCACAACCTGAAGAATGTCATCAAGGAGAAGTATGGCAAAGATGCAACCAACGTGGGGGATGAAGGTGGCTTTGCCCCAAATATCCTGGAGAATAAAGAAGGTAAGAATGAGCTAAGTGTGGGAGGAGGTGTAACTAGAAGGCAGAGAATGAAGACCCCACCTGTCCAGTGTGAATGGAAAGCAGGATCAGTAGATTGTAGGACTTGTGGTGCTGCTTTGCTCTGTTTCTTACCTTGGTGAATCTTCTAAGATGTTAAACTGGCTTGGTCCAGTGTGGGACCACAGAGTATTCCCTTGGACAGATTATGGTGCATAGCAAGATGGTTTTGACTTACTGCCTCATTACTTCATCATTCCTATAGCAGCTTAGGGAATCTTGTCCACTTTCAGTTGTGAAGTGGTGTGGCAGTGTCTGTATGCATTGCAGGCTTCCCAGAAGTCAGCAGTCAACATCCAGAGGAGTTGTTTTTCTGCTGATAAGGGGGGAAACAGTTTGAACTATGCCTTCTAGTGTGGGGGGGTTTGCCTGGGAAGTTGAAGATTTCACACTGGAAAGTAAGAAAAATACTTTTATTGTTGTAGGTGGCCTCTGAATGCATTGCCTGACATGGCACTGAGGCAGCATCATAAATCAGGGCACTTCTAATCACATAGTTCTGTACAGCTCTTGCTAGGTGTGTACCCCAGCAGACATCAGTGAAGATGACCTTGAATGACCATTTCAGACCAAGGAATTTGTTGCTGGCAGCAGCTGCTTCTACAGTTTTTGCTATGTTAACATATTAAACTAAAACAAAACCACCACCAATCAGAAAAACAAACCAACCAACCTGAACAAAACCCCTTTGATGCAGGCTTCCTGCTGCAAATAGCCTGATTGATCCAGCTGCTTGGCTTTGGCTCAGGGTGGCTAGGGGAGTCTTGCTGGTCATGACCCTTGCTTGGGTCTGCATTTTCTTGCTTGGATTCTTCCACATAGGGCAGCATAGTGGGGAGTGTCTGGACACTCCTCCTGAGTTGTTCTGTGGAAGTGGAGAGCAGGTAGGTCAAGGAGCAGTGCCCTGTGCAGGGGCAGGCTGTGCATCATGTTGCCTGGCAGGGTTTGGAAACACTTTGATGGTCAGCATCTGATCTGGAGCTAAAAGAGATTGAAGTGCAGTCACTACTTGTGCCCACATGCCTAAAGCTAGAAGAGGATGTAGTATCATCTAGCACTAAGCTTTTTTGGGCTGACATGTACTCCTGCCTGAAGAGATTATGAATCACATAATGGTGTCTCAAGGGTATTACAAGCTAAAAGCAGTATTAAAGCAATTTCTTGTTCCAGTCATGTCAGAAATGAGAGAGTTTTAAGAACCTTGCCTGCGTGGCCTTTGGGCTTTCTGTAGGGGTTAAGAGAGATTCTTTGCCAGGTGGGGGTGCTCTTGTTGGTAAACAAACAGCTTTTGAGGTGAGGAGCTTGGTGGGAACTCAGCTTTACCTTGCTTGTTTCAGCTCTGGAGTTGCTGAAGACTGCTATTGCCAAGGCTGGCTACACTGACAAAGTTGTCATTGGCATGGATGTGGCTGCCTCAGAGTTCTACCGTGATGGAAAGTATGACCTGGACTTCAAATCCCCTGATGACCCCAGCAGATACATTACTCCTGATCAGCTGGCTGACCTCTACAAGAGCTTTGTCAAGAACTACCCCGGTAAGTCACTGTGGGTAGAAGTTAGGGTGCAGCCTCCCCTCTAAAGAGGGCTAAGAGCACTTTAGAAGTCTTGGGAATATTCTTTGAGGTGACTTAGTGCTGTGGTGCCACTGCTATCAAACGAGACCTTTCAGGGTGACTTAATCCTAAAGCTCTCTGTGTGCCTCCACAGTGGTGTCCATTGAAGACCCCTTTGACCAGGATGATTGGGCTGCCTGGAAGAAGTTCACTGGCAGTGCTGGCATCCAGGTGGTCGGTGATGATCTGACTGTGACCAATCCAAAGCGTATTGCCAAGGCTGTGGAGGAGAAATCCTGCAACTGCCTCCTCCTCAAAGTCAACCAGATTGGCTCTGTGACGGAGTCCCTGCAGGCGTAAGTTCTCCCTTCTTGCTCATGCTAGGGCAGGGGCTGGCATATGGAGGGAGTCAAATGTACACACCAGAGCTAGGGGAACCTGTTGCCTGGGCATCAGTGAAGGGGGGGAATAACTTAACTAGTAGAGGATCCTGACAAGTGGACCTGTGCCTTTGTGGTCTGGATGCTTCTAAGGACATCCACCAGCTTCACTGGGTTCAAGTATGTGTAAAAGCAGCTCTTTGTCACTGCACTGTCTTGCAGTCCTAACTGTAAGCTGGACCAAAAGGCAGCTCTCTCTTGCCAGAGCAAGCCATGTCTGCCACTTGGCAGCAGCACTGGTGCAAAGGCTGCTAAGCCAGCAGGAATGATGTGGAGCTTCATCTGCCTGTCTCTTGCAGCTGCAAGCTTGCCCAGTCCAATGGCTGGGGGGTGATGGTGAGCCATCGCTCTGGAGAAACAGAAGATACCTTCATTGCTGATCTGGTGGTTGGTCTCTGCACTGGTCAGGTTGGTATCTGCAGCTGGTTTAGTTGGCATTTTGGTTTGATGGGGTGGTACATGTGGTGATGAAGCTGTGCTGCACAGTGGAGGGGCTCTGCTCTGGCTCGAAACAGGCATAATTGCTGTTTCTGGCTGTAGGAAGCTGCTGTGTCCAATGGGAGTGTGAGAAGGGAATCTTATCTTGTGTCAACTCACCTTTAACCACTCACGAAGATCTTAGTCACCTCCAGCAAGGGTGTCAGCGTTTCCTGCTACTGAACCTCTTGGCAAATCAGCAGTTGTTATTGCTCTTGATTGCCCTGGTCTGCTGGAGTAGGCAGATGCTTGGAGCCTGATGCTGAAATAAAGCTTGTGATTGCTGTTTGGAGTAGCAGTCATCGTGGCTTGTGTCTGGCCTTGGCCGCAGTCCTTCATTACCTCTCTGCTTTCCCTTTCAGATCAAAACTGGTGCCCCTTGCCGGTCTGAGCGTCTAGCCAAGTACAACCAGCTGCTGAGGTGAGACTGAGGAGGAAGAGGGTTGAGGGTGAAGTCTGGCATAGATTGGATGCTCTGCTGGTGCATTTGGGGCACAGCTTGGTCTGCATCTCAAACTCTGCAGCCTTAGGGCATAAATGGATGCTGGCAGAGGTGCTTTTGGGATGGTGCTCTGCTTGCAGAGCTGGCTGCAGGCTCGGTGATGAGTTGGCTGAGTACTGTCCAACAGCCACACTGGAGGGGAACATCCTACAAAGCATCTTGTCATACTAGAGATGAGACAATCCTGGGGTCTGCACCATGCCATGGCCTTGGGCAAGCATTGTAAATGTTCATGGGTGAAGTTAGAGGAGATGGGCGATGCTGCCTGGTGTAGTTAAACATGTGGAACTGGAGTCTGTTGAGAACTGTCTCCTGACTGTGGAAGTATCTAAGTAGCAGGTAGATCAGGTGATGCAGGAACTGCAGTTGTGCTAGCACAGGGGTTCTGCACTGTCTGCTGATACTGAGAACTCTTTCCTTTCCATCAGAATTGAAGAGGAGCTTGGCAGCAAGGCCCGTTTTGCTGGAAAGAACTTCAGGAACCCTTGTGGCCACTAAGCTGTGGAGCAATCAACCCTTGTTCTGGTGTAAAGCTCTAGTCCTCTACTTAGATCACAGTTACCTGTACTAGAAAGATAAGGGCAGCTGAAGGAAAAAGACCAGTTTGCAGGTCCTCTTTCCCCGTAGACATTTCCTTCACCTAGTTTATTACAAGCTCTGATCTGTTACTTGTAATGCTCAACTGCTTTTTGTAGAACAGTCCCTGGGGAGGGTTGAGTACCTAACAGCCTCTGGGATCATGGTGTTGTGACTTTGGGCATAAACACTTCAGTTCCTTTCTCTGCCTGTCTGGTTTTCAACGTCTGGAGCCGTGTGACTTGCAGTGCAGCAAGAGGTACCTGCAAAGTGACAGTAGTGTTTTTACATGTGATAAATAAAAGCATCAAACAACCCAATGAAGTGTGGCTTGAAGTTGCTTTGGGGGAGGCTGAGGAGCAGGGATACCTCCTGCCTCTGCAGTCATGCCCTGCACTGAAGCTGTTTTGCAGGGAGCAAGAGTTGGACTGCTGTCACTGTGGCCATGGGGTGGAATTCAGCTGCTCTGTGACAGACAGACAAAGAATGAGCTGACTGTATGCCTGCTATCAAGAGACAGCCTTCAAGGATATGTTTAGTCATTTGGAAGGAGGACTAAGAATAGGTTTCTAACCCCTAGATCAATTGTGATCCTGCAGGGGAAGAGGAAAAGCTCAGAGGTCTTCCTTCATTTATCAAAGATGAGGTGTATCCTGACAAGTGCTGTGATTAACCTTTATCATGGAGTGCTGCAGATGCCTGCTTGTCAGTCTTGTCACAGCACTGCTGAAAAACACCAGTGACAGCCTTGGCTTTTAGCAAGAGGTTGGCACAGTGTTAACCATGCTGAAAGTGAGTCTAACCTCCATCTTGATCTGTTACTATGAGAAGAGGTAGCAGGGCTGCCTCTGAAGCCTTGTGCTTTGTTACTAGTGCTCTAATAGCAGGTGTAATTGAAGTTGAGCTGATAGCTGCACTTAAATTTTTACCCTGTTAGGAGCTAGGTCTGGTATTTCACACGGGAAGACAAGACTTGGGGGCTTTTCCAGCTGTGTGAGAGCAGATGGCCATAAACAAAAGGCTCATCAGCAAACACTTGTCTTACCGGGGCCCTTTTTGTTCAGGTTGCAGCGCGAAGGGAAGATTCCAAAGCTCATCCTTAGTGCTTATGGGCCCAGAGATGAGGAGGAAGAACTCCTTTTTCTTGGCCTTGGCAGGGGATTGTTCAGGGACTCTGGCACCATTGTGGTTCTGTTGCTTTGTAGTTGTTTCCAGGGCACTTCCTTGGAGTGGGGAGCAGGGAGGTTAAGTTAATCCTTTAGATGGCAGAAAATAAACCAATTCTAACACAGGTGAGGGAGAGGTTGTTTAAGCCCATTCTTGTTTTCGATAATGACAGACCTGTGAGGAGCAGAAGAATTTCTGCTTGCCCTCAATGACGTTGTAGGTCTCAGCTCCAGAGAGTGGATTCCCTGTCGCTGGAAAGGTTTGTGTTGGAGGAGCTCAGCACTGCCCCACTGTGGGCAGTGCCGGAGTTGCACTGTGGTGTAACTCGTACCCTGTGGCTTGAAATCTCTAAGCTTGAACAGGCAGATTCAAAACCAGTGATGCTGCAGGGGCGGTATCAACACTTATAGAATGCCTTTGGTTCAACTTGAGGGGGGAAAAAAAACCGCACAGGTTTTATTTCAACAGCTGCTGCTAGGGAACACAGAGCCATAAAATGCTGAGGGGTGAGGACTTTGTGTTACAGCCCTAAACAAACCTCCTGAGTGCTCTGCCATCAGGATTAGGGGTATGAGGCTGCCCTGTGAGGAGTAAAGCCAGAATGGAGATGGTTTGAGAGCCGCTGGGAGGTATTAACTCTGACTAGCAGCAGTGTGAGTGATGGCTGTGGAAGGGCTTAGCATGCAGCAGAGATTATATGAGGAGCCTGACTTTTGCAGAGCCCAGTGATCAATGGGTTTTAAGTAGGAAGATTCATCTGTTGGCACTTCCAGAATGTCTTGTCTTGCATAAAGCTGCAGCACCCAGAATGCTAAGCACCTCTCAAAGGAAAGAAGGATGTTTTGGTTATCTCCATTGTAACAAATCACAGAGAGGGGAGAATGATGCCTCTTACACAGTGCAGATGTGAGCAGTCTCTCTGCACAAGGCTAAAGCCTTTCTGAGGCATTGTGGCCCACGTTTGCTCACATTCCAGGTAGGAGGAATGTTGAACTTCTGTCACCTGGCAGGTGGGGGTGCTTGGCTCCAGGTCTGTGTTTTGCAGTGTCCAGATGAGCATGGACCAGTGTCCCCTGGGAGCAGAGTAAATGCAGACTGCAACCACAGGTTGGGGTTCCCTAGGCTCTACAGCTCCTTTAGTGGATGGAGTCTGAAAGCAAGCACAGACACAGCTGCCTGTTGAGCCAATGCCTCCTGCAAGCCAGTAACTGCAATAAAAACACCTCTTTGTTGGGCAGTTGGCACCTGCTTCTCCTTAGATTTATCTCCTCTGTCAAGCCCTTCTTAAGAAGAGCTTTGCTATAAATACCAGGTTCACCAGCCCAAGCTCAGCCCTGGGTAACTCCTTCCTGGTTTGTTCTTTCCTTGAAGCATTGGCCCAAGCTGGTTGTGCTGGGTGCAGATTTGAAGCCTGGTGCACTTTTCACACACAGCTGATCTCTGAATTAGACCTGTTAAATGAATAAACCAGCTAATTACACATAAATCCTATCAAGGGATTTTTCTTCTGTCGAAGAGGCAAGCTTGTAATGTATGCAAAATGGTTTAGAGAGCTGCTGAGCAAAGCTGTGTCAGGAAGCAAGAGTGTGGCTGTTTCTCACCTGGTACCTCAGATAGTCCAGATTCTCAATCCATGTCACCTGAGCTTCTCTTTCTACCTGGTGACTTTCTTTTTAATAGGCATTAGAAAGCAAAAAGCTGGGAAATCAGGTCAACCATTGCCATAGAGTGACAAAACCCTAAATGGGAGTATAGCTGTGATGAAATGTGACAGGAGCAGTGCCTGGCACCTGGGCTGCTGTGCTTGTGAGCAGCTACAGAAACCTAGGGGGAAAAAAAAAAGTTAAGGCAGTGCACTGAGTTGGAATCCTCCTGTTCAGCTGAATGGTTTGGTCCCAGCTCTGACAAAGGAGCCTTCTGCTGCTTAACACCACTGAAATGAAGCCCAGGCATTAATTCATTGCCATTCATACCTTGTCAGTGCAAGGGGAGAGCTGTTCCAGGTGCAATTACCAGATATGTCTTAAAATAATCATGAAATCTGCCAAAGGACAGGGTTAGGAGAACATTGGGCTCTAAAGTCGGGAGCTGGTGTCCGATGCTGTTGAACTGTGTCCTCCTTCCTAGACCAGGAATCAATCCCACAACGTCAGATGTTGTGCTCACCTGTCCCATCAAACCAGAGCTAGATAAAGCTTTCAAGTTGAATCTCAGAGACTATTTGGGCCAGATCAGCAAGGTGCTTGCAGCTGCAGAGGATTCAGGCTCTACCTAATGAGGCTGGAGCATTGAAAGGAGTGACTTGCAAAGGAAGAAAGGAGCCCAGAATGGGTAAGTGCTGAAAGGGGGGACTGGGGTTTGTAGATAAGAATGTAAAGTGTTAGAATGATTGATAACTCTGTGTGTGTGTGTTTGGAGCGAGGGCAACGAGTGAACAGAGAACAAGATTTGATTGCTGAAAATCAAGACCTAAGCCTGCAGTGCTGGAGAGGGGGAGAGTTTGTGTCTGCTCTTTAATCAGGGCTTGGATCCCGCTGCACAGCTCCTCACCTTTCTGTATTGTCCCCACGGAGCTCCTAGTCGAAAGGCTGTGCTTTATCACAGAGTGCAAATGCAGCACAGCCAGTGTCTATTACTGCAATAATTTGCAGGGATGGCACTCTTTGGAGCAGAA
Organism: Eubucco bourcierii; assembly: GCA_013396675.1. Taxonomy (NCBI): domain Eukaryota; kingdom Metazoa; phylum Chordata; class Aves; order Piciformes; family Ramphastidae; genus Eubucco; species Eubucco bourcierii. The sequence goes on along the minus strand of VWZE01024406.1, from coordinate 503,957 downwards.
GAAGGCATCAGCTTAGCAAACACGGGCTGGGAGGCTATTCTGAGAATAGCAGGCAGCCTTAAAAGCAGATCTGAAGTGAGAAGCAGGCAGAGGAGATGAGTGATGAGCAGAGATGAGAGGTGGGTGGCCCTCTTGGGAGCTATTCAAGTAACAGAAGATATAATGGAGTGATGCAAATGGCCAGAGTGGGAGAGATCTCCCATTACCCACTGGTTCTATTGGTAGGTTTCTGGAGGTAGGTCTTCTGCTTTGCAGCCCAGCCTGCTCTTAGCACTGATTTCCTAATGTCTTAGCTTCTGAGTGTCAGACAGGCTCTGTCTCTTTGTTCTGCTGTCCCTCTATAATCAATGAGAGACCAAATGAGTCAATATTTGGCTTTCTCATGTATGTTAGCCCCTGGCAGTAAGGAAGCAAGCACAGCACCTTCACTCAGGAACTGAAGCTGGCAGTACAAGGCATCTTTGCTTATTTTGAACCACACCTAGAGCCTGATAACTCACTTTCTAGTACAGAAACTGGAGCTTGTCTTCCAGCAGCAGCAAGTGTCAAACACAGCAGTACTGTCACCCTCCCAGCTCAGTTGGGTACTGCTGGAAGCTCCCTGTCAGATCACCCTCCTGGTCCCCTGAGCACAGACCTGACATCATGTGTGTCCATGACGTGATGCTGGCTGGGGTGATGATCTGGATTGCTCAGTGTCCATGTTTCATCCTGTTCATCTTCTTTCCCTGATGTCTGTGTCATTTAGAAATGTCAGAAATGATTGCTTTTTTCCTTACATCATTGATTTTTAAAAGGAAGCAGAACTACAATTGAACAGTAGATTGACCCTGTTCTGTGCAGCCACTGCTCAGCTCACTGAAATCTGAGACTTGCCAGGTAGATTTAATTGCCTCTAACCTGGGTAAGAGCAATCTTGCACCTAATTCTTTTTTTCTTCCTGCTTGCTTATCCTGAGCATGCCTGATGGGACATTTCCAAGCATCCCACGCACAAAACAGTCACTGTCTCATTGTGTGAAGCCAGTGTGATGATCCTGGGGGAGCCCACGGCATGCACTGCTCCGCTTGGGCTGCTGTGCCCTCTGATGTCCCCTGGAAGGGACTTCAGCCCTGTGCCACGTTTGCCTGGCTTTGCAGAGACAGAAGGTGTGGGAGTGAGCCACGGTGGAAGGAAACTTCACGGACTGCAGTGCTTCCTCAACACCCACTCGCACCGACACAGCCTTGTGTAAGCAGCCTCAGCCTGCTGGGGCTTCTCAGCTCGGGGCTGAGGGGAAAAGCCCCACAACGGTGCAAGGGAGCAGTCAGAGCAGAGGCAGGGAGTGCAGCTGCTGCCTTTCCGCCTCTTGAAGGAGGATATTTGGCTTCCCTGCTGCTGTGCAGACTGCAAGGAGACAGGCGGGTGGATGGTGGATGCAGGGAGAGCGTCTCTGCTGGGCAGGCAGCCAGCCCTGCCTGCCCTGCAGCAGTGTCTCAGGCTATGGCCTCATGCTCCCTTTCACAGCAGGATTTAAAGCACTGTGCCAGGCACCAGCTTAGTCCCACCACTCCCTTGGAAAGCTTTTATTACAGTTCTCTTTGTATTGCAGGGTGAAATGATTTCCTTGTAGATAGGAGCTGTGGGTGGGTGTGAGAAGTAAATGCAAGAACCCTGCTCCTTTCTGAGCACATGGGAACAAAACCTCTCCCTGCTTCTGACTGCTGGGGTCACCATGGTGGTGCTCAAGTTGTCCCATCCTGGGGAGTTCAGATTTGGCCATTTCTCCTGTGAGAGTGATGCCCTTTTGTGTGTTCGCGTGTGTCCCTTTTTTTGGTGCCCAAGAGCTACTGAACTGCTGTCAGATCCCACACATTCTACCTGTACTTTGTGCTCTGTGGATACAGTTGCAGAGACTAGAAATTCCCTGTGTGGAGGAAGGTAAAAAGAAAGCAAACCACACCAGCTGCAGCACTCAACGCTGCTGAGGAAAGCCAAAAGTTAAAAGACAAAGAAAAAAAAAACCCAAAACAAAGGAAGAGAACTGAAGCTGTGAGGAATAAAAAAGGGGTAAAGAACTCAGGTGATGAAAACCAGAGAAACAAAATAAGCTACAGGGAAGAAAATGAACACAAGGTTCAGCTCACCTCTTTGTGCCACACTTTACGTCCACATGTAGTGAACTCTCGTGGCTCTAATACAAGGCACAGGCTTAGCTCTGCCTAGAAACACCTACATTTAATCACAGAGTCGTAGAACTGTTTAGGCTGGGAGAGACCTAATCATCCAGGGTGGCAGTGACAGGTTTAAGTTACAGGAGAGAAGAGAAAGTAGTTCTGCAAAATAAAACCCCTGGACAAAGCCCAGACAAGGTGGTGCCTTGCTGCCAGTGCTGCCTGCAGCGGAGGCACTGCGACCAGCATGAGCATCCCGCAGCCATCGCCTCCTCTTTCTACTGGGGCTGAGCTTTCTCCTCCCAGGCTGTGCTTGCAGCCCAGCTGAGTTCAGCTCTGGTTCGGCGTCTCCCCTGGCTGATGCTGGCTGTCAGCACCCAGCAATTTCACCAGTGTAACAAGGCGTGTGAGGCTAGCCCAGGCAGCCAGACAGTAATCTGACAAGGAAGTTCTGCTCAGCTCTGCAAGTGCACTGAGTCTGAGGCTACTTTCTCCCCAAACACAGGTTACCTCAGGAAGGAAAGAGGAGGGGGATTTTACAGCAGACACAGAGTCACAGAACATCAGAGGTTGGAAGGGACCTCCAGAGATCATCCAGTCCAACCTCCCTGCTAAGGCAGCACCGTCTAAGGTAGTTTGCACAGGAATGCATCCAGAAGGGGGTTGAAAGTCTCCAGAGCAGGAGGCTCCACAATCCCTCTGGGTAGCCTGCTCCAGGGCCCTGTCACCCTCACTGTAAAGAAGCTTCTCCTCATGCTGAGGTGAAACCTTCTCTGTGCCAGTTTGTAGCTGTTGCTCCTTGGCTTATTGCTGCTGACCACCCCAAAGAGCTTGGCCCCAGCCACCTGACACCCACCCCTCAGATATTTGTACACATTGATCAGATCTCCTCTCATCCTTCTCTTCTCCAGACTAAACAGCCCCAGGGCTCTCAGTCTCTATTCATAGCGGAGATGCTCAACTCCCCCAATCATCCATCCTCATGGACTCGTTCTAACAGCTTTGTGTCTCTCCTGAACTGGATATTTGTGCTGTCCTTCTGCTTCTCTCTCACTGCGAGCAGACTCCTCACAGTTTTTGGGTGTCAGAAGTGTTGCTCTGTGTGCAGAATGCAGTCCTGCCTAGAAAATGCCCTTCTGAGGTCCCAGCCTTGCAGGCAGCAGCTGATGAGTGAATACTAGCAGAGGCTGGGCTTGTGGGGTTTTTTTGCCTCAGAAGCCTAAAGCCAAGCACACCTCATTTGCACTCTCCTGAGTACCTAAAAATCAGAAAGATGCTGAAAATGCAGTGCCTACTGAAGCCCCTAAGCCAGTGCTCTGGAGGGTGGGTGACAAATCCCTGGGAAAAAAAATAAAAACCTGCTTGCTAATCAGAGTGGAGCTGCAGGGCTTTTGTGAAGGCAGGTTCCAGGATGTGCTCCCACTGCCACGCTGTTTTATTTGTTGATTTGTCTCCTCATTGAAGCAGGTCTGCAAACAAAAGCTGGGGAGGAAAAGCTGAGAGGCTGCTGCGCTGCTCTTCCGTTGCAGAGCTGACTGATCCTTTTTACTGCACTGCTTTAAATAAGTCCTAACCTGTGGGGTTTATGCTCTGTAGTACTCAGGTTCTTCTCTCATCTCCTGCCATAAACAGTGATTGAAAGATGCATATTGTGGCTTTTATGTAGGCTGTAAAATCACTGACAGGGAATAGTGGAAGAGCCCAGAAGTCTCCTGTCTCATCAAAATCCAGAGAGCAGATGTTTCGAGGGATGTACAGCCTGAACCTCTCTTCAGTCTCTAAAGAAGAGATCTCTGTGCCTTTAGGAAGGCAGACAGCAGATCTAAAATCCTCTTGCCCAGCTGTTCAGGATGGCAAGTGTTAAGAACAGGCCTCTCCAGCACAGAATCCCCACGCAGGTGCCGGCAGGCCCTGAGCTCTCCTCAGCCCTGGATCTATTCTGAGACCTCAGATGTGTTGTTTTATTTCTCTGCTGCTCACTTGTCTCACCTGTCCCATGGGATGGATGACACTTTGCAGTAAGGTGGGAGAATTCATCAGTCGATTTTTGTACAGTGCTTTGAAGATAACAAGTGCTGAGGGGAAGAGGAGAGCTGGTGCTTGAAATGGAAATGCTCCCGTTTCTGCCGCTCTATTTTCCCTCCATTTAAAAAGGTACATTCAAATGCACCATCAAAGGCAGTGGCGTCGCAACACCAGGGAAAGAACAGCTACAATGGGGAGGTGAGAACCAGAAACCTCCTCCTGCAGGAGTGGATTTGCCTTGGGAAGGACAAAAATGCAAATCTGCAATCAATCCCTTGAACGCTTTGGCTGCTTGCACCAGTTTAAAGTGAAGTCAGTCACTGAGGACAAGAAGAGAAGCTTGTAAATCCATTCATTACTCCCTGCACTAAAGGAGAAGCAGAGGATTTGTTGGGAATGCAGTGCACAGATGAGGTGTTCCACAGCAGTGGTAGAGGATGGCTTAAAACTATCAGAGCAAACCTTTGAACAAACAGAAAGCACAAAGGCCTTGGGATCCAGACACATCAAATGGTTTTCTGCACTCATCTTCTCTCTGCTGCCCTGGCTCTGAGTTTCCATCAAAGGCACAGAGGTGTCACTGCCACATCTCCCTTGAGCCCCCTTTGTCTGTGCTCCCATTGTGCTGGTAGCATCAGCTTCATCTGCGGCTCCCCTGCCGAGGTGGGGCTGGGCAGCTGCCCCCAAGGGATGGGGCTCTGCCCCGGAGTGGGGCACTTTGGCCTCCCCAGGCAGCAGGTGAATCTGTTTACAGCTCAGAGGCCTTGCCAGCAGGCACTGTGAACGGCTGAGTTCTCTCCCCTGCTGTTCCTGACTGCACGTGGAAACCACAGAGCAGCAGCTGATGCTGAAGTGATGTGGGATTGCAGAAGCTCCTTTGCCTGTCCCAGAGCCATCCCACTCTTGCTGTGTGGAGGCAGTCAGCTTGCAGCCTGTGATGTCAGACTCAACAGGTCTCTACATACCTTGCACTTATGAGCAATCACTTGGTGCAAACCATAGGAAACACAGAAAGAAGCCAACTCTGGGCATGTGCCAGCATGTGCCCAGCTTGTTGCTGACAGTGAGGTCTCGGGGTTCAGATGAAATTAGAAATTCACCCACTTTGGAGCTCTGTGAGGTCTCTGCTGTGGTTTACCCAAGGCATCTCACCCACGTATGCCTGCAGCATATGACTTGATGCAAAACTGGCATTTTTTTTTTTCCCCAAAAGCTGTTTTCATAGAATCAGTCAGGTTGGAAGGGACCACAAGGATCATCCAGTTCCAACCCCCCCTGCCATGGGCAGGGACGCCTCACACTAGATCAGATTGGCCACAGCCTCATCCAGCCTGGCCTTAAACACCTCCAGAGATGAGGTTTCCACCACCTCCCTGGGCAGCCCCTGCCAGGCTCTCACCACCCTCATGCTGAAGAACTTCTTCCTAACATCCAGTCTGATTCTCCCCATTTCCAGCTTTGTTCCATCCCCCCCAGTCCTATCCCTACCTGACAGCCTAAAAGGTCCCTCCCCAGCTTTCTTGTAGCCCCCTTAAGACACTGAGAAACCACAAGAAGGTCACCTGGGAGCCTTCTCCTCTCCAGACAGCCCCAACTCCCTCAGGCTCTCCTCACAGCAGAGCAGCTCCAGCTCATCCTCGTGGCCCTTCTCTGGACACCTTCCAGCACAGAATCATAGAATGTTAAGGTTGGAAGGGACCTCAAAGATCATCTAGTTCCAACTCCCTCCCTTGGCAGGGACACTTCCCACTAGTACAGATCACTCAAGGCCTTGAACACCTTCAGGGAGGTTGTGGAGCACAGAAGCACCGAATGTGATCAAAGATCACATTCGGTGCTTCTGTGCTCCACAACCTCCCTGGGCAACCTGTGCCAGTGTCTCACCACCCTCACTGTAAAGAACTTCTTCTATGTCCCTCTTGTAACAGTGGCTCCAGAACTGAATGCAGTACTCCAGGTGTGGTCTCACCAGTGTGGAGTTTTGGTTTGCAAAGTTTGTTGCATTCTCTTAACCGATTTTTATCCGGTATGTAAATCACAGAACTAATTACCTTGCAGCTATCCCCAGGTACGAAGGGGATAGAGAAATAAGCATCAAGAGGTGATGCAATTAATTCCACTCATGAGGAAAAAAAAAACAAAACCAAAAAAACCTGTCATTAGTCATTTGCAGCTTCAGCAGTGGTGACTTTCAAGGTGTACAAATCTCTCGTTAGATCCATTTCATGTTCTGCAGATGGCCATTTTGTCTTCTCGCTGCATGCACTGGAACATGCCCAAGTATACAAAAATGAGCGGAAGGATTGTTAGGGCTGAAATTTTTTGTTCATTTTCAGTGAGGTTTTTTTTTTTTTCTTTTTCTTCTTTTTTTTTTTTCCCTTCCCCCCCCCTTTTCTTTTTCCCCTTTGCATGGCACACATCCTGGGCTTTGATAAATGAGTCTCACTAGACACTGTGGTAAGCCAACCTCTGCTAATATTCATTATGCAGAACCCACTAGGAAATGGTCTGAGTCAGGGAAATGGAAAACCTTTAAAAGATAAAAAGAATTTTAGTTGCCTTTTTTTTTTCTCTCTTTTTCTCCCTCTCTCTCTCTCTCTCTCTCTCTCTTTTTTTTTTTTTTTTATTTCCTGGGACAATTATTTTTTAACTTTTTTT
>VWZE01024406.1:374654-496365 GCA_013396675.1 Eubucco bourcierii | reverse complement strand
GGATTAGACTGGAGTGGAGGAAGAAGTTGTTCAGTAGGGGGGTAGTGAGCCTCTGGAACAGGCTGCCCAGGAAAGTTGTGGATGCCTCCTCCCTGGGTGTGTTGAAGGCCAGGTTGGATGAGGCCTTGAGCAACCAAGCCACTGTAATTTTGACTGCACTTGACTGTGTGTCAGTCCTCCCAAACTGATTTAAATCTCATTTACTTTGCTTTTGCTCTCATTGCAACCCACAGAGCCAGTTTGAAAGAGAGATAAACAGGAGTCCACAGGAGTCATCCACAACCACCCAGTGCATTTGTCCTTCAAGTGCTGTGAGTCTTCCAGAAAGGTCTCCAGTAATATGTGTGGAAACGGGATTGGAAATTCCTGAGGTTTCCACAGTAAACAAANAGTGACCTGTGCTAGTGGGAGGTGTCCCTGCCTATGGCAGGGAGTTGGAACTGGATGATCCTTGAGGTCCCTTCCAACCTTCCCATTCTATGAAAGGGGAATGGTTTGAAGCTGAGGGAGAGCAGGATTAGACTGGACTGGAGGAAGAAGTTGTTCAGTAAGGGGGTAGTGAGACTCTGGAACAGGCTGCCCAGGAAAGTTGTGGATGCCTCCTCCCTGGGTGTGTTGAAGGCCAGGTTGGATGAGGCCTTGAGCAACCAAGCCACTGTAATTTTGACTGCACTTGACTGTGTGTCAGTCCTCCCAAACTGATTTAAATCTCATTTACTTTGCTTTTGCTCTCATTGCAACCCACAGAGCCAGTTTGAAAGAGAGATAAACAGGAGTCCACAGGAGTCATCCACAACCACCCAGTGCATTTGTCCTTCAAGTGCTGTGAGTCTTTCAGAAAGGTCTCCAGTAATATGTGTGGAAACGGGATTGGAAATTCCTGAGGTTTCCACAGTAAACAAAACAAACCAGGAAAAAAAAAAAAGCCCCAAAGCAAACAGTTTTCAGCTGAAGGGCTGATATTCAGATATTAAAAGGGGAAAGAAAGAATATAAATCCTTCCTGTGAGTAGAGTTAGGTCATCTGTAAAAGCCTCTCAGAATATTATCTTCCAAGCTAATCGCTGTATTGACATTTGCCTGTTTCATTAGAGCTGAGTTTTTACTGCATTGCTGAGGTTAGAACCTGACTCATATGTCATGGTCAAGGACTGGTTTGTAATTTCATCACCACAGAATTAAANNNNTTTTTTGTTTTGTTTTTTTTTTTTCTCTTTTTCCCCCCCCTTTTTTTTCCTCTTTTCCCCCCCCCCCCTTTTTTTTTTTTTCTTTTCAACTAGTTGGGTTGAAAAGCTGGCCACAGAGTTCTCAACACTGATGGATTTTTGCTTTGAAGTTCCTAGTGAGATTGCTTCTCCTGGGTTTTTGTTTCACTCAGGTGGCCAAGTGACAGTTATTACTAAAAAGAGCCATGTTAAAACAGCTCTGTAAAGAGTTAATTAAAAAATGGAAATACATACTCTAACAGAGAGGTGCCAGGTCATAGAATCATAGAATGGGAAGGTTGGAAGGGACCTCAAAGCTCATCCAGTTCCAACCCCTTGCCATAGGCAGGGACACCTCCCACTAGCACAGGTCACTCAAGGCCTCATCCAACCTGGCCTTGAACACGTCCAGGGAGGGAGCAGCCACAACCTCCTTGGGTATCAGAGAGGCAGGGGCTAGCAAGAAGGAAATAGTTGTTGAAAGCTAGAAAGGAAAAAAAAAAACCAAAACCAACCAAAAACCAGTTTAGGCCAGAACTAAGTCAGTTATCCATGTAGGAAACCTTCATATGTACTGCCCAAAGAGGTGAGTTCATGGTTCCTCTAAGACACTGAGAGCAAATGGGAGGGTCAGAAAGCTCTGTGCCCATTCAGGAAAGAGATCAGCATCAGAAAGGAGTCAGGAGTCGCTTGTAGAATCCTCCTTTACCCAGGATATGAATTCTCCTGGCAGCACACTAATAAATCCAGAAATGCTTGGCCTCATTATAATGCAAATGTGTTTATTCCCTCTAAGAGTGTTTCTAAGGTTTGCTGGATGCACTGCAGATACTTTCCTCTGCCCACATGGATGTTATCTGGATTTGGCAGCAAAGTCCTCATGAAACAGTTCAGCTCTTCACTCATCATGGCCTGTTCTGTCTGGAAGTGATGTTCTTCTTGCACTGCTGCATCAGGTTTTCATTTTGCTTTCTCTCCATTACTTTGTGCTGCTTGACCACTGGTTTTTGGTTCCTTGGGTTTATTTTGTGAGGAAGATGGAACAGCAGTAGACAAAACACAGTACTGAGTTTTTCATAACACAAAAATACTGATACTAAATACCTGAAGTTTCTGCTATGTCTTTACTTGAGTAGCTGCAAACAAGCAGAACAGAACTCTGTAGCTGAGAGGCCCAAAAGGGAGCTGGCAGAAGAGCTTGGGGCAGGAGGTCCAGGAGAGCATGGAAGAGAGGGAAGCAGCAGATGAGGCAGGAGCATCATGCTGCAGTCTGGAGTTAGGCTCCTGGGGCACCTAGGAGCCTGCTCTTGGCTAAATGAGCTCCACAATGGACACTTAAGCATGCACTGGGGACAGGCAGCCCTGCCAGTGGGTTGTGAGTGCTGAGGGGGCTCTGGTGTGACTCTGTTTGCAGTCAAGACAGAGGCACTTCCAGATGACAGCAGAAGCAGTGCTTCAGGTCCAGAATACTCAGACAGCAGAAATGTTGCTGCGTCAGATCTTCAGAAATATCCAGGGGTAAGGAACAGGATTTCAAGGATTAACATTTTGTATGTAGATACCTTATGTGGCATGTTGGAATTTAAGTCTCTTTGTGGATATGGCCAATTAGCCTTTCTCTGCATCAGCAGTTTTATACCTCCCAGGAATGCTGGGGGATAGACACAGGAAACATTGCAGAGATGTCAGGAACTGCCTTGTTAGAGACCTGCTGGTATCTGTACATAAAATATTTTACAGGTAGAACATGCTCAGTCATTTCACCACCAATCTCTCTTCACTGGGATGTGACCCACGAAAACCAGCAGCCACCAGGCAGAGGAGCAGGGATGTCTCTCTGCAGCATTTGGGTCTTCCTTGATCTTTCTTGTGTTAACTAAACCTCATACTACTTTAGCTGGCAGATGATTGCAGGACAAGCTCTGTGGCTTTGTTCATTATTGTCCACAGGGAGGGGTGCATCTTTGGGAAAACAAACCAAACCAGAACAGCTTTAAGCGCTGTTCCTCCAGTGATCCTCTGGTTAAGAAGCAAAGTTGCAGCTGGATTACTTGTGCAGGGTATGAGAATGTGGGTATGGCAGCACTAGCTGGCTGTCAGCAGTCACCTGCTTCTGTGTGCATTTCAGGGGGTACAGATGTTAGTCATGCAATACAGGAGGAAATCCCCCCCCAGACATGCTTATTGTGGTTTAACTACACAACACCAAAACCTTGTGAGTAAATACTTTTAATTTCTGTGTGCTGACATGATGGCCAGAAGGTGGGTAGAAAAGAGGGAGGGGGAGGGAGAGTGAGACAGAGAAGGAAGAGGAAAGAGGGAGAGAGAAGGAGAAGGGAGAGAAGCAGAAGGAGAGGGAGAGAAGCTGTTGTGGAGAATTTCCCCATCAGAGAGATAGTGACTGGAGAGAGCTGAAGGCAAGCCTGCTGCTGTGGCGATTGGTACAGTTTTTAATGTGTACATCCAGAGAGCGAGGAACATGAAATTGTAATTAGCAGAGAAAATAGGAGAGATGGAATCAGACTCTATCAAGGACAGCTTAAGTGTAGCCTCCAAAATGGCTGTCAGACATTTAACTGATGTGCATTTTTAGACACTTATCTAAATTAGTTGTTAGGACACAATCAGCTCTGTGTCTCACCCTCTCCCTCAAGTTGTGCTGGGGATAAATTCGTCCTGCGTGTTCGGCGCAAAGAACTAAATTCCTCTGATGCAGAGAGCTCAGAACTCTTTGTATGTGCCTTTCTGTTCAGTGAAAACAGATCCCACATCCCCCTGCTAAAGGCAATAATGTTAACAGCCTCCAACTTATCTCCTGTGCTACCACCAGAATCAGCCGCGGAGACAGTTTACAGAGACAGCAAACAGTTGGGGTTGCACAAGTGTAATTGAGGGCAAAATATGTCCTGACACAGCCTAGTGCTTTTTCAGAAAGAAGATATAATTCCACACGAAATTTCTCAGATCCCCAGCAAGAATGTGTGACTTCCTTTACCACCATGTGATATATTTTGCTGGCCTGTGTTCTGCAGATGAAAGGTGAGGTTAATGTTACATAACAAGCTTGCTCTGTTTTCAGCACGGGTACCTTCATGCTATCTCTCCTAAGTCTGTGGTAGCTGCGAGATGAAGGAGCTTAAAAATCTCCTAAGTGACCAAGGATTTCATTAATTGCTAATCAGTGATTTGGAATTCTGCTGTTTTGACAACTTCCTCACCACGCAGAGCAATGGGAAGCAGCATCAGCGTTTTTATCCAGCAGTGAACTTATGCATAGCCCTTAACTTTCCCTTCAAGAGCAGCAACAGTGGCTTAACGTGACTAATACAGAGCACCGACCTAAAAGGTCTGAAGGGCTGGAGCCACAGTGCAGCCAGAAGCTTCTGACAGAGCCATAAAATTTTGCACCTTGTCTCACACTGAAGACACTTCAAACACATTTACTCATACCGCTGATAGCTGTTTACTTATTCATGAGAACAAGACAACTCGGAAGGAACACTTGCATGCAAAAGGCACGTTGAACACGTACTGCTGTAGGAAGGCTACTACGTGATTTACAAACAAAGCAGTGCCACGCTGGGGATGCTCCACCTTTGCGCCAGGCCCTGGGCAGCACCCGGGGACAGCCTGCGCTGGGCGGCATGGCTGATGCCCACCTTTCAGTAGAGCCAGGGCTGACCCGGGCAGGGCTGTGTGTGCGACACCCACCCTTCAGTAGTGACGGGGCTGGCCTGGGCTTGGCTGTGTGACCGTCTCCCACCTGCCTGCTGGGGTCAGCGGTACCAGGACCAGTTTGGGCAGGGCTACATGGCCAGTGCTTTCCAGCCAGTGCTGCCAGGGCCAGCCTGGGCTGGGCTGCGTGGCTGATGCTCACCCATCAGTGGTGCCAGGGTCCGTCTGGGCAGGGCTACAAGGCCAACGCTCACCTGCCAGCGCTGCCAGGGTTGACACGGACTGGTCTGTATGGCTGATGCCCACCTGCCTGCTTGGGTCAGCGGTGCCAGGGCCAGTCTGGGCAGGGTGCATGGCCGATGTCCACCTGCCTGCTCGGGGCAGCAGTGCCAGGGCCCAGGGCAGGCCGTGCTGGAGCTGGTGAGGAGGTCACTGGTCTCACACTCTCCATTGTTTTCTCTCGCCAAGCGTGCCATTGCAGCAGGGGATGACGACATCCTAAACCCAACTGTCTCTCGATGCTTTTGACCTTTAATTGTTAGCCACCCCACAGAACCATCACAGGTTGTACGCATCTGTGTGTGTGTGTGTGTCCGTGTGTGTGTGTCCGTCATCTCGCCCCACGTTCCGCCGGTGGGGGGGGTGTGTGTGTGCGCGTTGGAAGGGAAGGCTGGTCTCCGCTGCCATCCTCCTTCCCTCCTGGGGTAGTGCCCAGCCCACAGTCGTTCGGGAGCGGACAGGTACCGGCCGCCTTTGTGCCCCCGGGCCCAGCGCCCGCTCTCCGGGCTGCTGGCGGCGTGAGCCTGGCCCGAACCCCCCCGCCGCCTTCCCCCTATTCTTTTAAATCACTTCCATTCACTCCGCCGATTGGCTCCCAGCTCCTGCCGGGTCACGGGGTGCCCCTCCTCCTCCAATAGCGAGGCCGGATACTGGGATGCGGCTCCGGCCTGGCTGCGTTGTTGGGTGCCCGCTCGGTGCGTGCGTGCGTGAGGGAAGGCAGGCGGAGGCAGCGCTCGGCTGCCTGGACCCCAGCCCGCCGCCGCCGCCCCTCCTCCTCCTTCTCCACCTCCTCCTTTCCCCCTCCCCGCGGTCCCCCGCCCCGGCCCGGTCGCCGCCCCGCTCCTTGTCTCCCAGTTAAAATGCCCCTGGGCTGCCGCTGTTGAAAGCACCGTACAGGGACTCTGCCGCTCGCCGTCGCCGCCCCGGGTATAGAGGGGAGCTGCTCCCCGACTGTCGCCGCCGCCCCGCTCCCGCCCAGCGGCCCCGCCGCCGCCGCTTTGTCCCGGCAGCGAGACCGAGCCGCCGTTGATGGTGTAGCTCACCGCGGAGGTAGGTGGGCGCGGAGCGGGGTAACTTACGGGGTTTTGTTGTGGCTGCGAGTCGGGGGTGAGGCCCTTCCCTCCTGCCTTGTGCGTGCAGCGCGGGCAGGTTTATTTATTGTTTTACCGGTGCTAATCACCGGGAGAGGAGAGAATGGAGCGCTGGGCGAGGGAACTCCGGGAAGAATGCCCGGGGCTGGACGCGGGAAAGGCGCGGAGGGGGGGATTGTGTCTGCAGGCGTGAGCAGAGCAGAGCGGGGGGAGAAAGTCTCTCGCCAGACTTTGGTGCTCCTGCTTGCTCTTGCCGGGGAAGGGGGCATCCCAGGGTTGCTGGGGTTCGCCTTCGTGCGCCTGGGTTTGTTTGGCTTTTTTATTTGTTGGAGAGCATCTGCCTGATACTGAGCAGAGCAGGGGCTCTCAGGGGAAAAGGTTGAACTTGTTCACCTCTCGAATAAAGGTGAGACGGGGAAATATTTAACTTAAATGGGCGCCCAAAGGAAATTGGCTTTGATGGTTGAGAGCTGCAAGCGTTTTCATGTGCGATGGGCATGGAATTGGGAAATGAAGGTTTTATGCAGATGAGTTTAATCATAACATTTTCAGTAGCATAAGAAGGGGTGGGGTTTTGGTGTTTTTGTTTTTCTTTTTTTTTCTGTTGTTCCCGTTTTTGTTTTTGAAGTGTGAAAGGAAGGTGACCAGCATCAGAAAAGTAGTGGGAGGTAGGCAACATTAGAGGCTTCACACTGAAACTGGCTGATCAGGGAATTGCTGGAAGGAAAACAATATGATTCATTGTTGAAGTGTCGTTCCCCTTAGATTTATTTTTACACGCTGGTTGCAGTTATTTTGATTTACTGACTTTTTCTGCTGAGTTTTCCCTTGAAGCAGTAATGCTCTTGGCGATTAGCAGCCCAGAGTGTTTTTATGCAGTCAGCAGACTGCTGTCTGGTGTCTGTTTACTCCTGAGTTACACTGACCAGTTATTGAAATCAAAGATGTTGTTTCCTTTCTGCACCCTCCTCAGCGAGGAGTTTCTGCTGTTTTGATTTAGTAAAAATGCTTTCTCAGAACAAATCTGAGATGGCATAATTCGAGTAGTATGCCTGTCCTGAAATGCAAGGGTTTTAACCAGATGGAAATGAGCAGTGTGTCAAAAAGGGTGCTCGCTTGTTTTAAAAGGCATGTGACAAATTTGCTATTCATGTGCAATCTATAATCATTTTGGTAGCTCCAGTATTGCCAGGCAAACACTTAGGGTTTTGTACACTGCTCCCTTAGCACTCAGAAATCCATGGTGGTTAAGAGGGGTGGAAGGCTTTCTATAGCAATAAAAGCACTTCTGGTAAATACAGCTCATCTTGGTTTTTAGTCCTTGAGTTTGTAACATAAACTGTGACCTGGGGGTTGGTTTTGGTGGCCTGGTGTGGGTGCGTGGTCATTTGAGAGAGATTTGTTGTGTTGGTGGTTGGGGTCTGGAGGGAAGAGGAGGAGGTAGATGCACACAATGCCCAGGCTTGGAAGCTCATTGTTCTTTGCCGTGCACTCTGCTGTGTTTGGGACTGTGTGCTCACTCAGACACTGTGTCTTTCTTCTTTTGAGAGGTGGAAGGCAGAGAATGGGAAGCATTTTCTACTTCCTTCCTCAGAATGGCCTTTTGGTAACCTTGCAAAAAAAGTGAAATAGTAATTTAGAAGCTGAAGGCCGCCAAAACATTGTGTGTGTTCTTTCCTCCTCCCCTCCCAGTGCTGGCTCTGCTGCTTTCTCTGTCTGCGACTGAATGTATAGAGAGAGAGGGAGCACATGAGGTGAGACTCGGAAGTACACTCTCTTGAACCCCTCTCAACTTTCTTTCACCTTCCACCTTCTCCCCTCGAATCGAACTCCATCTGGCTTGACTTAAAAAAAAAAATCACTCTGCTTCAGATGTGTGTATTAGCTTTTGGGGTGTTTGGTCTGGAGACACCAACGCCAGGAAAACTGCTGTCAAGGGAGGATACTGCAGATGGATGTGCCGGGATGACAGAAGTAAAAGGAAGTGTGCAGAGGTCGATTTCAGTGTATGTATGGTTTCCTTCCTGGATGATTGTTTAATGTTTCTGCTTTTACAGCAGCATCTGTTAGAACAAAACAAACAAGCAAGAACTATTGTAGAATCACAGCCTATTTCAGACTGGAAGGCACCCATGAGGATCGTTGTGTCCAAATCCTTGCTCCTTGCAGAATGACTGCTCTAAGTGTGTGCTAAAGCTGTAAGGGAGATGCTGCATAAGGGTTTCAGGTGTGATCAAATCTCAGCTGGCTCACTGATAGTCCACTGCCTTATCAACTAACTGGTGATTTTGAGGTGTGCAGAAGGGGTAGAAAAATATGTGGATGTTGAGGGAAAGATGCCAGTGTGCTGGATTCTTTGAAGAACAGGCAGCAGTGACTGTCATAGCTCCGTTGTGAGGCCTCTGAAGTTTTGTTTTTGATTGTCCAGCTGACTTCATTGTGTAATCAGGGTGCATGACTTCACTTTTCCTTCCCTGAATGAATTGTGATTATTGCCTCTGGACTGAGGACACTTTTTGGGGTGTTGTTACACCACTAGTATAGCTTTGATATTGCTAGTGATAATTTTAATCTTACTCGAGGTTGCTGTCTGCATGAATCCTGTGATTTAAGCTCCCAGAGGGGTACAGTGAAATCCTTGCATTGCCTCTCTGGTTTTGTGATTCCTGTGGCCTGTAAATTTGTGCTGTGAAGTGACTGAGAGAGATAATGTTCCATCAGGACAATAAGGAGACCTTATTGTGGCCTTTCAGTATCTGAAGGAGGCCTACAAGAAAGCTGGGGAGTGACTTTATAGGATGTCAGGTAATGATAGGACTGCAGGGAATGGAGCAAAACTAGGAGTGGATGCATTCAAATTGGATGTTAGGGAGATGCTCTTCACCATGAAGGTGGTGAGACACTAGAACAGGTTGTCCGGGGAGGTGGTGGAAGCCTCATCCCTGGAAGTTTTTAACACCAGGCTGGATGTGGCTGATCTAGTGTGAGGTGTCCCTGCCCGTGGCAGGAGGGTTGGAACTGGATGATCCTTGAGGTCCTTTCCAACCACAACAATTCTGTGTTTCTAGGACACAGCTCTTCATATCCCCATGCAGAAGGAGAGGCATTTCTTGGGAATAAAGTGTAAGTGGGGCTAGGAGAGAGACAGACCTGCCTTAAAGAGTAATTACATGCTAACAAATTGTGGTTTCTTTGCACCCATGGGTTTGTTTTCCCTTCCTGGAGGGTTTTTATGCCTGCAGAAGTCCGTCCTGTGGAGCTGTGGGTATAGATTCAGTGCTGCTGCAGCAGAGGGCTGCTAATGACAACATTCACCAACGTGAAGGGATGTGGTGTGTGTGCTTCTTAATGCTGATTACAGCTGAGGTGAGAAAAATGGCTTTCTGATGTTGCAGTTTAACAATTGACTTTAATAACACTATTTGTAAATTTACTGTCATAGCTCCAAAATGCATCTCTCTGTTCCAGCCATACCAGGTAGTTCTTTAGCCCATAAAGAAGTTATTTCCCTTTTGGGAGTGGGAGGGAGAGGGGAAAAAAAGTGTGCTGTGAGCATATAGGATTTTGCAAGTACGTGTTACTGGCTGTGTAATGGCACAGCAGAACCTGTGTTATCCTCTCAGCAGAGCTGTTGGTACATTAAAATTGCCTGAGGGTAGCTTTGATTTCATTACGTGCCATATTTAAGGACACTGTAAGCTTCAGTCACACTCTGTGTCATTGGCATATGAATACAGTGCTGGGATTGTAGTTAACTTCTAGCCTAAAAAATAACAATGGGTTATTATGTGATCCTGGGATGAGTGAGGTCTTCCATAAACTTAAAAGTGGTCATCAGGGTTGGAGTGAACCATTCAACCCCCCCCAACAACTCTAACTTTACCGTGTATGGGTTGGTTTGTTTTCAGGATGGTATCCTGGTTAGACTGGTTTTAAGGTTCAGCTGCTTTTCCCTCTGGCTTTGTTATGGAAATACTTGGCACTTGTTTCATAGACTCGTGGAATGGGTTGGATTGGAAGGGACATTTGGAGATCATCTAATTCCAACTCGATCCCCCTGCCCCGGGGCAGGGACACCTTCCACTAGATCAGGTTGGTCATTTTCATCAAGTCTAAACAAATCATCCTGCTTGGGTCTAAGTGGGGAGCGATGGGTGGTGAGGCACTGGAACAGATTGCCTGGAGAAACTGTGGAGGCTCCAAGCCTGGCAGTGTTCAGAGCTAGGTTAGATGTGCCTTAAGCAACCCGGTCTAGCAGGAAGTTTGGAACTAGATGATCTTTAAGATTCCTTCCAACCCAAACCATTCTATTGATTCTGTGCTTGTCTTAAAAGGATGTGTAGTCTCTGCCTTGAGCTTAGAGCCTAAATTTAAATCAATAGGCTTTAAAATACAGCACATTTTAAAAGAAAAAAAAATAATCTTGGAACCAGAACAGAACAAACCCTCAATTGACTGGGGACCTGTTTATTTAGTGTGATTTTTTTCAAAGCTGCTCAAAATGAAGCTTGTGCTCTGCTGATGCTGGGTTGGTTTATTGGGATGGGGAAGTTGGAAGGGGTTTGATTGGCATTAGTGGCGTGAAAGGTGTCAGGAGGAGGTGAGTGTGATGAGATGCAGTTTGGAAATGGCATTTTCAGCAAGTTGCTAGGAAGAAAATCTAGTCACTTCTTGGAGTGCTGGGAGGTGTTAGGGAGCAGGATCTACAACGCAGTATTGTGCTCTTTATGTTGGCTTGCCAGCAGCATTTTACACAAGCTTTTATAATGTTGGTAGCTGTGCCCAACTGCTCTTTTCAGAGAGGCTGATGTATGAACAAAGGAGCAAACAAGATATGAATACTGTGCTGCCTCCTTTTGATTTAAAAGTCTGCTGGGGCAAGGAATTGCTGTGACTGACTGAAAAAACCCAAACATGGAAATATTAGCTGACTGTTCCTGTTTCAATAGGTGTTCATTGGGTTGGAGTTTTTTTTTTTTTGTTGTTTAATACAAATGTCTGTTCAGTGAGCATCCAGAATAGTGCACTGACCTAGAGCAAAGTGGAACTAGCTTGGATGCAAACATCAGTTTTCCCTCTGTGGCCAGTGGGGATAATGATGACTTTTTGTTGTGGAATTCCTAGAAATGTGTGCTTGCATCAGGTCTGATGGTGCTTCTCTGAGTTCTGTACCTAAAGGATTGCATTTGTATCTGGCATGTTAGTTGTATTGGAAGTGCAGTTCTGAAAAGGTAGATCAGTTTAGATGTTG
Source organism: Eubucco bourcierii (assembly GCA_013396675.1). Taxonomy (NCBI): domain Eukaryota; kingdom Metazoa; phylum Chordata; class Aves; order Piciformes; family Ramphastidae; genus Eubucco; species Eubucco bourcierii. Next base: position 484,865 of record VWZE01024406.1, on the reverse strand, counting down.
CATAAATTTGGTAGATTGAAAAGCAGGTTTTTATGGCTGAGTTATTGAAAGGAGGAGTAATTCTTTGAACATGTAGGTTGTCTTTTGTTCACAGAATGAGAGGCTAGTTCATGCTTTTAAGATCCAAGGTAAGTGGAAGAAAATGAGTGCTCATTAATTTTTGAGGTCTTAGTTCAATTTGTATTTAGTCTGCTTATGGGGATGAAAAAAGAAAAAGTTGTTGTGAGATTTATGTCACATGAGGATTCATATCAGGGATTTGGCAGTCTCTGGTACTGAGAGTCAGTTTTGCCTGTTTTAAAACCATACCAGGATTTCTGTTTGATAATGCTGATGTTACCTGGTCCCTTCCAGTGCATGCAGTGGAGATTGTACTGTAAATTTATTTCCATGGCCAGCAGTACTAATGGAACTTCTGTTCTAGTAGCTCCTCGGAGGAGACAAAGAGCTTCTAAGTCCTGAAGTTTGCCTCCCCCACCCCTCTTGCCAGTTAATTCCTCCTTTCCCGCTGCCCTCCTTAACAATTGAATGGGCAAGTAGCATGGATGTGCCTGTGGACTAGCTGCCTGCCAAGCTAAACTTAAATGCTGGTTTCTGTCTGGCCATGCCTTAGTGGGGATGTAATTAATTAGAGGGTTTTTTCCTATCCATCTGCTGGTTTGCACAAAACTTCCAGGAATGTTGGTTATTGCTGAGCTGACTGTCGTGGCAGGCTGGGTGAAATTCATTACGCACCAGAAGTTACTGGCATGAAATGAGAGGATAAAGGACTTGAGAAGGGGGGAAAGAGAGGGAAGCAAGGTAAATTAGGGAAGTGTGTGGTTTTTTTGTTTTGTTTTTTTTTTCCTCTGAGAAACCAGGTTCAAGAAGGAAGCTCTGTCATCTAGAGCTAATAAATATTTCTCTGTGCCTGCTGAGCAGTGTCTCCTTTATGCTCCCCTTTTTCATCTGGCCAGCTGCTTTGGGATGGAAGCAGGCAAGGTCTGGGGTACTTGGCCCATCTTCTTCCAGACCTTCCTTCCCTTTTTTTGGAACTGTGATCAACTGCTCTGGAAACAGGCATCTCTTAAAACTGTTGGTTAAAAGACCCAAGGGGAACATTCTTGCTATACATTATGCTAGAAGTGAATAAAACCATTAAGGAGCAGAATTTCTTGTTAGTGAGAAATCTCTGTTAAAATGTCAGAAACCCAAGCTTTGGTTGGGTTTGACGTGACTGTTGGTGTATACCAGTTTTCAACAAATGAGTCCTCATCTACAATAAGGCAAATTCATTTTAGGGGACTTAAAAAACAAAAAAAAAAAGAGAAGCTCTTACTGGATCTCAGATATCTTGCAAAGCATACATATTAAATTTTCAGGCAGACATTGTCTGTTAATCTTTTGATCCTACAGATTTCTGTACAAGGGATCCTAGTCTGAATGTGTGTAGAGGACTGGATTGGGGAACCTACCTGGAGGGGTTATTGATCATAAAGCACATAAACTACATAGTTGTGCTTATTGTGAGATGAGTCACATTGATGGCTTGATGGAAGGCAAGTGGCTGTGTAACTTAGTGCTAGATACACAGTGAGTGTATCCCAGTAACAGATAGGAGAGAGATGCTGATTTTCTTCCCCTCAAGGACAGGTAACTTCAGGCAGCCCTGTTTGCTTCTGTCCTTTAGTAAATGGCTCTGGGCACTTAACACAGAGAGGTTGTGACTCTTGGGGCTTCCTCTGTGCATTCCTACCTTGAGTCAGCAGTCTTTGCAGTACCACTCATACCATAAGCACCCGTGATTTGCATAAACCGAACAGATTGTTTTGTTTTAGCTAATATCTTTAAAATGCTAGCAGAAGATATTTGTGATCTTGGCAGTAGAAGCTGTAGTGAAGGGAGGTTTTGAGTTTCCTGTGAGTGAGAGGCAGCTGAAGGTGTGTATAGACTGAGTGTGTACTGAACAGTGGACTTACAATGTTCAAGTGGCAGCTAAAGGCATTGAGGCAGAGCTGTGATGCCAGAGAGGTCTTTTCTGTACTGCTTCTGAAATCACTGTGGTCTAGGGGGAGCTTCCAAGACTGTACTTTGCTTTAAACCTGAAGACTTCCAATAATGATGTGGTGGCATTGCTGTGTAAAGCAGGATGATCTGGATGTTAGGAGGAAGTTGTTTGCAGTGAGGGTGGTGAGACACTGGCACAGGTTGCCCGGGGAGGTTGTGGCTGCTCCCTCCCTGGAGGTCTTCTGTGCTCACAACCTCCCTGAAGGTGTTGAAGGCCAGGTTGGATGAGGCCTTGAGTGACCTGTGCTAGTGGGAGGTGTCCCTGCCTATGGCAGGGGGTTGGAAATGGATGATCCTTGAGGTCCCTTCCAACCGATTCTATCTTGAGTACACTGATGTGCTGGCACACAGAATTAAACCAGAATATGATGGCTTCTGTCACAGTCCGCTGTTCTGGCAACCAGTTTGTTCCCTGGCTTCAAGAAAAATAGCAGTTAGTAATTAACTATTATAGGATGTTAGGGATCAGAGGCTTTGTGTTAGGTATCAAAGTTATTAAATAGATGTGCTTAAGGATTATGAATCTTCTTAAACAAGTGCGTAGATGACATAAGTCTGCTGGTGCCAACAGCCACGAGGGACTGGAATACAGGATGTTGATGCTAAAATGCCTCTTTATCTTGCCCTTGATTTAGGAGTCTTCCTTCGTTCATGCATGTTAACATGAAAAGTGTCATGAATATGAAAGAAGTGATGGTGCATCAGAGATTCCAGTGCTGTAAGGGTTGGCTTTCTCCAAGAAATTATACCCAGTTAAAAAAAAATGATGCCTAGGCAATCAGGACCTTGGGATTTGCTTTGAATCAAGAAAGAACACTTGGCATGTGGGAAGGTTTTTCAGAGCAAGTGCCTCGTGGTGATAGGGAGGCCCCACAATAAAAGCTTTCTCCTGTAGATGAACAAAGGCTCTGAGCTTGGGAAACTTTGGTGTTGAAGGGAGCCGCTTTACTCTTACACTCCTGTCTTCTGCTGAATGTGTGGACTTTCAGTTCGGCTGACTTTGTGGAGTTTGAGTTTTGTGTTAACAGTGCTTCTCATCTGCTCTGTCAAAGTTACTGTTACCTACAAAAGCAGCTCAACCTATCTCTTGGAATTCTGCCTGTCTTTTTTTTCTAACTCTGCTTCAACTTGTTTTCCCATCCCCTCTGTCTGCAATAGTTTTAGTGCAACTACTTCACCTCTTGTTTAGGTGCATCCACTTCCTTGAGCTTATACCTCAGCATGATCTAGAACTGAAGCGTGAACTCAGAAGCATAAGGGAAGCTTCCAAGTGCAGAAGTAGAACTTATATTTTAAGCAGCTTCACCAATACACCTACTTCATGTCCAGTATGTGACAAGATTCTGCAAAGACAGCTTTGCTTTGCTCCTTGTTTGCAGTGAATTTCAAGTTAGGAAAGACCACCAGCTCTTTAGGTGACTAAACCCCACACAATTCAGTAACAGTTGTGTGTCCTTCCATTACCTGTGTGCCAGGGTGGTTCATCTTGTAGAAAAAGCAATGAAATGTCTCCATTAGAGATCTTCTAATGAGGTCAGTGCAGGAGACTTAACACTTAATCCTCATTTTTACAAACTGGGAGTGAGATGCAGGAAATCTAATTTATGTCTCCAAGGTCATTCATTTTCATGAAACTTAATAGACCTGCCTCTGACTGCTCCTTAAACCTCTGAGTTATGCCTCTTGCCTTCTAACGTGAACCCTTAAGATGAGAAACTTTCCCCAATGATAGAATGAACTCAGAGGTACCTGTGCATGCAAATATTTCTGTGAGACAAATGCCCAGCTACTAAGAGTCATCAGGAGATAAACTGGTTTACCTTCAGACTGGTTTGGGCTGTGCAATTCATCTCTGGTGTTGATGATTACCAAAGGGACACATTTATTTGCTTTTACTGGGAGCAAATTGAAGTGAACATTTTCAGCAGAGTAAAAATCCATTTTGTTTTCTGTTTCGAGGCCTTGCTGTGATTTGCCCCTTGTGTCTGTGGTTAATCAGGGAAACCTCCTCCCTCTTCCTTGGTTCACAGTGTTTTCTGTGACTCAGTTTCCATGGTAAATTTTATATTCCCTGCTGCTTAATTCAGCTGAACTCGGGGCAGAAGCTGTAGAAGGCTTTCAGATGGTGTCCGTAGAAAAGCCGTGTGAGGCTGCTCTGATGTTACCGGCCAAAACTAGAGCAGGGTATTGTTTCAGAGGTTAGGCTTTAAGTCAAAGGAATTGAGTCAAAAGAGGCAAACATGGATAACCTGGGGAAGGCAAACGTTTCTGGAGAAAGAAACATGGCTGGAGTATGGTAATCAAGCAGTTCTCCTGAGGCAGAGGTGCAAATAAAACAGCTCAGTGTCTGGACAACAGCAGTAGGGCTTTAGGGCTTTTCTGTTTCTAGTCAAATCTCTTGGTGGTGGGGGAAGGCTGCAACTTGTGCTTCTGGGTGAAAGTCTGAATAATATTTGGCTTAGACAAGGGCCAAGTTGACTGTTACCATATGCTCTTGAAAGGAAACTTCGGCAGAATCCAGGTTCTCTTCTGACCTGCTGAAGCAGCACTGGTTGCTGTTTGATTATCAAAGTTTTGAGATACTGTAGGAGTGCAGTGGGTGAAAAGATAATGATGCAGGTAGCCTTAAGATTGTTAATTGGTAGAGAGGTGTTAGAATTATCCCTGGCAGTTGTTTTTGTATCTCAGGTGTCCTTTAGCAGCTCAGTAGAAAAGTGGCATGTAAAATATTTGTTCTGTCCCTCTGCTTATGTTTTGGTGGTAATGATGCCAATTTCCCTACTGTAGGTGTTGGGATTCTACCTGCTGTTACTGTGGTGGAGGTTGTCTCCCTTCCCCCTATGTCTCAACCCCTATGACAGCTTACCTTTCAGGGCTGGTTTGTTCCACAGGCTTCTGTAAACAGCCTATCTGTTCATTCTTCTGCTTGGAAAAAGTCATTTGATTCTTGTTTCCTGCCTCTCTTCATGCTGAATAGAGTTAGTCTTTTATTGTTGGGATTTCATCTATTGTCTAGCTGCATGCTTCTCTTTCCATGGCTGTAATGTATGAAAAATGACCCTGGCTCCACTCATGTTCCCCTTGTATGTCACTTCTCTCTGTGCAGGCTTGCCCTGCTTAATGAGAGCCCTGTTCCCTTCCCTGCTCTAATTACTCACCAAATAACTGCTTCCATAGCTGTTGTCCCAAAGTACAAGTTGAGTAAGATGTGGAAAGTAATTACTGTTGTGTATGTTTGGTGAGGTCTTTTAAGTCCTGTTAAGTTACAGTCACACTTTTCCTTCCTGGGACTTTCCTGAGGTCCTAATGCACATGTTAAATATTTTTGAGTAGAAACAAAACCTGGGAGGGGTTATTAATGAAGAGACCTCTTGTTTATGACATTCTGTTTGAAATAAAACATGTTTCCTGTGTGAAATGCCAAAGATACTTTAATTAGGTCATATATTTAATTCCTGAAGATGATAAAGGATCACACTACAAGTAGACAGCAAGAGAAGCTGGGAAGACTGCACGTTGTTAATTCATCACAGGACTTCAGATGTCGTTGGTGTTGAGATATTTGGACTGTTCTCCAGGCACTCCAAGACACAACTTGCTGCTTGACCTCAGGCTGGAGTCCTCACTGCAGCTGAGCTGTTCTGCTTGTGAAATAGGTGTCCTGATTCTTTGTCATGAGGAAGTTTTAGAGATGTTAACCAGTCATGATGAAATGTGTGGGGATTTAAAACAACAAAAAAAAATTCTTGTACTGGCAGTTTGTGCTCAGCAGTTGGTTACAGGAACAGTAGGTGAACTCTCAGGAACCTCTTGTTCTACTGGTTGAGAAATGACTGCATTTCAGAAGTAGTCATTTGAGCAGCTCTTTTCAGTCTGTTATTGCTTGCATCTCTTCTCCCAAGGAAGAATGAAGTTCTTCTGGTATTTCACCATGTTACTTTGGTTTTGTTTTTTTTTTTTTACTCTTGGGACATAACAATGGGGTCTGGTGCACTTGGAGTCTGGATGTTGTTTTGGTGGTGTGCTTTTCTTCCTGTGGTGATGTCTGGAGATTGGTACAGATGAGCTGGTGTACTTACGTGGAGGCACCAGTGAGCTCTGTTCTCTGTGGCTATAGGTCAGGGCTTTCTCCCTGCATCCTTTAATTTAAGATGTGATTGCTCTTATACTTCAAAGTCTAACTCTGATGGCAACTTTCTGTTGTGTCTTTGTGTCTTGATCTATCAGCAATATCTATGGGGTATTACATGTCCATATCAAGGTTTTGATAGTTGTAGAAAATACCTGTTTCTTCAGTACTGAATGGCAATTTTCCTTATTGTTTTATAAATGCCTGTTGTGTTCGCTGCCAAATTTGAGTTACATTAAATTTTCCTCTCAAAGCATTAGAGAAAAAAATTCTAGCTTGCTGTTTTCTGTGATTCTCAGAACTGCTTTATGCTACAATTCTCGCCCTGAGTCAAGTTTGCCTTTAAAATAAGCTTTGTAGGGATTATTGTAACTTCTTACTCCCTGGTTTCCTTATTTGTGCTTTCAGCAGAAGGTGTATGCCTCTGTGCTTTGGAGCAGCAGGTTGTCTCTAGATATTACTAATGGAGAGCTCCCAGACTTAGTCTCCCTCCTGTTACTAATCGACTGTTTGCCCATTCAGGGAACACTTCTGAATCAATAGGGGAAATACGTTCTGAGTAATGTTCTCTTTACCTCCTTGAAGTGAATCAAATGGGAGTTTTGCTTTCAGGTGTACAAAGGTGAAGATGTAAATTGTTGAATGAACCTTCCAGGCTGGAAGGAGGTGGTGTCACCCATTAGTGAGCTAAGGCAGGCCAGAAGGTTATTTCCTAGGTGGATGTTTGCTTTGAATAAACACATGTGCTTTAGAGTCTAATTCAGTAGGAACATAATTTAAACCTCATTTAAATGTGGTTCTTGACAATCAGTCTGTGGTTCAGTGGGTGTGTGAAGAGCAACATTCATGTCCTCTCTAGCTTGCTTTTCCCTCTTTGCCCCTAGGTGAGAAGGAAGGGCTCCAGTCAAGAAAATCAAGCAGAAGAGATTAATACTTGCAGTGCAGAAAACTGAGTGATCCTTCTGTGATCTTAAGTTTCTGTTTGAAGTGCAACCAGGTCTGTTCTCTGGGTGGCTGGGTGTGTTTTTGAGCTTGTTGTGCCTCAGTGTCTAGTCTGTGATGAAGAGAAGAGGCAGTGGCTGCAGCGAGCTGGTGTCGTGAGTAAAACAAAAATCTTCTGTAGACATCAAAACAAAACTTCACCTCATAGAACAAATTGTTGGGGAACATATCTGGAAAGGGGATTTCCTTCTCTTTCTGGATGTATTTAGGTGTGTGTATGAGTATGCATGAGGAGTTGAGTGTGGTGTTTGTGTTGTGGGTTTTTTTTCTCTATTAATTTGGGTTTTTGAGCAAAATGAAGACAATATCCACAGTGTTCATTTTCCACACTGTAACAGTACAGATTTGAAAGATAGCTTAAAACCCTTGTTTCATTCCAGCAGCAGAGCCATGTCTTCAGTGATTAAGTTCAAGCAAATGCCCTAGTGATAAGCATTTTAAATTTAGAAGGTAGTGGATTTTTGTGTGGGAAGAACCTGTTTGGGCAGCATCACTTAAACATCCCTTTGAGACTGTTGCCTGCTTAGTTCCTTGATGTTAACAGTTCTCAGGTCATTGGTTCCTACTTGCAGAAATAGGACTTCAGGGGCCAGTCATCCATAGCACAGTCTGACTTCTCTAGCTGTGGAAAAATGTCTTCTGTTTCAAAAGGCTGCAGATGTTAAGTGTTTGTCAGAAGGAACTTGCAGAGCATGGTACGTGGCTGATATGCTTGCTCTAGTGACTTGATTAGCTATGAATTTGGACTGTAGATAAATTGGCTGTCAGGGTGGGCTCTAAGTGTTGTCTCTATAGCACAGCAGATTTTTTTTTTTCCTTCCTCTGGTTTCAAAACAAACCTCTCTCACTGTGGGGACTGAGCACTGCAGCAGCTTGAATTGGAAGCGTTCGCATTACTGAGAAGCTGCTTAGAGATAAAGTGTGTGCAGAAGAGCTGACATTTGGGGGTAGCCCTGGGTAATGAAATGCATCAAATCCTGGAAGAGGAGGAAGCTGATATGTGCTGTTACAGTGCAACATCTAAAGGAGTTGCTTTCAGAATATGAAAGGAGTTTCTCTGAGCAGCAGCACCCCTCCCTGATCCCTCTGGGAGCTGGATATCCATCAGAATTACATTCTTCCATTATGATTAGTTGAGCACATTCCTGAAAAGACAAAGTCTTTGTGTAGTCCTGGGGTTTTTTTAATGATCCTGAGCTTGAGGAAACCCACATTTCTCTGTAGTGGTAACTCATTCAGCTGTCTAAAATTTGATGCTCTCTTGTAGGAGGCAAAAATACTTTCTGTGGATTGAGTTCTCAGTGAAGTGTCATAGCTGAAATATGTTGAAAGAAATCTGTGTTAGATTACAAGGTTTAATTTTGCTTGCACACATTTAGGTTTTTTTTTCCTCCAGTGTGGGATTTGTTGCTATTTTCTCAGTGTGAAAAGAGCCTGTAGCTGTGCCTTTCATCATGGAATAGTGTAATCCAAAGAGATATATTATATGATAAGTGTAGTGGCTTGGGATATGTGCTTTTCCACAAAAAGCATGTCACAGCTCACCTACACCCCGCTTCATTCTGTGTCTAAGGTTAGTCCATCACAGAGAGATTTAATTGTATATGTTAAAGACAATTCCTTTTGTGACTTTTTGTATTACTATAAAGCTCAGAATTACACAGCTGAAGCCTTTGAGGTAAGAAATGGATTCAGGTTTGAGAAGCAGTAAGATACTGTTTCTATTTTTGTGTCAGATCTGATTGGTAGCACCATGTAAAATGGTGCAGTAAGACTTTGGGCTTCATTATTCTTGGTCAGAGGAGCAAAGAGATGGATGCACTCATCACCTCTGGAGTGTCCACTGTGTAATCAGTGTTGACCTGACTGGACTGGTTATTGCTTGCCACAGGTATGAGACTGTGGCAATGCTAAGCAGAAAAAGCTTTCTGGAGGCCTTCAGGCAGGTTGAAATATTTCTAAGTGAGTTTAGAAGAAGGGGAAAGAGCCATTGAGATGATTACTAGGGGAGCTTGGGAGCATAAAATGTATTTATGGAAACAAGCCAACACTTAAACAGAACTGTAAAGACCTGTCTTCTGATCAGGTTTTTAATGTGAAAAGAGCTCCCCAGTTTGAATTACAGGGCTCTGGTTAAACGATTACACGAGGTAGGTTTAAAAATAGCAAATGTATTTTACGTCCAGTCAAATAAGGTTCTTGGCATTGAAAACTCAAATGAAATCTATGTTGACTTCCATCTGACAGCCAAGCGACTCAGATTCCGTTTCCTGCGGGAAAATGGCTTTTTAATTTTAGATTAATTCCATTGTAGCCTGTAACAATGAATAATCTTGCGCTGGGTTGGCTTTTAAAAGAGCAGGATGCATAACTCCACAAGCATGCTTCGTTCAGCTGTTTAAAATAGGGCTTTTTTAATGCTTATGCTAAAGCAAGTTATAATTGGTGAAAACTTTTTTTTTTTTTCAGTGTGAAATGGTCTGTTGAATGCTGCTTTAGCTTCTTTCTGTGCACTCGAGTTGGCCAGATTAACAGAGCTATTAATAATAGCCACTCGTGCTTTTTCAGCACTAAGGAGTTGGTAAGCGTGCAGCTATATGTAGTTTGTGTTTTTAATTAAACTTGTTCTGGGATTATCTTGTATTACCAGTTACCTTCTAGAAGATTATGTTCATAAAAGGTTCATGAGTTGTTAAGTGGAAGAGATTAAAGTGATTGTTGGCATGTTAGTGGAATTATTTGTTGCCTACGCAGCGTTTGTTCCTAGCTTTAATTTGCCAGTAATGGCAGACAAGTAAAATGCAAGCATCTTGAATAGAAGAATCTACACTAGCTGACAAAGCCAAGATGTGTTTCGGGGTGATTGTCTTTTATTATCTTTCTAATGTTATGTTTAGTTGTCTAGAAATACTGCCTGGAAGAATTGGTATGGTTGTTTTCTTGGGGTTTTTTTTTTCTTCAGTATTTCTCTGTCCTTCTTTTCTGATGATGTCCTTAATGGTGTGACCAGAGAAGGTTTTTATTGAAGAAAGGAAAACCACTCAGAACACAGAGGGAATGAATGAGCATAACGAACTGAAGAACAGGTTTTGGAGAGGAGAGCCTCCAGTAGAGTGGATGTGGAAATCACAGAGTGAGAGGGGTTGGAGGATTTCTCTAGAGATTGTCTAGCCCAGCACACCCAGAGCAGGTTTCACAGTACAGTGTCCAGGCAGGTTTGGAACGACTCCAGCACTTCTTTGGGCATCCTGGTTCAGCTCTCTACCACCTCCAAAGTAAAGAGGTTTCTTTATGTTCAAGTTTGTGTCTCTTATCTCTTGTCCTGCTGCTGGGCACCGCTGAAAGAAGCCTGGCCCCATCTTCCTGACAGTCACCCTTTAAGTATTTCTAAGCATCAAGAATATTCCCCCCCTCAGTCTTCTCTTCTCCAGGCTAAAAAACCCTCAGCCTTTTATTGTAAGAGGTGTTCTGTTCTCTTAGTCATCTTCATAGCCCTTTGCTGTACATGCTTGAGCTCTTCCCTCTCCTCCTTGAACTGAGCAGCCCAGAACTAGAACCACTACTCCAGATGAGGCCTCACCAGGGCAGAACAGAGGTAGATGAGAACCTTCCTTGACCTGCTGGCCACACTCTCTAGAGAGAGGCACTGAAAGGGTCCTGCACTTCCATAACTCCTGTGTTGCAGTGCAGTGCTTGGTGTGATTGCATCTGGGTCTGTGTGGAATTAACTGTGCACGAGCTGCAGCACTAATGAAGAATACAGTGGGTGTCTCTGCTGTTATCAAACTCCATTAGCCAGTTTTGCTCTGCTTGAATGCCTCTCATTGTGCTGCTTTCTGACTCAGCCTCCAGCACTATCAGTAAATGGCATCCATTCTGTGCTGATATAAACAGTTCCTAGATGCTTGACAAACAATGATGGTACAGTTTGAGTAAACATCTGTTTAGCTTTTAATAATGGATACCAAGCAGGTTGTAGAACTTTGAGCTATGGTTGCCTGTATTTACCTACAACAGAGAAAAACAAACATGGGAGTGGATGTGGCAGACTTTGACATGACTGTGGAAACATGACCTGATGTTTTGAAAGATATCTGTGGGATGAACTTTTGTGTGTAGGGTAACATGTTAGCTTGGACCAGGAGCAAGCAGTGCACAAACTGGAAGCCTAGAAGTTCCACCTCAACAGGAGGAAAACCAGAGAGAGACAGATTACTGGAACAGGCTGCCTAGGGAGGCTGTGGAGTCTCCTTTAGAGAGTTTGAAGACCCATCTGGGCATGTTCCAGGGTAACCTACCCTAGGTGATCCTGCTTTGACCAGGGGAGTTGGATGCTATCTGTGGACATCCCTTCCATCCGCTACCATTCTGTGACTGTGTTAATGGATATAGTAAAACCAGTTAACAGTGCACTGTTCTGTCTGTATGTCATCTGAAGAGTGTTTTTTTTTCCCCTCCCATTTTTGACAGGAACTTCCCTTGTAGTTCTTTGAATTTGTGTGGGCTTGGGGGAAGAGGAGATCTGTTTGTACGTGAGTGGATTTCAGGCAGTGCATCATCCAGACTTGGCCGGCACTGTGTGCTGTTAATGCTCAGCCTGCTGTTCCAAACTGATGATGACTGTGAAACTCCACATTACCACCAACTCTCCCACATGCTAACACACTGATCTCAAATTTGGAGATGTTCAAGATGATTAAGAATTCTAATCTTAATTGCTCTCTGGTTGCCAAAAGTGTATTCTGTTAGCAATATGTCCAATTTATCTTCATCCAGCTTTCCTTCTGCCCCTTAATGATGGTTGCATTATGTTGTCAGTGTAAACATGTGCCTGGCTTACTGAGTTTGCAGGAAGACTTTTTGTGTTACGTGGCTGCATTTAGAGGTCAAGTGCTGAGTGAGAGGTGTGAGCTGAATTTGAAAGCTGATAAAGCAGTGACCATTCTTAGTGGTCTGCTTTCAGCTGTGAAATCACAATTCCTGTCTGGAGCAACCTGCAACCCCAGATTTTTTTCACTGCAGAACTGATGAATGCTTTGCTGTTTTGAAATAGTCGACAGCTGACTGAACATGAGCCAGTCTGTGCCCAGCTGGCCAAGAAAAGCCAGGATGCTGTTGGCCATATCAGCAATAGTGTGGCCTGCAGGCCTAGGGCAGGGGTCAGCCCCCATTAACTTGCCAGTGGTGAGGCTATGTCTTGAATACAGGGTTCAGGTTTGGGCCCTTCACTCCAGGAAGGACATTGAGGTACTGGAGCAAGTCTGAAGCAGGGCAACAGAGCTGGTGAGGGGTCTGGAGAGCAGGGCTGGTGAGGAGCTGCTGAGGGAACTGGAGTTGTTCAGCCTGGAGAAGGAAGAGGCTCAGAGGAGATCTTCTCACTGTCTACACCTACCAGAAAGGAGTGGGAGCCAGGTGGGGGTTGGTCCTTTCTCCCAAATAACAAATGGCAGCATGAGAGGAAATGACCTTAAGTTGCACCAAAGAGACTGAGTTGGACATGAGGAACAACTGGAAGAGTGGAAGAGGCTACCCAGGGCAGCAGTGGAATCGCAGTCCCTGTGAGCATTCCAAAATGTGTGGATGTGGTGCTGAGGGACGTTGTTTAGTGGTGACCTGACAAATGCTGGCTTGATTGCACTCGATGATATTGGAGGCCTCTTCCAACCTTAATGATTCTATGATACAACTCCTTGTTTTATAATGTTCTTACAGCTAGGCTGCATATTTGTATACGCACATGCCAGCTAGTCACCGTGTGGTGGCAAATTTCCCAGTAAGGGAGTTTGTGTGGATAGATCTGAACTTTCTCTGCTCAGACATGAGGAATTCCAGAATGCTTTCAGGTGGTTATGTTACTTAGACTGAGGACTCTGCTTTCCTGGTGTAGCCCATTTGAGAAGGGCTGTGTATCAGAAGGGACTATCAAGAAATTAACATTAGCTCTGTCTTTGAATTCACTATTTCATGCATGTCTGGCTGGTAAGATGCTAAATGCCTTTTCTTCTTTCTTTTCAATTATAAAGGCTTAGCAAGGTTTAGAGATGATTTTCTGAGGTTCTAAAATCTGTACTATTTAATACATAATGCAAAAGGAAAATCTGGTTTCTTAATGGAAGAACACGGAACAGGAACCAGCTGCAATGTTATGCCACCCTGATGCAGCTTTGATGCTACGGTTTTAGCAGTAGATTAAATATTGATACCTCTTTCTCTCCCCTCACCTTGCAGTAGACTCTGCTTTTGCTGTTGTTTTTAAATCTTTAATAGGAGAACTGGTCGAGAGGAGGGGGAAAACTGGGTGAGCCATTTCCTTCTATACAGAAATGAATCTGTGAACAAGAAAGCTGCAGGACTCTGCAAGCTCAAATGAAACATGTTCGTAGCCGTAAGAAGGAGCACGATGCCCCTTGGCTGCAGCAGAACCATCCTCAAGATCAAGTAAACAGCATATGAAATTGAAGTAGTAAAATGAAAAATAAATATGTAATTACATTGCAAATTAAAGACAGATGTTAGGAACCCAGGGATTGAGGGCTGGTATGAAAACCATGCCACAATCCGATGCGTGTTTGAGCCATATGTTAGCTCTCAAGTGTGAGTTATATACCACTGAAACTGCTCGGGGTACTGGAAAAAAAGTTCTCATACTTCTGAGGATTAGGAAAGTGGGGAGGTTAAGAGGAGATTTATAAGGCTGTCAGAATATTCTGCCAGGACTGGAAACACTTGAATGAGATTGGACAATGAGCTGCCTACTACAGAAGATGACTTGGCTCTGATGGCAAGATGTACAGGTAGTCTGTCCCACAGTAGTAGCAAGGTCACAAAGAGTTCTTTGTCACCGTTGACTTCTGAGACTAAGCAGCTTCACAGAGCTCTTGGAATTAGCTTAGCCCATCTCCAGGCATTTCCCAGCTATAGCTAACTAGTATCTATGAAATGGATTCACTAAATCTCTTTCCTTACTATCAAAGAAGCTAATATTTCACAATACTTAACAAACTCTCTTCTTTTTTTTTTGTGAGCTAAAGCTGGCAACGTGCAGCCTTGTAACTAAAATGGAGTTGGAGGATCACTGAAAATATTTTTAGGGCCAAATGTAAGCTGCCTGCTGAATTCTGCTGGCTTTATTCCCTATTGCAGTGGAAATCAAATCAAACCTTCATTTTGCTTCTGTAGTGGCTTATCTCTGTGGCTAGACCCACCAATAAGGTGGGATGTGGAGTTAAACATCTGTGGGCTTTGGGGTTTTTAAAGCCTGTGGTCTCCCTATAAACCCAGGGTTCTAAAAACTTGCTTGGTTTTTGTAGAAACTGGTAATAGCTCTTGCTCCTCAATGTCAAGCTCTGAAAAGCCCACTCAGCAGGGAGTTCTCTCCTGAATTGTGGCTGTTGATCTTTCTGCTTAGTTTGTTTGCTCTTCTGCAAGCAGTTAGTACAAAAAGTACCTATCACATGGCTTGCTTTTAGGTTTAATTTGCTGCAGTCTTCCCCATCTGTCTTCCTGCAATTTCCCTTTCAGATGATTTTGTTTTTTTTTTTTTCAGTTAGCTTCTCAACTGATGAGTAAATACTTCAGGGTGGTAAGCTATGATGAGTAGAAACTGGGTGTCCAATGTAATGTTTCACATGGAAAAATAAAACCAAACCCAGATGAAACAAAACAGTATCTCTTCTTGATAAGGAAGAATGCAAAGCATTAAACAGTGGCAAAAATCCAAGGGTGAGAGGTAGCCCTTGGAAATCTGTGCTGAACTGGAGTCCATCACGAAATGAGAAAGTATTTGGGAACATGTGGAACCCCAAACGTGCATCCTCCTGTTCTTAGTGAGTAATCAGTGTCTGTTTTCTTGTAATTCTGGGTGCAGAATGCTGAGCTCAGTTTTTAATCCTGCCTGCAGTTTGTGTTTCTGCAGTAGCAGGTGGATCTGAGTGTTTAGCTTGTCCTTCTGTCTCTAACTGGGCCAGCTGGTTACGTTTGGGAGGTACAAAAGAGAAAGGTCAATATTTGAGTAACAATGAGCTTGTTTGTAGAGACTCAAGATCTCACCTGTGCCTTTGCTGTTGAGCAGAGCTGGTTTTTTAGAGGGTTGTAGGAAAAATGTGGGGGGCAGGTATCTGTGGAGGAAAAAAGAAAGACTTGGTTGTGGTCTTGCCTAAAACAACCTCCCTTCCCCAATAACAAGAATCAAAAAGTTCTTAGTGTTGGTTGGTTTGGTTGTGTTGTTGTTTTTTTCTTTGTTGTGGTGAGTTGTTTGGGGTTTGGTATTGTTTTCCCCCCCAGGATGTTGTGGTTTACTTCCCAGGAAACAACAAATACCTGACTGGTTTGTAGGGACTAAGCAATTGCAGTGTTTGTTGTGCACTGGAGGCTGATGAAAGGACACCTTTAGTTCCACCCAGTCGTGATCAGCAGTGCTGACTTTCCTAAACAACTGTTCTTAAGCTTCTCTAACCATGGCATGAAACCCTCAGCTGGCTGCACCGCTGGAGATGGAAATTCCGCTTGAGCGAACTGGCAGGATCAGACCATTGACATTCAGGGGATGGAATGCAGTCGATACTCCCCAATTCCAATAAAACCTGGCAGCTGAGCGCTGTGCCTGGAGACTCACATTTACGGAATTGCCAGTTGTAAGGCTTCTGACCTTGTTTTCCTAAAGAACCAGGGATGTTTGTGTGATGCAGTGGGTGGTTTGTCTGAGATGGGCAGCTCATCTCCAGCTGACTCCTAGGCTCTTGGAGCTTCTTGTTGGATAGTGGGAAACTCTGGTAGTGAAGGGAGTTCTGGTATTGCCCCCAGCCTGTCTCTGAGTGCCTNCTTTTTTTTTTTTTTTTTGCCTTAACTCTCTTGTGCATTAGTGTGTGTGTGGAGTAGACTTAGCTGCATCTTGATTGCTGGAAGCTATCTGCTGGGGCAGAGAAGGGTGGTGGGGTGTGAGAAACCACTGCTGCAAAGCTACTGTAAAGAGACAGGAAAGGAAATAAATGTATAGTTCCATGACAGAATGCTCTGTTCTGAAGCAGCGTGAGGAGAAAATAGTCATATTCTGTGACAGCAGAATCAATAGGGCCTCTGTTGAAATGAATGAGAATTTTTATCTCTTGAGGCTATTGTTGAGGGCAGGCTGAGGCAAATGTTTAATGGGTTCATGCTTTTGAAATAGTTCTATAACTGTAAGGGAGAGGAACAGGCTTTTAAAAATGGAGTGAGCAATTATGAAAAGGAGGTTAGTCGCCACTTCTGTGCGTGGTTCCCTTTGTCAGAGCTGAGTGTGCCGTGTTTGAACAAGCGCTGGGGAGTCGGCACTCAAAGCCATCACACAACTTCTGTTTAGCTGTTTGTTTTGTGACTTCAGATGTGGTGAGTGCTCATTTACGTGTCTGCAAAATGAGGATAGCTGTCCTGGAGGAAGCTTATCGTGTATAGATGTAGGACTTGTACTTTCAAAGGCAATTCTAGCATCTTTTTTTTATTCTTAAATTCAGACATTTTGGTTGTCCTGGTAAGTGACTCTAAGTATTCACCTCTTGTAGTGCTGATCAGCACTGCAGCTGGATCTTGGCAATCTAGAGCATTAATATTGGTGGTCATTAATGTTTAGGAACAGTACTGGTAACATACTCATGGATTCATGCATTCATATAATGGTTTGGGTTGGAAGGGACCCTGAAGATCCAGGGACACCTCCCACTAGCCCAGGTTTGCTCAAGGCCTCTTCCAGTCCAACCTTGAACACCTCCAGGGAGGGGGCATCCACAACCTCCCTGGGCGACTTGTTCAAGTGTCTCCCTACCCTCACTGTCAAGAATTTCTTCCTAACATCCAACCTAAATCTCCCCTTGCTCAGGCATCAATCTGTTTGCCCTTGTTCTATCACTGCAAGCACTTGTACGAAGTCCCTCACCAGCTTTCTTGTAGCGAACTTCAGCCCCTGGAAGGCTGCTCTGAGGTCTCCCCAGAGTCTTCTCCAGGCTGAACAACCTCAGCTCTCCCAGCCTGTCCCCGTAGGGGAGGTTCTCCAACCTTCCTTGTGGCCTCTTGGACCTACTCCAGCAGCTCAGCAACTTTGTTATGCTGGTGGCACTGGAACTGGACACAGTACCCAAGATGAGGTGTCATGAGAGCAGAGTAGAGGGAGAGAATCACCTCCCTCATGCTGCTGGTCATGTTTGTTACTGAAGTCACTGACCACAAAGCTGCACAGGAGTAGCGAGGCATGTGCTCTTCTAAGACTTTCAAGTGTGGTGGTACTTGCTTATTGTTCTGTAAAGCAGATCACAGAATCACAGAATGGCTTAGGTTGGAAGGGACCTCAGAGATCATCTAGTTCCAAGCCCCATGCTGTGGGCAGGGATGCCTCTCAACTAGACTTGGTTGTTGAAGGCCTCATACCATGTGGAGAGGGGGCATGATTCAGCCTTCACATGTGCCAACTCTTACCACAGACTGTACCTGAATACTGGCAAGCTGTGATCCTTCCACCAGCTCATGTAGTTCTTGGGCTTTTGGAGTTTTATTTTTGTAGAAAAACTTGAAGTGTGTGGCTGGTGTTGACAAAATAATGTGGTGCTGTGACACACAACTCACTGACACCTCGGATGGAAGGGGGAGAGATCCCAGCTTGGGTGTCTTGTTGATAAAACATGCTCGTGCTCTTGCCTCCTCCACAGGTCTGTATGTAAGCATCTGTATGTACGGTGCAGTATTTATGAGGCAAATAAGGCAAAAGGAGTGCTCCCTGCCTTGCCAGGGTGATTCATGCCTCAGCAATTTAACCTTCTAATTTTGCTGCAGAAGGGAAGTGTTTACTTAGGTCACTTGCCAAGTTTGATACTTTCTTGTTTTGTTTTGAAATGCTTGGAGTAGGAAAAGCTTTTGTTACATCCTCACTTCAATGACTGCGATGGGAACCAGGGAAGCAGCAGTTTGTGTGTTGGGTTTTTTTGGTTTTTTTTTTTTTGCCTGAAAATGAAAGAATAGCTTGTTTCAGAAATACTAAACTTGAAGTGATTGTTCTTTTTTTTTCCTCCCCCCCTTTACCTTGTCAAATTAACATGATGGCATGTTTCACTTCTTATGCTAAAGAGTTTCTGATCTTCAAAGGCAACTTTCAAAAAGACATGCTGGTGCAGCCAAGGAGACTAATATTTTAGAAGGAATATTACCAGTAATAAAGGAGACAGAGTTATGATAGTTTGCATTAATTTTAATAACTTTTTGTACAGCTCTTGAGTCAGAATGTGAGAAATTGAAGGGAAACAGCTCTGGGTTCCACTGCAGTGTGTTCATACCTGAAACCTGGCATTCTCTCATGCAGACATGGAGTGTGTGGCTTGCTGTAGCAGTGCTGCGGCAAAGGTGTGAGTTCTGTGCCTCATCTCTAGTCAGCAGTTGCATGACCCTGTGTCCATATTGCTCCTTCTTGTGATCTCTACCCTTCCAACAGGATGAAGAACTTGTTCTGGAAAAGCCTATTACCGAGAGGGAAGATCTGAAATGAGGTGATAGCAAAATGAAGAAGAAATGGGTCTGTCTTGTCAGAAATCAGGACTCTTCTGGAGGCAGTGAGGTGATTCACAGAATCATAGAGTGGTTGGGATTGGAAGGGACCTCTAGAGATCGAGTCCAACTCCCTTGCCAAAAGAGGATCACATAGGGCAAGTTTCTTCAATGTAAAGTACCTTCCCCTGCCTTCCAGTGGTGTGTAACAGCCTGTAGCTAGTGTGTAAGCAGGAGAAAAAACTCCTAAGAGCTGCTTTGCCCCCCACCAAGATGCAAGTGTCCTTGATGTCCTCTACAAGTTGTGTAGGAAGGAGAGCTTCTCTTAGCTTCTCTTAGATCATCTTCCTTTTCCTGAGCTCTCAGTTACCCACACAATGCATATTTCCCAAAACAAAGGGAAATGGGAAACTAATGGAACTTCCACATTAAGGGGCCCAAGTAGAACGTCCAAGTTCCTGTGAGATGTCAAATTTCATTTATCTCTGTAACCATCAGCGACGCACCAGATGTTTTGACTGCATTTAGCTTTGTATTCAATCAGAGGCAGGGGTGCATGAAGTTCATCTTTTAACGCTGCCCAAGCTCCTGACAGCTGTGGTGTGTCCAGTGGGGTTGTGTTGTTTGGTGTAGCTCTGTGTGTGTGTGTGGCTGCTGTGTTCAGAGATGTAAAGCTGGCTCTAGAATTAGTTGGCTTCACTCAGGTGAGCTTATGCTCTTAATGCTGCTTGGAACAGTTGTGATGTTTTTTTTTCCTCTCTTTCTGTCAATCAATTCTTACATTATTAGTTCAGTGAGTAATTACATTCCCTATCTGCATTTTACTCACTGAAATGGAGGTGAGGTTATAAATGGTAATAATTATATTTAATACTTGAGTTGTAAGGTAAGCAGAAAACTCCAAATGGGTTGTGTCTTGTGCTTAATAATACCTTTGTCTAAAGTGCAATCCCTGGTGATTTGTTAGTGTGCAGTGCACAGCCTCCCTAAATGCTAACTGAGGCCTTCAGAATTTGTGCTGCTCAGAGTTGATAGCAGCAGACTGGCTGTGGAGTGGAGAGGTCTCTGCAATGTGATTCTTAGCAACGTGAGGAAGCAGTAGGGTAATTAAGATGGCAAACCTTGGAGATCTAACATCCCCTCCCTCTTTCCTTTAGAAAATCAGCCCCAGCATTGAAACCAGACTTGAAAAGCGTGCTCTGAAACCAGAACAAACACCCTGAAATTTTTATCATAATGTTGCTTTTAAAAGTCCTAAATGTCCTCTATTTAAAATGAAATTCTTTTGTATTAACCTGCTTTCATATGCTAGCTTTCACCAGACTGCAGAATTGCCTGATTTGACTTTCTAATGCAACTGTAATGAATCTTCTGGGAGCTGGGGCGATTGGATGCATACACTGTGCAACTCCATTGTAAAATATTCTGTCAGATCTGCTGTAGTTCTGATTTTTTTTTTTTTTTACATTTTTTAAAAAACATTTTATTTAGGGGAGGGGTGTCCCTGTCAGGTATTAAAACCTAACCCCAAATTGTATTCTCTCTGGGGAGCTGGAGGAGCTCAGCCACTACAGTGTGTAATGCTGCCTTGATTAAATGTATTTTCAGCATCACGCACATAAATAGGCTGGGTGATGGGAGTGAGGTTAGATATTAAATTCAGAGGCGTGTGTTTGCAGAGAGAAGAAGCAGGATGAGAATTATTGGCAGATAGGCTTGTAATGGGCACAAACAGAGCTGCTGTGTTATGCCTGTGCAGATAGCAAGGTGAAATATCTGCTAGCCAGATAAAGGCTGCGTATGATAGCTCATAAGGACACTTCTCTAGACATCGCTGTAGTCTTAAGCTTTATATCCTCCACTTTCATGTAGCAGCTGGTGAGCTCTTAAAAAGGGGTTTCTGTGGTACAAGTGTCTTGGAAGTGACGTATCCATAGTGTTTGTAATTGCTCTGATATGATGCTGGGTTATGTGTGAAGGAAATTGAACGCCGGAGTTTAATAATTAAGAATTTATTAGTTAAAAATCTCATGTTGTAATTAGCCAGATGCAGCTAACTGCTTCAAAATAGCAGCAGTTAGTGGTTTTAAATAGCAGGGTCTTTGTATTCAGTGCTCTGTAGACTGGAGTTTGAAAATTCAAACTTCAGAACCTCTTAAAATCCAACATTTATTTTCATGAAAGGCAGGAGTCTTACTGAAATTTCAGGCTGGGTAAGTGAATATGACCAATTGGAGATGTGGTTTTGTTTGTTTGTTTTTCCTTGCCCTGACATAAAGGGTGGAATGTGTTGGTTGGTTGTTTTCCCCTCACGTAAAAGGTGTTTCTTTAAGGCAGGGTGTGTTTGTAGACTTCTATCCTGGTGGGGTTTTGCATGTATTTTGGCTTTTTCTAAGATACTAAAAGGAAAGCTGTGGCTGGGTGGATCGTTCCTTTTTTAGCCAGAGGTAATCCAACCAAACAAGCAATCACCTGATAATACCTACAGAGATTTGTAGGTATCTGGGGTTCAGAAGGGTGTGGGGCAGGCTTTTAAAGCTGTGTTAGCTTTTTGTCGTGGGTGAATGTTTTTAAGGGTATCAGCTTGAGTGGTGTGAGGGAGCATCCGCTGGGCCCTCCTGAGAGAGGCTGATTATACTGGAGAGATATCAAACTATGAATCATTTACACTAACCTCTTGCGAAGCACAGCTTGCATTTTTAATGAAGGATGATTGCATTTCATAAACAGACCTTTAAAAATTAAAATAATATTGATCCTCTTTCATTTAGCTCTATTAAAGCAGAAAGCTATATATCCCTTTAACAATAGCTACAGGACAGAGCATTTTTAAGTGCCCCAAAGCCTGCTCAAACCTCTGCCTAGAGGGGCTGGGTTTGTGTGGAAATGCCTTCTGATTCTGCAGCTGGACTTGCACAGGGTCTGCCTGGAGAACAAAAAGACCATTGGAGAAATGTTCCTTACACCATATGTGAAAGGGGGGAAGGAATCCAAGTATCTCATACTCAATTTGGCACCCAGTAGCCATTCCTTTCATGCCTTTATTTCAGGTCTGAAACACTGATTATCTGCAGTTTTTACAAGCTGCTCCTGGGAAAGCCATACCCAAATTCTCCTGTGTGTTGTCTGTGGTGATACCTTTGAAGGTGGGATATGTGAGCTTGCTGGTTTTGGTGCCTGTGTCTTTGGGCTTCTGCAGCAGATAGAGATGGCTGAGGTGGGTCTTGAGTTGCCTTCAGCTTCTGAGCGCTGCAGCTGCAACCATCTTTAGAAGCTGTTAGGTGTCCTCCTCACCCTGGTTGTGGTGTTACTGTAGCTTCCCAACCACCAAATCAGAATTAGGTTGGAAAAGACCTCTAAGGTCATTGAGTCCAACCATCAACTTAACACCACCATGGCCATTAAACCATGTCCCCAGGTGCCATGTCCATGTGCTTCTTGAACATCTCCAAGGATGGTGACTCCAGCACCTCCCTGGGCACCCTGTTCCGGTGCCTGACCACTCTCCAGATGCAGGAGGAAGCAAGTGAGCAGGTGGAGTGATGAGGATGTGACCAGGCTATCTTAAATTCTGTGGCTTCCTTACTCTTGTGCTGCAGCCAAGCTGTAGGATACCTGGAAGCCTTTGAAGTCTGGGCTGTGTGCGTGGTTTTCATACTCATCAGGACTTATGTTCTGTGCCTTTCGGTTCATCAGGGCATCCAGGCTTGCCAGCGTTTAGGTAAACTCTTCCCTTTAAATGATGTTGAAAATAATACTTGTGTAATGTTGACAGTCTTGTGAAACAGTCAAAGTCAGAAGTTCAGATCCTGGCTGTTTCTAGCAAGTGAGTGCCTTTGGACCCTGGTAATGAGCAGGTTGAAGGTAATTGCAGGGTCTGTTCAGATGGCAGCCTTTTGTATGATAAACAGTCCCTTGGATTTCCTTGAATTATGTACATGTGGGGGCCAAAGTTATTTTAAGGCCCTGAGCTGTTGTGCTTTAGAACCCAAAAGTAAACAGCAGCAGCAGCCAATGTTGTGATAGCTCTGGAGAGTAGATTAGATTACTAGATTGTTCTAAGCAGTATTCCACATGACAGGGTAAGAAAGGAGTGTTTCCTCCACAGTGGTGGTTGGTGTGGTGGCAGTGGGTGGGTGTGGGTTGTGATTGGTGTTATCACATCTGTTCCAACCTCCCAGTCCTGTAGTCAGGGACACCTTTCAGCTTGATTTGGCTGCTCAAGGCCTCATCCAGCCTGGCCTATAGCACTTCCAGGGAGGAGTCATCCACAGCCTCTCTGGGCATCCTATTTCAGAGGCTCACCATGCTTGTACTGAAAAATGTCCTAAGGTCCAGTCTAACCCTACTCTCCTTCAGCTTCAAACCATTCCTCCCTGTCCTATCTTTAGACACCCTTATGAAAAGTCCTTCTGCAGCCTTCTTGCAGGATCCCTTCAGGTACTGGAAGGCAGCTTGAAGCTCTCCCAGGAGTCTCCCCTCTCTTCTTCAAGCCGAACAACCACAACTCCCTCAACCTGGCCTTGTACTGGAGGCGCTTCAGTCCTTGGAAAATCTTTGTGGTCCTCCTCTGGACTTGCTCTGACATTTTCTTTGTCCCTCCTATGATAGGGACACCAGAACTGGGTGCAGTTATTGTTAATAAAATCTTAGATTGTGTGTTACTGGATTTCCATAAATTATGGTGTACTTTACAAGATGGAGTATCACTCACCTTAGATCTGGTACTTGAGAAGATAAGAGAGAAAACATAATGGACCACCAACTCGATGGCTGTTTGAGGTGGCTTAAGGAAAGCAGATTGGTGTAGTCACTAGTCTTCTTTCTATCTATGTGTGTGTCTGTGGTGTCTTTGGGAAGGGAGTCATGATACATCCTGTAAGGGAGAAGAGAGAGGAAATGTTGACAACCAGAAATTAAGGCAGCAAAATACCTGAAGAGAATTATCTCCAAGTGCCAACTTCCATCTTGGTGGCCAATAGAGCTTCCCCTGGGAGGCCAACACTGTTTAAAGAAGGATTTCCTCAACAGCATATTCACCTGCCAAGGCTCCAGCTGATCTGTTCATTCAGAAGAGATTTGTACAATGCCATCTCGTTGCAAGCAGTGAGTTGAAAATTGCCCTGAATAAAACCAGGCAGAGTTGATATATCTGGGAGGGGGGAAAACCCCAGTGTTTTATTTGGGTCTGATGTTGAGTCCCACAGCCAAAGGACAGATTTAAACTTAAATCTGTTTAACTTCAAAATGCAGGTAGTATATTGTAGGTGGAGGACAGATAAATACAAAGCAGCTTCTCAACCCTTGGAGGATGTTATAATCTTTCTATTTTTCCTGTAGATAACCTTTCATCAATTGAGTTGGGCAATTGAAATAAACTGTAACTCAGAAGAGATGTTCTGTGGCTCTATCTCCACATCATGTCAGTGGTTGGTTGTGTTTTTCTTTTCTTTTTTTTTTTCCACTCCTTGGTTTCCTTCCATATAAAATTTAATTCCTCAAACCCATTGTAACAGATTGACTTGTATCTTCCTGCCCTTAAAACAAGGTATAGACAAATCAGCCTTTTGTCAGGGCCTTTTGAAAAATGCAGGCTGCATTTTTGGAGTCAAAAGGCTTTCAAACCCCTGCGTGTGTGTCACTGCTTCAGCCTGGAGAATTTATTTCCCACGTCCCCGTGTGGCAAAGCCTACGTGCGGCGTTTATCTACAAATGAGAGGGGATTTTTTTTTTTCCTTACCAGTTGTTGCCATTTTGCATTCTGGTTTTGTAATCATCTCTTCTAAAATGGCTTTATTGTTCACTGATCAGGTGTATCCTGACATAAATAAAACATTGGCAGTAATTGGCTGTGACAGATTTTTTTTTCTCCCAGCTCTTCCCCCGCTCGGTTCCCTGCTCCAGCCTTTGACAGTTACAGAAGGCGTCTATAGAACCTGGTCCTCACACAGCAGAGTCCCTGGGGTAATTGGCTTTGACGGCTACTGGTTGCTGCAATAATACTGATCCATGAGCTTGTGTGAGCTGCATAATGCCTCAAGGATTTTGTACCCATCAATATGTCCTCAGCTTGCATCTTTTTTTTTTTTTTCATACTTTTGCTGTGGCAGTTTATTAAAAGCAACGCTTGCTACACTTACTGTGCATTTGGTATCTACACAGCCTCAGCTGTCATGGCAGATGAAAACACTGTCCTGCCATTCTAGGCAAAACCACTGCTGTGTGTCTGCAGCTGATACAAAGAGAATGTCTCCTGCAGTCGGTGGAGGCTGCTTGCAGGTCAGGGCTCTGGTTTCTGGAGGTGCATTGGTGTTTGACAATTATGGGTGATGATAAAACGTGATAGACTGTTGGCAAAAGCACAACTGCTTTTGTTTGCAGGACTGAATAAGCTGTGAGACAACTCCAAAATAGAAAAGGCAGGGATGTACTTGCTAAGTGAGGACCAACAGTTGTCAGTTCTAACCACAGCTGAAGGCGTGTAAGCTTGTTTGCTACCTTAAGGTTTGTTTTGCTGTGTCTGGTGGAAAAATTCCCTCTGCTCGCAGGTGCACAGATTGCATCAGGTTGGAAGGGACTCTCAAAGGTCCTCTTGTCCAACCTCCCTGCAGTGAGCTGGGATGTTGGTGGTATTGATGAGGCTTCATCTTATTAGGATATTCTGAGAAGTGTAAATCACAGCAAATCCACCTCGGTTGGGTCCCAATCAATTGAAAGAGCAAAGTTATTGGGCTCTTAACCAAAACTGACAACAGAACTGAAATGCTCTTTTGTAGTTTTTACAACCAGGTTACTTTTTTTTTTTTTTTTTCTCAGCTAGAATTACTGCCTGCTCATCATTTAAGGTAGACTTTTGGGACTGAAGTCTTGCCCCAAGAAATTTACTCTCTCAACAGTACTCGTGATGGTTTCAGGGAAGGAATTTTACATAAACATCCCTGCAGAGCTTTGTTCTCTGCTAATTTTCCAACTCCCTGAGGGAACTGTTTGTAAAGGAAACACTATCCAGCAGGCCAAGGCTACAAGGGCTGAGAAGTACCTGCTCTTGAAATGGATACTACTGCTTGCTCAAAATAAAACCCTTTTGGCATACATCAGACCAGCTTGTGCTGCGGTGGAAGCTGGATGAGTAATGCATCTTTAAGAATGGCAGTGACTCAGGGAAAGGTCAGGCATTTCTTCTGGTTATGTGTTTCAGTGCCAGATTCTAACTCACTGGAATTACTTTTTTAACTTAGCTGTGATAATTCCGGCGTGGTTTATGGGTTGGTTTGTAGCCATGCAGTGCTAGTGTGGTTTCAGTCTTCTAGGGATAGATCAGATAACTTGTAGTGGGATGTTCTGCGTCTTTAGAAACAAAACACTTCTCAAAGAAACACAAATGTTTGGGGTGGTTTAGCTTTGAGCTGAAGGAAGGTGATGCTTTCCTTCTGAGGTTGGTACCAGCCACCCACTGTTTCTGCTGAAGGGAGTTTCTCCACGAGCTGTTTGCGTGTGAGGAGGAGTGACAGAATCCAAAATGGTTGTGCTAAGAATGGCAGAAGTCCCTATCAATAATTTGGAAAGCACTAGTGGAGACTCTGTTTGCCTTCTAAATGAGTTATGGCACAAAGACAGCTCAAGTAAGGGTGTTCCTGATGAAACCTGCTTAATGTAGCTTGTGCCATGGCACAGGCAATGCCAGTAGTTGCTGGGCTTGATCCGTGGTGCAAGTGGTGACAGGCAGTGGAAGCTAATCCATGTGGTATCTGTCTGGGATGGCAGAACTGTGGAAGATTGTTGCACTGGCCATCTCTCCAGTGTTAATAGTGGCTTGAATAACTGTCAGGAAAGGTCACAGTCTTGCTGAGCCCATGTGAGAGCTCCACAATCCTGTTAGCAGATACTGCAGCACGCAAAAGAGGATTACATAGCAATAATGGTTCCTAGTGTCTCTTTCTTGCTATCCAGAGGAGATTGATTTGTTTTCAGGTGTAGGAATGACAAAATGCAAACTTCAGTTAACTTATTTTCCTTAATAAAATGTACACTTCATGTAATACTTCCAATGTGCTCTCCTAAATAACCTCCTAATGATGTACAGGCTTGCCCTGGCTTAAGGAGATTAAGGAATTAATGTCAAATTACAGACATAACTGCAAATTGTATTTACTGTGTGCAGCAGGCAGGAGAGGCAGACAGTTGACAAACATTAAATGTAAGACTCTTTATTCTTCCAGGAAGAATCCAAACTGTTAGTATGTGGAGAGGGCATATAAGGAAAAGGTGGCATTGGCCAGGGATGTTGTCATTCTGTTCTGTGAGGGTTTTAGGAAGGTCTAGAGAGGTTGTCCTCCCCCTCTGCTCTGCCTCAGGGAGATCACACCTGCAATACTGTGTCTAGTTTTGGCCTCCCTGATTCAAGAGACGGGGATCTTGCTGGAGGGGAGTCCAAGGGAGAGCTACAAGGATAAAAAAGGGACTAGAACATCTCTGCCTATGATGAAAGACTGAGAACCCTAGGGCTGTTTAGTCTGGAGAAGGCTGAGAGGGGATCTGATCAAGGTCTACTAATATATGAGGGGTGGGTGTCAAGATGAAGGTGCCAGGCTGTTGTCAATGGTGCTCATAGGATAAGGAACAATGGGTACAAGCTGGAACTTGGGAGGTTCCACCTCAACAGGAGGAGACACTTCTTCACTGGAAGGGTGCTGGAGCCCTGGAACAGTCTGCCCAGAGGTTGTGCAGTCTCCTTCTCTAGAAACTCAAAACCTGCCCAGATGCTTTCCTGTGCAGCCTGCCCTTTGGCAGGGAACTGAACTCAATTTCCAGAGGTCCCTTCCATCTCCTACCAATCTGTAGTACAGGCAGAACTGTTCAGTTGCTGGAGATGTGTTTAGTTCTGCGTCAGACAGTTCCTTGTGTGTCAGCAAAGTCTGGAAGAGAGCAGCTTTGCAGGCAGTGTAGGTGTGCGTGTGCAGAGGGCTGGCTTTGGTGTGAGGTAATGATAAAAAGCCTAAGAAGATTGTCTATGTTACATAATGCTAATGGAATTATGGTTGGATAAACACATTAATGGGAGGGAGGAGGGAGAGAATGCTCAGACTTTAGCTGTGGGAGGTATAAATGTTGCTGCTGAAAGCCATGGCATAATTTCTGAATATGGTTTTAAATTCAGTGTAGCTAGTTAAAAATAACATGTAATAAGTTGGAGTATGCCTAGCTGTAAATGGCTTACCTTAATCTTTCTGTTTTGATGTGAAAGGGAAATGAGGTCTGAGGAAATGCTCTTTAAGAAGAGATGGGAAAGCAACCAAGATTACCTAGCTGTCAGCTGAACTGCAGGTTATGCACACACACACACACATACATATATATAATTATTGCTATTTTCATGTGCAGAGCCATTTGCTCACTTTCAGAATCAAGTAGTAATGGCTTTACCAAAAGAATGGGTTGTGCTAAACAAGTGACCAGCTATTGATCCTCTTTAAACATGGAATCTCCATTAAGAGATGTAGTAAAGGTTTGTAGCTATTGAAGGTTCCAGATATATCTTCCAAGAGATGCTGATTTCAGCTTCTGTTCTCCCAGTTTTTGTTGGTTTTGATCCTCAAAGGTAAACAGAAGTGTACAGAGGCACAAGCTTCAAACTCCAGATTTCTGTTTCCATTGACAGCTGTGAGAGAACTGCAGACTTTGATTGTGTCAAAGTGTAGAGCTGTGAGCAGGCCATCTCGGAGATAAGTTAGCTGAGTACAACACTCAATTTAGCCCTTAGAAGCTGTGGTATTACAACTCTTGCAGCTCAAGATGTCCTCTTGCAGATGGCATTACTTAACCCAGCAATGTTTTGCATAGTTTGGTGCTTATTTCCATCAGGGTATTGCTAAAGATGGGTTTCAGAATGATTGTATTTAAGGCTTGGGAACCTTAACCAGTGTAGAGGAACTGCTTTTACTGTCTGTATCACAGCCACCCACGCAGATGTGTTTGTGAGGAAGCCTACAGGCAGTGCCTCTTCTGGGATGTTGAGTAAAACCAAGCAAAACTCTGTCAGGGTGTTCAAAGCAGGCACAACTCTAAATTAAACTAATGACCTTAGGAGTTCTGAGTGATGTTTTTCAGTCCAGCTGGCCCATTCTGGTTCTGTTAGCTGTGCAGCAGCCCTTGTGGCTGTGCATTTGAGCTTTTGGATGTGTATTTGGTAGGCAGTTGCACGAACAGTTACTAATTTGAATGTTTCTCTTGCTGCAAATTCATTCACTCATTTGTAGAATGGTTTGGGTTGGAAGGGGATTTAAAGATTCATCCAGTTCCAACCCCTCTGCCATGGGCAAGGATATCTTCCACTATTCCAGTTTGGTTAAGACCTTATCCAACCTGGTCTTAGAAACCTTAGAAGGGCCCATCCCTGTATCTATTGAAACTGATCTATGCTTGAAGTTTATGGCATCCTTTCTGTCTATGCATACTGCTAAAACCTACACCTTTTCTAACTTCTTTGGGTCCAGAATCTTTCTTTTTCTAGCAATGGCTTTGTGTGTTGGAGACACAAATTATTTTCTTCTGTCTCTTTGGGTTATTATGAACTTGTTTAAAGATAAAACTCAATGTAGTTTGAACTTTTCTCCTGTGAGTGACTTTGAAGGAAATGATTGTTTGAAGGTGGCTCTCAATTAGTATGGCCCTTAGAGTTTCTCCAGTTACTGCCTGTGTCCTACAGCAAAGTCCTTTGGAGATCTTTGTGAATCCCCTTAGATGAAGGGTGAATATCCTCTCCAAGAAAGATTAGAAGGATAATCATAGATTTTCTGAAACAGAAGATAGCTTTGCAGTATGAGATGTGTGAGTAAAGCTCTAGAGCCTGACCTTGTATATTTACTTGCTTTCCTGCACTAGAAAACGTGGCCCTCAGACTGGAGAGTGAAGTTGGTGGTGGCTGTGAAGAAAACACTGTCCTCCTCCTTGCTTAGGAACTGAGGTTGTCTTCACAACTCAGTAGAAATTGCTTATACTGTATAACTTGGTCACTCTTTTTAGTTACCAGTAGAGTTTGCTTAATGTGGAGGATTAAAACAAATATATTGAATTCTGCAGGTTTCTTTCTGTTTTTTCCTGTTGTTGTGGGGTTTTGTGTGGTGGTGTTTTTCTTTTCCTCCCAAGGGCTGAAATCTGGATTAAATGAATCACTGAGAACTGAATTAAGCTACTTATTAGATGCTTCTGCCTTATGTCAGAGTTCACTTTGGCGTGTACCTGCTTTAAGCAGGAAGTGAGGGAGGATTTAATGATACATTTCTACATGTAACTTACCTCCAGTTGAGACTGAAATAGGCCTTTTAATAGTAGTCTGTTAACTAAGTGGGGTTTTAATTGACTGAAATCCTGTGCCTTGAAATCTTTCACTTGCAAATAACAATTAAAATCTCCAATTTGATGACTTTTGTGCTGCTGTGACTATGTCCTGTCACAGAAATGCTGCCATACCTGTTTGGCTTTGAGTGAAGAAAGAGCATTTTTGACATGGACATGTGCATTACTTGATAAAATCAAAGGATTTAATTCTGCTTAGGTCTTTTAAAGGTTTGCAGGAGTCACCTGATGCCCAGAGGAAAAAAATACGTAGGGTTTCATTCAGGCTCTGTTCATGCAGACTGCCTTTCAAAAGGGTTTGTGTGTAGGGAAAGGGAGCTGAAGTTGCCCATGTCCTGGAGGTTTCAGATAAGAAGCTCATCTCGTGTTAGATGGCATAATCTTGAGATCAAATTTAGTAACTTATGACACCCTTTAAGGCTGATAAAGATACAGGTCTTTCCATCCTTCAGTCATGAAAAGTATGTCTTAAAAATAGTTGAATTGGCAGGATTTGACTGTTAGTGTAGTTCCATGAGTTAAAGCACTTCAAATAGTTAACTTCCTGAGATTGGTACCCGAAGGACCATTGGTTTAACCCCAACCAGCATGGGGCCACAAAATTATCTGAGGGCTGGAGTACTTCTCCTATGAGGATGGGCTGAGAGAATTGGAGTTGTTCAGCCTGGAGAGGAGAAGGCTCAGGGGAGACCTTGTGACCGTTTGGGACTTAAAGGGTTTTATCAGAGAGATGGGGACACCCTTCAGCCAGGCCTGGTGCGGCAGGGCAAGGGGTGATGGGTTTCAACTAGAGGAGGGAGTTTCAGGCTCGGGAGAGGCATTGTTCACACTGAGGGAGATGAGACCCTGTCCCAGGTTGTCCAGAGAAGTGGTAACATTCCAGGAAACATCCCAGGTCAGGCTGTTTGGGGCTCTGAGTTGGGAATATCTCTGCTGGGTGCAGGGGTTTGGGCTAGAGGAACTTTAAAGGGGTCCGTTCAGTGATGGTGTGATGTGCCCATTTAAATGATTGGGTTTGCAGCTCTCACAGGGAGCCTGTATGTTTGCAAAACGCTCGATTTATCCCCTGATGTCTGCAGGATGCTGCTGTGGTGTGTGCTGAGGCACAATGGGCCTGCTCTTAGCTTTGTTGGATCCCGCAGGGTGCAGACACCTGCCGGGAGCGTGGCTGGAATGCTTGCGGTGCAGCAGGCCGGCGAGGAGCTGGCTCTAGAGGGCACTCGGAACCAATGCAGCCTTCTTCCCGGCCTTCGGCAGCCGAGAAGAGCAGTCCAAGTCCCTGCGCATTCCTGCTGCCTTTCTCACCAACCACACGGCCTCTCTGGAAGCTGGAAACACGAATATTGGTTTGGCCTGGAGAGGGGCTCTGGGAGATGAGTCTTAATTATTTAGCTCTGGAGAGATTCCTTTGCAAGGCTTCCAAAAATCTGTGAGCACTAAAGTTTTGTCTGTTGTTTTCATGTGGGCTTAAATAATTAGGGTGCTGGAGGTGACTTTACAGGGTTGTTTTTTTTTTTAAGAGTATAAATCAAAGGATTAATGTTTCCAACTTGATGCCAACTTTTTCCCTTTTGTGGACACGGGGTGAAATACTGCATTTTTTGCTTCATTAGACTCAGAGAAAGAAGCAATGTCCTGATCTGCTGTGAGATTTTTTTTTTTTAGTAGTCCTTCCTAGCAACTACTAATAAGTGGTACCAAAACATGTAATAGTATAAATTCCACACAGGTTTTTTTCCTCTGTTATTCATAACTATCCCTGTAACACTTCCTTTTTTGTCTGACTTTTACACAGGGTCTGTAATCCTTTCCCAACCAAGTAACTGTCTTTGAAAGGGCATTTCCTGGTTGGGGATTGTAAAGCCTCAGAGTGCTGATATCTGGAGTACTGTGTACAGTTCTGGAGCCCCCAGCACAGGAAGGATATGGAAGTGTTGGAGTGGGTCCAGAGGAGGCCATGAAGATGCTCAGAGGGCTGCAGCAGCTCTCCTATGAGGACAGGCTACAAGAGTCAGGGCTCTGGTAGAAGAGAAGGATTTAAGGAGACCTTATAGTAGCCTTCCAGTATCTGAAGAGGCCCTACAGGAAGGCTGGGGAGGGACTATTGACAAGGGCTTGGCATGTCAGGCCAAGGGGCAATGGGTTTGAACTTGCAGAGGGGAGATTTAGACTGGATGTTAGGAGGAAGTTGTTTGCAGTGAGGGTGGTAAGACACTGGCACAGGTTGCCCAGGGAGGTTGTGGCTGCTCCCTCCCTGGAGGTCTTCAAGGCCAGGTTGGAGGAGGCCTTGAGTGACCTGTGTTAGTGGGAGGTGTCCCTGCCTATGGCAGGGGGTTGTAACTAGATGATTCTTGAGGTCCCTTCCAACCCTACCATTCTATGATATCTGTTTATTGTTGGGCTGCAGCACAGGGCAGGAGATGCCAGATGAAATACCTTTGTTCTGACAGTGGTGGTAGGATGTATATCCATGGAGCAGCTGTGTGTGACCAAGGGGGAGAATGGGAAGTGTCAGCAGCATTTCGGGGAGCATTTGGATGTTACTGTTCCTGGTCCTGGCTGTTGGAGTAGCTTTCTGAAGGAAAAGTTGAACTCCTTTGAACAAGCATTTTAAAATCTGAAAACACAGCACTGGCAATCACTGGATAGATGGAGGACAGACTTCCAGGTCACTTCTTAATTCAGTAGCTTTTAAATACCTTGTCCTCTGACCATGAGAACTGGTTCCCTAATGGCTGAAGTCTCCCAGTTAGTTGTTTGAGCCCTTAACCCAAGGTTGTAGCTATAGTTTTGGTTGGAGACTGTTGGTATCTGCAAATGTAGTGTTTGTGCAGTTTTCTCAGCTCCTTACTGCCCTGTGGCAAGCATGGTGCAGTTCTTACACAGCTTAAGGGAACAGCATCCCTTTACTGCTTGCTGTGCATGGGCATCCTGCTATGTGCAGAATCAAAGTATGATTGTTGGACCTTCCTTGTTTTGTTCACAGAATCACAGGATATTAAAGGTTGGAAGGGAGCTCCAGAGATCATCCAGTCCAACCTCCTTGCCAAGACAGGATCGCTCAGGGTAGTCCGCACAGGAATGCATCCAGGAGGGTTTTCAAAGTCTCCAGAGAAGGAGACTCTGCAACCTCTCTGGGCGGCCTGTGCCAGGGCTCTGTCACCCTCACTATAAAGAAGTTTCTCCTCCTCCTCTGTTCCAGTTTGTAGCTGTTGCTCCTTGAGTTATTGCTGATGGCCACCCAAAAAAGGTTGGGTCCAGCCACCTGACACCCACCCCTCAGATATTGATAGACACTGATCAGATCTCCTTTCAGCCTTCTCCAGACTAAACAGCCCCAGGGCTCTGTCTCTCTCCATATGGGAGATGCTGAAGTCCCCCAGTCATCCTCGTGGCTCTCTGCTGGACTCTTGCCAGCAGGTCCCAGTCTCTCCTAAACTGGGGAGCCAAAAACTGGACACAGTTGGACAATTGCACTGAATGTACTTTGCGTTTTTATTCTAGAAAAGTATATAAGTGTTTCCCCCTCAACATACATTCAGGTAATACAAAATCTCATCACTTTTACCTCTGACTTGAGTGCTGATGAGGGTAGTAATTGTTTCAGTCTAATGGAGATTAAAACTTGTCTTCCATGTCAGTTATTAAACGTGGGAATAGCTGGAGGCTGTGGGAGAAAATATTTGATTTACAGTGCAGCTCTGCGCAAGGCTATAACGCAAGAGCTGTATAGATTTGTTTGGTATAAAAGCTTCATTTAGGAGAAGCAGCAGCAGCCTACTAGACCATTCCTGCTGGTGATTTCTATTTTAGTAGGCTGAGGCCCAGTGTGGTGATTTGTGTGGTGTAATGATGGTAATTCAGAGCTGGCAGATGACTTGTCTGTAATTTTGAGCCTTTCTCAGTGATGCAGCTTCTTATCAGCAGAGTTAACAGGAGCTGAACTGTCTGTGGTAGGAGTTTCCCTCCTTTTTCAAGTTAAAGGTGAAAGTTATTAGGAGCTTGTCTGTTGGCTTTTGTTAGCACTGAAGAGTGCTTTGGCCACTTGCACGTTATTGCTGTTGACATATTTTTCTACTTAACGTGGTGAGCAGTTGTTTAATTGGAAAAGCTGTTACTTCTCTTGATCCTGACTTCAGTAAAAATCAATGTCATCTCTGCAGTCTGAACTAATAGGAATCAAACTCACTGGAGGATGAAAATGGTTTAATCAAGAGAGCCATCTTTAAGGTTATTTAAAAACCCAAACCCACAAACAAAATGCAAACACCCCCCCCCAAGCTCTGCAGTGAAGGAGCAAAATGTGCTGCTTCCTGCCTTAAGTGGGACTCGTGGAGGGAGAGTAGCAGAAGTTTTAATCTGGAATGGATATAGTGATAATCTTGGGAGCTGTTTGATTTCAGAGTCTTTCCTTTGAAACACCATCTCCTCTATATATCTTCAGCCTTTGGATGAGCTGACAGAAATGAGGTCTAATAATGGGTTTCTTTGTAGGGGAAACCATGAAAGGCACTTTCTATTCATTCCAAGAATGGAATCAAACAGGCTGGTCAGGCTTGTTCTTGACCTCATTTGTCCAGCCAGGTCTGGCTATTTAAAATAATCTACTGCAGAGCTGCTTATTGGTACCCAAAGTGTAGATTGCATCGAGAAGGAAGTAGCAAGGGGAATGACAACAGCATATTTTGTTGCCCACTCCTTTGGACAAAGGTAGGTGCTGTTGGGGTTGAATTGATATCTCCTAACCCCATAAATTGAGTAATGGACTAAGCAATCATTGCTTACATGCCTGTGAAGGGAGGCTGTGGAGTGTACTTCGTGTTGCTTTCTTCAAATGGCATTCACTGTTAATATTTAACCACTCTTAACAACTGTGCTTTACAAATGAGCCTGAAAATACAAGCTTTGATTCCAGTTAGTGAGCTTGCCACTTCCCCCTCTGCTCTAAGCTTCATTTAGTTGACTTTTAAAAAATTTTTTTTCCCAGTTGGTTCACTCTTGGCAATTCCTTGTTTAATACATTTTAGAGCTTTGACTTGTGCTACAGGCTGGCATCGTCAGGGAGGTGAAACAAGAGGTTTAGTGATGAGACTGGTGAGGGGGCTGGAGAGGAAGTATCAGGAGAGGCTGAGGAAGCTGGGAGTGTTCAGCCTGGAGAAGAGGAGACTTAGAGGGGACCTTAATCACCCTCTACAACTACCGAAAATGAAGTTGTAGCCAGGTGGGGGTCCGGCTGTTCTCCCAGGCAACTAGTGACAGGACAAGAGGGCATGGCCTGAAGCTGCACCAGGGGAGGTTTAGGTTGGTTATTGGGAAGCACTTCCTCATCGGAAAGGTGATTAGGCATTGGAGTGGACTGCCCAGGGAGGTGATGCAGTCACCATCCTAGGAGGTCTTCAGAAAAAGAGAAGATTGGATGTGGCACTTGGTGGCGTGGTTCGGCTGATGTCTTGGGGTTGGGTTACAGGCTGGATGTGATGATCTTGGAGGTCCTTTCCAGCCTCAGTGATTCTGTGATGCTGTAAACGTGTGCAGTGTGACCTTTTGATCTGTATTTTGGGGGAGAGCACTTGTTCATCTCTGTGTGGCTAGGTGAAGGGAGTCACATGTGATGTGAAAAGCTGCATTCTGAAACTTGATGAGTGGAGGTTATTAGAAACAGGAATCAAGTCGCATAATGGGGCCTGTGTTCTCTGACTGCTTAATGCTGGCTCTGAGGGAAACTGAAGCTAGGTGTAACTCCTGATTTATATTTTCACCTCTCCCTGTGCCACCCTTGACACACACAGACCCTATAAAGCAAAGCAGCAGATTTTTATTTCGTGAGGAAATTGTCTGCCAAGCTTTAATATGAGTGTTATTAATGGATTATTAATGAACCGGTGAGGGGGGTGTGTGTACTTTCTGCTGATAAAAACACCAGCATCAAAATTCAGCAGCTCCTGTCAGTCATCTCATCAAAGCCAAGACTCCGTGCTCAGAAGAGGAGGAGATGACAGCTCATTGACTAAACAAAGAACCGCTTCGAGGCTCTGTGCATCGCATGTCAGAAGATCTGCCTGGGCACCTGCGTTGTTGTGCGCTTGGCACAGTTTCTGTGGTTCTTTAGCTGATGTCTTGATTGATGAATCCAGTTGTTAGCTGGAGTGGGAACCAAACACCTTAAAAAACTTCCTGGGATGTTGCTTAATTTTGTGCTCCATGGCTTTTTACTGACGCTTTTAGCTGGGCCGTTGGCAGCACTGAAGGCATAAAATGTGCAGTGTCAAAGCGAAGTCTTCGGATGGGCTTTGCGGGTTCCCTGAATTTCGTGTTTTGGGGTTTCCTACCGCTGCTTGTAGGAGTCTGACACTAGATGGCACACTGCAGCTTGACCATCTCACCTGATGGAAAAACGCTCTCCGGTTCCTCCTGAGCCCCTGTTGGTAGATGTTTCTGATGTTGCTATGCAGTGCCTTTAAACCAGTTTGTTCCATGGGAAACTTTGCCTTGCAAGATCTGCACCTCCTAGACTCCTTTTGTCCGGGAGTGTTTGTTTCTGGTGTACACTTAATGTAGAACATGTCAATATTTTCTTTAAACGACTGTTTGTTTTGTGGAAATGTGTGACAATGTAGTCTCATGAAGGGGCTTTTGAAGCCCTCGGTGTGTTTTTCTGTTATTTCATGTGGAATGCTGTTAGGAAAACGGGCGTTGTTTTGACACGTAGCACAGAGCTGATTTATATTTGAATGTACAGCAGGATCCTTTTATTGGAGAGAGTGTTTGATAAGCTAGTGTAAACCATGCTTCACTATTGCCACCTCTTCATCTACAGCTGGAGAAATATTGTGAAACTCGTTCTGACAGGCCTTTTGGACCGTTAATTGCTTGATATTAGCTTTCAAGAATCGGCTGTTTCCTTTTAGTTCACTTAAAGCATCTGTGTAGGAGGTTGAAGCCTGCTGTGTGAAACACGTTCCTACATCAGAGAAGTCTCATCTGTTTTGAGAAACAAATCAAAATAAGCTGAGTCCAGCAAACTGCTCCTGTAATTTGTGTGATTTAGGGAAGGTCATGCTGCACTCAGAGCAATGCAGTTTTGAACTTAGTCTTTGAAAGACTTCATCAAGAGGTAAGGAGACCTTTTTCAGAAAGATCAAAGGTTTAGTTTAAGTATAGTAGGCTGTAGCATGGTAAGACAGATAGATGCCTAGCACTTGGTTGCAATTCTTGCTCTGGTTGTGCTGTATATGGGTTGTGCTTTTGTTGTTGCTCTGGTTTTGTGTCTAGTCCCTTTATTTCAGCTTATACCAGGGAACATATCACTTTGTGCTCTATTCAGTCTGGTGCTTAGCTTCAAAACTGCATAGATGATGCTCCAGCAGGGCAAGTGACAACTCTGAGTTATGTGCCTCTTTGCAGCTCCCTCATAGACCAATGCAGTTTGGGGCTAGCCTCTTTAGCTCATAACCTCCAATGTTTCACATGATGTCTGTTTGCAAAAGCATTCGTTGTTGTCACAACCCACTCATTCTTCCTATGAGGTGGAAACTGTCTTGTTTCCTTGCTCCTATGAATTTGTGGAAGGAAAAGAAGACAATGAATGAACTAAGAACTTCTGCAGTATTCCATGTGTTGGGGATCACAGTGTGCTAGGGTTTGGAAGGGACCCAAAGAGATCATCGAGTCCAACTCTGCTACCAGAGCAGGACCAGAACAGGGATTCTGGAGGCATGTGGAGGAGCAGAGTCTGAATTCACTTCAGACAGTGGTATCTTCTCTTGTAGTTTTGGGAAACGTTCCTTCCCCGTGTAACTGAACTGCAGTCATGTGGTTTCAGACTGTTAACATTTGTTCAAGATTATAGTAGAAACTTCCTGTTTTTAGAGCTTATCTCCCTGTCTGGAGGGAAAGATTATTATAGGTATGGTCACATCCTGTGGTTATTGTCACTCGAAGACAACAAGTCTATTGAATTATCTGGAGCCTTGGAATGTGAAAGCGATTACTGTGCTAAAAACCTGTGAGCTGTAATCACATTTCCCATCTCCACTGTGATTTCAATAAAAGACTGTAAATCCATTGCAAATTTTACATATGTTAGTTCAATTTCTGCTTCACTTGGTGCCTTGAGAGAAAAGCTCTTGGTGAAGAATCTGTCTCGCTTTTGGAAGGGAGGTTGTGAAGGAAGCATTTGGCAGTCATTTCCTTTTAGCCTGTGAGTATGAGCATGCTATATATTATAATAGTTTAAACATACCACAGGCTGTTGATAGAGGTATCAAGTTTTCCATTCCCAAAGTTCCTTTGAGTTGAAACTGGAGGGAAGCACAGGCAAACTTCCGTTGTTTTACAGATGCTTTGATAGAGCTAAAAAGCTCCATTTGCTTACTTCCTTCCCTCCTTTTCTCTAGCTTTACCCCTCCTCCTCCTCCTCCTCTCCACATTTAGCTATTGAGACTTTAGTTGGTTTGCTTTTTCATTATTTTCAGCCAACAAATGATTTCTTGGGTGTTTTTTTTAACTCCACTTATTATTTTTTTTTTCCCTTTTAAAATGACTTTTCTTCCTGACAAGAAATTATTAGTGTGTGTTGTTGTTTTTCCCCCTTGCTTAATACCTTTTAAAATAAATCAGATTTGTCACGTAGTCCTTAAATTTAAGAGGCTGCTGAGCAGGTTGATATCGTGTCACAAGTACCACAAAATCTGTCAGGCACAATAGATTGAGAGATTCCTGGAATGGTGTTGGTTGGAAGGGACCTTAAAGATCATCCAGTTCCAACCTCTGTGCCAGGGGCAGGGACTCCAGCTGCTAGGCCAAGCTTGCTTAAGGCCTCATCCAACCTGGCCTTGAACACTTACAGGGAGGGGGCACCTACCACCTCTCTGGGCAACCCATTCCAGTGTCTCACCACCCTCACTGTAAATAATTTGGGTTTTCTTTTGATATTCTTGGCTTACACTGCAGCATTCTGTAATTTGAAGTTTCCCACTGCAGGGATTTTCTACAAAAACATTTTTTGAATGTTAAGTTTTGGTCCTTGCGGCAGAGAGGAAACAAACCAGAGGAGAAATAATGGAGGGGGGGAAAGGGATTTCTGTGATTAGCAAACATGAACTTTGTAGCTTACATTTGTCTTGCCTGGTTCGTTTTCAGTTCCGGATATGAAAGCTGTAGCTGGGTTTCAAGTTACTTGTCTCACTACTTGTTCCCTGGTAGCTTGGTCACAATATCCCAGCTGAGTTCATTACACTTGGTACTTACCTAGGCACTTAAAAGCTTTTATTTTAAAATCGTGCCAAGCTGCTGCATTCCTCAGCTTGTTCATCTCTTTTCTTTGTTACCTCTCCTCTCTGTTCCCATGAAAAGTGAATTGTCTTTCTGGCTGAGTTTTGTTCTTTTTTGGGGTGCAGCTATTTTACAGCACTGCCCTCGAATTGAAGTTAACTGTAAATGAAAATGCTGCCTCCCCTTCATTGTGTTCGTTTTCTCTTGGCCTTTTTGTGTGGCAGACTGAAGTCTGATTCCAAGGGTTTGTAGAGCTGTCAGAATTGAGTCCCCAACACTTGCGGGGGCTGGGGGGGAGGGGAAGGGGAGAAGGGTCTGGGTTGACCCTGATGTGAACATTTACTTCATTGTGTGGAGACCTGAAGTTGAACTCGCCGAACTGGGCCACAGCAGGTTGTTTGACGGGTGGGGTTCTGATGGTGATTTGAAGTTCTTTTTGTTGTTCTCGGCCAGCACTTCCTACGCTTGGCCTTGCTGTGAAATGCTGAGCTCTCACATGTTAACATGTGAATTGCCCAAGTCTTCACAGCTCCCCGAGGCATCGACTTTTTGTTTTTCCCTTCCTACTGTGCCAGAAATGCTGTGTGAAGCTAAGATTAAAAAAATAACTGACCAGATGCCTTCCAAAGGCTTGCAGAATGGCTTTATGCAGGACTTCATGTCCTTGAAGCACCAACAACACTTTGGATTGGTGGTGTTAAGGGTTCTGGTCAGGCTGAGAAGCATTCTGAGGCCATGTGTGTTTTACCTAGTAACCAGCAATTGTATTAACTAGCAGCAAGTGCCAGCAGGGCACAGGTTTGTTTGTTGTCTTTAGAGGACTTTTCTTTGTTTGTGCTCTTGAGGCTTTTGCCTCTTGTCAGGTGAAGTTTGGTCCAACGGTGATACCTTACAGAGTGGCAGTTGCTGGTGGCGGTTGACAGCAACAGCCATGCCTGAGGTTCTTGGGCTTGGAAGTGGTTAAAAAGAGGTTGAAGATCCTCAAACTTCTCTGTGCCTGGTCGAGTCATCCTTTCCCTGAGCACTGATGTGTGAGAGGCTGTAAGGACTTACGAGTTTGGTTGGAGGTCTTCTGAAGTAAGCAGCTGAACATTGTAAGTGTAGAAAAGGAGGCATAGTTCCTGAACCATCAAGTCGATGGTAGCATTAAGTTACCTGTGCAGGCTCTAGGTTACATGCTGTGTACCTAGAGGCTTGGAGGGGCAAAAAACCCTTCACCCCAACTGGCAACAAACATCCAAACCAAAACTCCAAACAAAACACCCACACCAAAACAAGGCAACCAAAACTGAAGTCAACAAAAGAAGCCAAACCTCTGAAGGTTTATGGCCTGTAAAGGCCACAGGTTCTGTCTGGGCATTGGAGAGAGGCAAGGAGAGGCTGGTCCAGATACCAGCAGTTCTACACCAAATTAACAGCTCTGCTGTGATTCCTGTGCTGGTTTTTAAGAATCACTGCCTGCTGTGTGTGTAAATGTGGTGGAGCCAAGTGGACAGGGCTGTGTTTAACTGTTCAGAGCTTACAGCCTCTCTCCTTAGGCAGACTTGGATTACAGCATGAAATGGTCTTTGGATTACATTGAAGCAATAACAGCATTGCACTGAATTTCCTCTTGGAGAGGATGTGTTAGCAGCGTGGAAAAGCACCTTTGTGGAGCGAGTTGTAGCTGAATTAGTGCTGTTGCAGCTGAACTGGTGCTGTGGCAAGAAGCTGCTTAAAACTGAGTGCACATTTCACCTTGGGTATTCATTTGGTGCTCACACATTTGCAGGTGTAGGCCAGGCCTGTCCTGCTTGAAGCAGGGCTGAAGAACTCAGACAGCAGTGAAGTGCCTTGTCAAGAGCTGGGTATGGGTTATTCTCTGCTGTGTTTGTACTATTAAAACAGTCTGCTATTTGCAAAGGAAGAAAACATCACCTCTAACCTGACCAAAGGTTTTGTGTTTAGAATAGGTAGAGCCTGGATACTTTGATGTTGAATTGAAAACAAACAGAAACCGGTAACAAATACTCGCTGCTCCTGTTCTGAGCAGTTAAGGTGACCTTTCATGTTAGCAACCCAGCCTGTTTCCTCTCCTCTGCTGAGGAATCTTCAGTTGACCGTTGGCCTGAGGAATTCTCTGGCTGATTTTCAGTTCAAACTGCCTCTGCTTCAGGCTTTTTCTTTTGACCCGAGGTATCGCTGTTGTTTTGGCTGGGAATACAGTGAAAGGGAAACTTCTGACTGGAATGAAGTGACGCACAAGAAAAGCAGTGCTATGACAGTAATGCAAAGCTATTAGCTTGTTCTCCTGCTGCCTTCCTCTTCCCCCCCCTCCAATGTCAAATCCAAAGGGACTGCTTGGTGTGCGTGAAGCTCTGACTACAGTGTTAAGTCCCATTTTAAAAATAGGTTCGGCTTAGCAGGGGTTTAATGTGTTACACTTGTTGCTTGCCTAAGCTGGGAAGCGGTGTTACATTAGCTTTCAGAAAACACTTGCCCTGGCTCACATCTCCATGTGGTGCTAAAAGTCAGTTGAAGGCTCCTTTTTGTGGGGTTTGTGCAAGCTAGACAGTTCTTGAGCCTACTTGTGAAGGATGAGCAAACTGCATGACTTCAGTGAGCTGCCTTTAAGTGTTTGTGGGACCTCTTTGTCTTGGATGTCTCTTAAAAAGTTAATTTGCCCATTTAATCTCCATAATCTCATTAAGTCTGTTTACGGTTAGTTTGTGTTTCAAGTGTATACATAACTGGTAGACCTGAAATTGTTCCTTTGGAGCAGTTTTTCTAGTGGGTGAAATCTTTATGCGTGCTGGATGGCTAATTGTGTCGGAAGAAGGGGAGAATGCTGCTGATGGATAGATCTTGGGGCTTGGAGGGAGTATATCTGTATTTAATAGTCTTCAAATCTGCACGTCTGCATTTGATATTCCTCAAATATGGTAGGAGTCTTGCACGGAGTGATGAATTATTCGTGTTTGTTATGAGTAGTATGTCTAGAAAGCAGCAGATTTTACAGCCCTTTGAAGATACACTGTCTGTCACTTCTCAGTGCTCAATCTTTCATGAGCTGGAGTGCGTAGGTACAGTACACAAAGTGTTACAGGATTCATGGAAAGCACTGAAAACCCAAAGCTGCTTCCCCATTCCCGGCTGCAGGGGAAGGTGTACCCGGTGTATGTGTACGTGCCTTTAAGCCATGCCAGGAACCACTGACAGCCAGTCAAAGCTTTATTCTTTTCAGATTTCCAGCTTCTGTTGTTTGTTGTCACGACCTTAATGTTTCTTCAACTAGGTGTTCTATTTAATTATAATGTTTATAATAAATATCAGCTCCCTCGGCTGCATGCTTAGGCCTGCAGCATGCCGAGTGCTTTGCTTGTAACTGCATCCCTTGTCTCAGTTCATTATCTGTTAATGGTACTCAACATGACAGGGTTGTTTTGATAAATGGAGCCTGCCAGGAAAACTGGGCTGGATTTTGCAGGCAGAGGAATGAGCTGTGCTTCATTGTGTAGCACCAGATAACTGATGTGTGCT
Source organism: Eubucco bourcierii (assembly GCA_013396675.1). Lineage (NCBI taxonomy): Eukaryota > Metazoa > Chordata > Aves > Piciformes > Ramphastidae > Eubucco > Eubucco bourcierii. Next base: position 442,039 of record VWZE01024406.1, on the reverse strand, counting down.
GGACCCAACACATGTGCGAGGTCTGTTAGCAGTTTTTGTCCGGTGAATCACTGCTCAAGCCCACTTTAGGGCTCATTTATTGCCTCATCCTTGCAGAGGTGCTTTTTAAATAGAGTAGCCTTGAGGGGGGTTGTGTATGTATAACTCACTTTCCCCTCTAGTGGGAGGTGTCCCTGCCTATGGCAGAGGGTTGGAATTAGATGATCTTTGAGGTCCCCTCCAACCTTACCATTCTGTGGTTCTCTCTTTTTCAGACAAGCGTGCCTTTGGTGGTGTTATGAATTTACAACAGCATTTCCTTCAGTAATCCTGTGACTGGCCAGGGTGTGTTTTATGACCAAGAAAATATTTTCATCTCTCATAATCCATTTCACAAAGACAAGATTAAAAAAAAAAAGTCCCTATTGCAAAATGGAGCTGGAGGCTGTGCTCTGTGCATGTGGTTTTTATTTTAGTCTGTGAAATGGGGGCAGATCTCTGTATCTCATAGGAAAGCCAATTAGTGAAAGTTCAGTTGTTTCTGATGTCAGTGATTGAATGCTGTGGCTGCTCTGTTCATTCAAGAATCTCCAATATGCTGTACAAAACCAGATGGGGCTTCAGATGATTTCACTGCCATCTACCACACTGCTGAATTCTGGAGTTGCTTTGCAAGACAGTGCCTGAGATCCAAGAACACTCACCAGTTCCCTTGCTGTGTTCAAACTGTTGGATCCTGTACTCTGCACTGTTTGAACGACTTTCATCCTAATGGGATACAAAAAAAGTCTGCAGATATGCTGTTTATTTTTTTTTTCTTCTAATTTTAGTGCTTTTTCCCAATATAGCCTGACTTTTAGGATTTGTGATCTGAGCTGGCTGGGTCATCTGCCCTAAAGGGATAAGGTGTTTTTAAACAAATATCCTCAAACAGGATATTTCTCAAATAAATGGAGCTTGGCCTGACTTAACTCACTGCTGGAAAGCTCTTTTGGAAGTCATTAGAAGTAAGCCCTGATTTAAATACACACTGGAGCAGTGAGTTCCTCTCTCTGATTTGCCAGGTGCGGGGCCACATTTGGTTAGAAACTTGAAGTGAGGATAAACACAGTGTGGTTGCTTTGTACTGACTTGGGGATTGAATTTCAGCTCGGGCAGGTTTGAAGCTATCACAGGGCTACTTGGTTACAAAGCTTATTTTGAACCATTTCTTTTAAGGATGGGCTCCAGTTGGGAAGCTGTTGCACAGTGACAAGTGCTGTGCACCAGCTTCAATTGGTATCGATCACAGCAGCCTCGTGGTACGGTGAAGGCATGAGAATTAATCAGCTCCTTCGGCTCCCTTAGTGGGGTTTGGCAGCTGCTTCTAGGAAGTGCAGAATAAAATCTTGAAGTTGGGTCTTTGTTTCGTGAAGGACCTGGGTGCTGCGCTACAAAGCGTGGTGGCCATAGCTGTGGATTGTAAACAGAGGGAAAAGACACAACTCCGGATAGCAGGAGGAAATAAGTTGGCAGACAGTACTTGAAGGTGTTGCTCTAATTAACTGAACCTTGAATGTTATTTTTATCTTTTAAGTTGGCTTTCTAAAACCAACCTTGACAAGGTGTGCTGCCTTATTTATTTTATAGCTCTAATACGGCTGAAATACTGCTGTCTGGCTAGGAACTGGATTTGCTTGGCAGGAAGAAAGTGTACGTTGCCCTCGGGTAATGGATTACATAGATGGCTTGTTTTGCATGCTATTCTGCAAGGGAAATAGCAAAGCTTTGCTCTAAAATTAAGTCGATACCAGCAGCTGAAAGGTCATGGTTGTGGTGTTAAAGAAGAGTGCAAGACAGCGAGATGCAGGCAAGTCAGGGGGTTGCGTGAAGACACAGAGTAAGAGGTAAGTAGTCATTATTATTTAAAATTGCCAATTAAATGCAATTAGAAGGAACATGTTTTTGCTGAGCAGATGAATTTCTGTCTCTAATGGGGGGAGGGAAGACGTCGTAGAAAGAATTTTCGACAAAATGGCTTTCTAATTGAACACGCTGCCACCAGCACAGCCTTGTGGAGCCGCGGCTCGTACCGTGACCCTGGCCAGGCAGCTCTTTCTTACCCATCTTAGGCGCGAATGCCGTGTGTGAAGGGTTCCCTCCACCCCTCGGTTTATCTGCATTTTCCCCACCCCCTGTGTGTTTTGATCCGCGGCCGTGGAGCCGAGGCGGGCCGGCAGCATTAACATTCCAGGCTGCAGCTCGGCGCTCAGCCGCTGAGCACTCCCGGGGATGCTTTCGCCTCCTTCATATCTTGCTTGCAGATGCATTTTCTAGCTGACCACGCTATTAAAGAGCTGCCATCAATCACGGGGCTCCCGGTTCCGGCTCGGCTGAGCGGGGTGGAGGCAGAGGCGGGCCGCCGCCGGGGGAAGGAGCGTGTGTCTCCGTCTGCCTGCCTGCGCCCCGCCGCCTGCACCGGGGGAGCGGCGGCGCCGGGCCGGGCCGGTGCGTGAGAGCCGGGCGGGGCGCGGTGGGTACTGTGGATGGAGGGGTGCGGGACCGGCGGGGCAGGGCGGCGGGCGGGTTCCGTGCCGGGTCTTTCCCCCGTATCGCTGCCTCCCGGGGCCGGGCTGGGGCCGGTGGCAGCAGCATGTGGCGGAGCTGCGCTGCTGAGGTGAGGGGGCGGCCGGGAGCTGGGGCGGGGGGCGGCGGCAGCGGCCCCGGGAGACGCCGCTCGCTGCGCCGCCTGCTCCGCACCCCGGCCCAGCTGCTCGGCGGCGAGGCGCAGGGGCCTCCTTTTGTTCACCAACTGCGCCGTCTCGTCGCCCCCGGCCCCGCTTCCTCTCGTCCTCTGTCCTCCCCTGCTCCGCTCCGCGGGGGACGCCGCCGGGCAGCCGGAGGAAGAAACGCGGGGCGGGGTGCTGGGGTCAGGCTGTAACCGGTGGGGTTTGCCCGGCCTCTGCCTGTGCCCGGGACCCGCGGGGAGTGCTCTGAGAGCGGCGGGTGGGCAGAAAGGGGGGTCCGGACTCTGGTTGTGGCGGCAGGCATGAGGGTCAGTGGAGCAGCAGCCCTGGCAGGGGTGATGAGTGACTTGGTGCCTGACGCCTGCAAGTTGTTTCCAGGAGGAAGGTTGTGAAGGTTGCTCCTGAAGTTGCCTTAGCCAGTGATAACACAGCAAGCACCTGGATGGGGAAGCCTGACTTCAGTCTCTCGGCTTTTGGTTGCTTCAGTTGGTTTGGGTTTAGTTTTTTTGGTTTTGTCACACAAAGTTTAGTCCCCTCGGTCGGCGAGGTGATAGTTTCTGCTGGGCTGGGAAGTTCAGGATGCTGGGAACCTGCAGGATGTTCTTTCCACAACAAATGCTTCACCTCTGTGTCCTGGATATGAACAGCGAAGCTGCACAGAGTGCTGGGTTTAATTCTGGGTTTTTAAAGCAGCGGAGATAAGCAGATAAGGATTGCATTTTCCTTATCCTGTAAGAAAGCACTTTTTCACTGCACTTGAGAAAATGGAATGCCTTTGAAGTACTAATTGGTCCGTCGTGTGGTGAAACTTTCTTTTTTTTCCCTCCCCTCTTTTTTTTTTTTTTTTTTTTTTTTTTTTTTTTTTTTTTTCCCAAAGCGACGTTTAATGGTGTTTTAAGATAGTGACGGGAGACCTGCTTGGCCACTTTGTTTCCTGAGGAAGAAACCAGCTCTGCTTTGTTTTGCAGTTGGTTTTAAGCTCCTCTTGAGTACATGTGGCTTCGCACGGCATGGGGCATTGTGTGACTGGATGGCCTCCTCGCAGCCATATGGGGCTGCTTTAATTGATGGTGGATGGAGATGGCAGTTGACAAGGAGACTTAATTTTTTTAAATTTTTTTTTTTTTTAAGAAAGATTAACGTTATTGTTAGGCTCGAAGGAAAAAGGAGGCGCAGAGTGGAAATCAAGTGGAGTGTGGTTTCAAATGCTCCACTACTATGTTTCTTCTGGGAACTCGGTTTAAAGTAAACTGGATTTAAAACCCTACAGACCAACGCAGTTCCAATGTAAAGCCGTTAATCTGCAGGCAATTAGTTCCAGACGTGCAACCAACTCGGCGTTTTTGTCAGTTTTTGTTCCTCCAGTCGTGTTTTTGAATCCTCATGCCTACTGACTATCACCAGACAGACGCTTTAGATGCTTAGCAGCAAGTTGAGAACTGTGGAGGAGCCATATTTCAAAGCTGTTTTTTTTTTTTTTTTCCCTTAAATTTGTTTTTCCAACCCTGTAATTTAGGAGTGTTTAAACTATTTTATAAAGATCTCTGGGACCAGTGAAAGGTGGTTTTGAGTCCAGAGCACTTGAGTGCTTATTGTACTCTGGCAGGCTGGGCGCTTGGCAGGCAGTTCTTGCGCTGTTATTTGATCTGGCTGCACGATAGATTTGCCTAGGATTACACAATTTCCCCCCTCCTCCCCGTGGCTGTTTGAAAGTGATGCATCAGCGAGTGTTGTTCAAGAGCATATTTTAAGACATGAACTGCGTGTATTCAGTTTAACCACGCTTCCAGAGAAAGGCAGTTAAGAATTTGTCTTGTTTTGTGGTTAGGATTTATGAATTGAGGCGAGGACTGACGTAATCTAGCCTACCACTTCCTTTGTGTGTGTGTTATAGTTGATAGTGCTTTGTTTTACTTAAAATAGCCAGCACTGTTTCTGAATTACTCTTCTGGTGTCTTTTATGCTGTGGCCTTCACAGAATCACAGAATGATGGGAGTTGGAAGGGCCTTCCTGGAGATCAGCTAGTCCAACCCCTTTGCCAGAGCAGGGTCACCTAGAGCAGGTCACTTAGGACATCATCCAGACAGGTTTGGAATGAGTCCAGGGACGAGGACTCCTCCACCTCTCTGAGCAGCCTCTTCCAATGCTCTGCCACCCTCAAAGTAAAAAAGTTCCTTCTCATCTCAGATAGACACAAATGTGAACATAGGAAGTTCTGTTAGTCTTGCTTCTCTCACTGGACACCACTGACAAAAACCTGGCCCCACTCTCTTGACACCCACCCTTGAAGTACTCATAAACGCTGAGAAAATCCCCCCCTCAGTTTTCTGCAGGCTAAAAGCCCCAAGCCCCTCAGCCTTCAGTGGAAGCAGACAACTTGTTAAAGCTGTGTGGTTTTTGCCTCTTGAGGGAGACGGTTCATTCCTTTTTCACTGGGATTCAGTGAGTTGCTTGCGTGCTAAGTAGATGAGACTTTAATTTTAATTAACATAGTGGTGCATACAGCTGTTCTGTCAGGATGCATCGATTGTCTTGGCAATTTTACTACAAGTTGTGGAGAATCTCATGGTATGTCTCTCACCCCCTCTTTTGTTTACTTTTATTTATGTGAAGGTGACAGGATGTGGCTTTTGTTTCCTGATATGAGTGGTTGATAGCTCCTCTGCTAGAGAGCTTTGCTTTGATTTCCACCCCCCCCTCTTTTTTTCTCTTCTCTGTGTGGAAAAGAAAATAAGCTATTTATCATGAAACTAATCCCAGGCCTTGCTTTTTTGGCTTGAGGGGAGTTATGCTACCCGTTGTTTTGCTTAAGAGTAGCCAGGAGGAATTCCTTACTTCCTAATTGAGCCGGGTCAGTGGTGTTTTCTTTCTGCTGGACTCTGAATGAGTTCCTGCTGTAGTGGGTGACGTGTAGGTGAAGCACTTAGAGGCTGATTTTGCTCTCTTATCTGGAAAAAACCCAAACCACTTTTTAAGTGTATAAAAATGCCATTCCTTTTGGCAGCAGAGAGAATCTCCATAGTGCTGAATGTGAATCTCTGGCATCGATAGTCAATTGCATGACTCTTGAAACCAAGTTCTTTTTTCGTCTCTGTGTGCAGAACACTGAAAGCTGCAGTGCAGGAGGGGTGCTTTAGGGAAGAAAGGTTGTGGCAGGCAAACTACAATCAGTTGGCATTGTTCATGTCATGTCAACTGGACCTTGCCTAGCCAGGTTCTGTTTTACTGTTTCTCGTGTTGTGTCTGTTGGTAACAGAACAATCCTCTCTTGGTAAAGAAAGCAAAAACCTGTGATGATGTAACAGTCAAGTAAGAAAAAGTAGGACCCATGGAGAACTTCCTCTAACTTGGCTTTGTGTTACAAAAAAACCCCAAACACCCATGAAGCATGTTTAAATCCATCAGAGGGAATCACAGTGTTGAGCAGGTTGGAAAAGACCCCCAGAAACATCAAGTCCAACCTATCACCTAACCTTTCTAATTAACTAAACCATGGCACTAAGGACCTCATCCAACCTCCTTTTAAACTCTTGCTTTGTTGGTTTTTTGTGTTTCTTTTTGTTTTAATACATCTACTTCCTTTAATAGAATTAATTTTTTTTCCAGAGTAGTGGACAAAAGTGACACTTACTCCAGAGTTTGCCTGAGGTAGTGATTTGAGTTCTGACCTTTGGATACAAAGTGAGAACAAATAGTGTTGAAAAATGTAAATGATTAAAACAAGCTGGCCCTTGCTTAGGAAACTTTCTTTGTCAAGTTCTGCCAAGAAAAGGTCTTGAGGATTGGAGAAATGTTTCACTACTGAATAAATACTATTTGTGATGTGTAGATTCTCTTCCAGCCACATGAGGTGTTGGGGTTTTTTTGCCTCTAATGGTGGGAGTAGAATTCAAGTTTTTTTTCTAATGTTAGAAAGAAATGGTGTCTGGAAATTGAACATTAACACATAGCTGTGCCTTTCTTTTGGGAAGTGGTGGCCAGTTCTGAGAGATTGGTTTAATTAGGTTTCTCTGAAATTGGATATGGCTATCATTTTTGTGTGAGACGACAGTGCAGTGTGAAACAACACCTGGATGCCTTGGTATCGGCTCCTGAAAGTTAGATACTTGCACATTTTTCAGCTTTTCAGTTTTGTTTTATATTTTAAATGAGCTTCTTGTAAAGAGCTGTGGTGAAACTGGCACAGGTTGCCCAGGGAGGTTGTGGCTGCGCCCCCTCCCCCGGAGGTGTTCAAGGCCAGGTTGAATGAGGCCTTGAGCAACCTGGGCTAGTGGAACCCTGAGGCAGGGTGTTGGAACTGGATGAGCTTTGATGTCCTTTCCAACCCAAACCATTCCATGGCTCTGTGAATGGAGCAGCTTTTACTGAAGTCTTTTTTACTAAAGCAAGCCAATCCTGGTACAGAGACACTGCTGCTTCTGCAGCCCAAATTTCATACATGGAATAAATTTTGTCCTAAGTGCTGATCTGAATTTTCTTGAAACTGGCAATAAAAGAAGTGTTTTGGTTTTGGCAGTGTTTTGTTCTGAATTTGCTTATTTGCAGAGATCCAAACGACTTGGTTTTGAAATAAAGCTGATTTTTTTTGTTAGCAGGCAGTAAGTGTTTTGGCAGCATCTGGAGTTTGATAAGCTTTGATTCTGCTTAAATGCTTGAAGTTTAAAAGCATGGAGTAGTTGGAAGGTTATTGTTGTCAGGTTTTGTGTGTTAATCTTGGTTTGGGAGATCAGGGCCCCTATTATGATGATTGCTGGCAACTGGAGAAGGTGCAGGGAGTTTTGCCATTCCACTGGGTATTGTAACCCATAGTTCTGTAATTGCTCTTCTTGTTCCTCTGGCTAGTAAAATGATGGCAGTAAAACACCCTAAAACTTAAAAAATTATGTAGCTTTAGGTGCTTTGCTGGAGAGGTTTCAGCCTGTTAATCTTATCAGTCTATAAAAATCAACATATTGACCTAGACCAGGACCAATATGTTACTTCCTCTGCCTGTGGGAAGTTCACAACCTTTCTCTCTTTTGCCAGCAGCCCCTCTCACGCCCCTGTACATCGTTTGGAAACCCAGCAGAGAGCAGTAGGTGTTGTAACCCTGGCAGGAGTTGGACCTGGGAATGCAGTTGGTTGTGTGTTTTCGTGTTGTGAAGTTTCTTTGGGTTTAGTTGGTGACTGATGACTGAAAGTGGCCTCAGCAGGTAGCTAAACCAGGAGACAATATGAAAATGACAGAGCTGTAATAGAAAAGTCAACACAATTCAGGCACTTAAGGTTGGAGGCTTTCTTTTTCAGCTTGACGTTGTAACAGATCCCTGTAGAATTTATTCTTCCAGGCAGTCAAAACATGCTCTCTTTGCTCCATTTCCTATTGAAATCTAACAAAGGAGCCAAAAATCAGACTTCCCTTTCCTGGTAATAAAGCTATTCCTTTGAGATTAGAGCCTGGAATGGATTTATCCTTTTTTTTTTTTTTTTTTTTTTTAAATATAACCATTCCTACTTAATTGAATGCTCTTAGGAATCTTGTGTGCTGGTTTGTGTGAGAGTGTGTCAGGAAGAAGCCATTTAATCTGCATGTTTAGTATTAGACTGTTGTAACTGGCTTCAAGTTGGAGCCTTAGCCTGTGCTTGTGGTTATTGCTGGTATAAAAGAGTTAAGAGCAGCCCAAGGTTGTTAGATCATTTGGAAACTGATTACCCTTTCACAGCCTAATAAAGTAATTATGAATAGGGGATGAAAATTGGTTGCAGTCTGTTTCAACATTATGACTGCCTGTCTTTTAAAAGAAATTGCATTGTCCTCTTTTGTGTTGATCTTAGAATTTGCATATTGAAAGCACGTCAGATATTTGCCTCTTCCAGCTGTAGAAGCTAAGTAGCATTAAAAAAACACAAACCAACAAACAACCCCAAACCCCAAATGATGCCATCTGTTTGTGTAGGTTTTCTGTGGGGTTTTTCAGGTTTGGATGATATTTCACCTTGGCTTTGTTTTCTTCACAATAATACATGCCCCTGTTGCTAGGGGAATTTGAAGTATGCACTGGGCTAAGCTGAAAGAATTCTTTCGTGAATGGATGTAGCAGTTGAAGCTCAGCAGGGTTTTTGCAACTTCATCAGTTGGTAGCAGCGCATTGAGCTGCAGCCCTGACATCAGAAAAGGTGGTGTTGGGAAAGAAGCTGTCCTGGTGTTCTGTCTAGTTTTAATTAAGACAGCAGTTGATCAAGTGCTCCAGTAGGTGGGGAGTATCAGTCTGAATTTTTCAGCTCAGGGCTGGGAGATGAGTGGTTCAGCTCGGTACAGGTAGGGCAGCATCTCTGTGCTGCCCATGGAGAGCTGTGTGAGCTTTGTTGGAATGGTGTGAGCAGGCTCCTTGACACTAGTGCAGAGCCATGACTTGAAGCTCAACTGGTATGGCAGGTTCCTATCATGGGCTTCTTCACAACTGGAAAATCAAGTCCTTAGCAAGCTGCTTCAGCAGAATGTTTCAGGTATTCTGCTGCAAGCTGAAGGGCACACCACAAGAGAGGTTACCTCTTCAGTGTCCCTCATGCTTCCTTAAGGTTCCTTAAAGCAACTGACACAGCTGAAATACCCACCGGAAGTATGTAAGCAAGCATGAGATTCTGCAGTGTGCTTTGGCAGGGATGTTCTGGGTCCTGGCATTGTGGCTGAACTGGGTCCAGAGGAAGCCACAAAGATGATCAGAGGGCTGGAGCACATCCCCTGCGAGGGCAAGCTGAAAAGATTTGGGCTGCTGAGCCTGGAGAAGAGAAAGCTCTGGGTAGATCTCCATGTTACAATTCAGTATTTGAAGACTGGGGAGGGACTGTTCAGTAGGGCTTGCAGTGACAGGACGAGGGGCAGTGGTTTGAAACTGGAGCACGGCAGAGTTAGGTTGGACGTCAGGAGGAAGATGTGGGAAACACTGGAACAGGTTGCCCAGGGGTGTGGTTGAGATGTCATCCATGGAGACGTTCAGTATCTGATTTGATGTGGCCCTGGGCTGTCTGCTCTAGTTAGAGGTGTCCCTGCTGACTGGGGGGAGATTGGGTAAGATGACCTTTAAGGATCCCTTCCAACCCAATGCTGTCTGTGAATCTGCTTTGTAATCGCCGATGGCCTTTTCTTCAAACCTGCCATTTGAATGCAGATTGAACATCGGAAATACACCAGGAGCTTGGGTTGGTGTTTTTGTTTGTTTGTTGGTTTTTGGTTTCCTTCCACAGAAGCTGTAAAGTGTGTTAACTGCTCTTCTTAAGCAGATAAATCATTTAATCCTATAGATAAGGATGTGGATAGATGATGAATAATAGAAACCTCCCCCTGATTATCTTTAAGACATGTGACAGGACAAGGGGTAATGGCTTCTAAGTGGAGGAAGCTGGATTTCTTCCCCATGAGGGTGGGGAGGCACTGGAACAGGTTGTCCAGAGAAGGTGTGGAGGCTCCAACCCTGGAAGTGTTCCAAGTCAGGCTGGACGATGCCTTCAGCAACCTGATCTAGTAGGAGGTGTCTCTGCCCATGGCAGGGGAAGCTGAAAGCAAGGTCCCTTAAGGTCCTTAAGGTCCTGTCCAACCCAAACTATTCTGACTGCAACTTTTCCTGCCTCTTGCAGCCTAAATTATGCATGTGGCTTCTTCAGTTTATTTTTGTTTGGAAGCATATGTGAGGAAAACAGTGGTTGTGTGTTGGGTTTCTGTTTGTTTTGTCTAGATTTAAATAAGGAATTTTTTTTTCTTAGAACGTTTGCTCTGGTTTTTACTTTGTTTGGGAGTGTGTGGTTGCTTGTTTTGGTTTGGTGGTGTTTTTTCCCCTCTCCAAGAAGACTGCTACTTTGTGGGAGTGTTTTTTAAACTCTCTGAGCAGTGTGAGTGAAGCTAAACCTGTCTGAGAAGCAACGGGCAAAGAAATAAAATGCACAACGCTAGTGGAAAATGGTTTTCACTTTGCAGTTGGGCTGTAAGCTTGATAAATACCCTTCTGCAGGAGTTGATCATGTTATTTCTTGGCACTATCGGTGCTATTTGAGACTAAAATGCTATACATCAAAATTTATTTCAGGTTCTGAACAAAAAAAAGTTACATAATTGTTTGGAAATGTCACTTACACCGAAGTTCATTCTGATTCACAGGCCAGCTCATAATTCAACATGTGTGTTAAGAACTAGTCAACACGTAATAAATCTCACCAGAGCTGTATCTGTTATCTCATGGGAGAGAGGCACCAGGGCTGGAGGAGAAAACAGGCTAATCCCTGAAGCATTGGCTAGATTTAATGAGGTCCCAGTTGCTTGGGTAGCTGGCACTTGGTGAATGTTCTTCTGTAGCATGTTGAAAGTAGCTCTTAAGTCAGCTCCTGACCAGGTTGGTGGTTCAGGAAAGCACTTTTGGCATCCTTCAGAACTCCTGCCTGATAAGTTGAATGCTGGTGTGCTCTAAGTGATGGAAACTGCGTAGAGAAGGATCCTCACAGGTCTGCTTTTACAAGTAGAACTTTATTACATCATATTGAGAGTATATAGCTCCATTTGGTTTGCTGCCTTTGCTGAAGGATCACTGCAGGTTTTTATTTGGACAAACAAGCAAAACACAGTAATCCTGGTTTGGTTTTGTGGGGATAAAGGAAATCTTAAAAGACCTTGGTTGATTAAACTGCTTAAACACTGCCCTGAACAGTCGATGGTGCTCTGCTTAGCCTGCTGTCTGTCTCCAGTGCCACTACAGACTGCAGATAGCTTTGGTAATCTCTTAAGGCTGTCTGAGTGCTGTTACTAAGGTGTCTAACCTTAAAAACGTTACCTTGAAAATAGAATTAGGAATTTCATACTGCTTCATTGAGTTCCAATAACCTCCATTTTGAAGACATTTTCAGTATGGTTTGTGGTCTTAATTTGCATGTCATGGAGTATTAATGTGTAATTATGACAGAGAAGGAGATTCTCCTTTAGGTTTGTTTTCAGGTGCTCATTTTTTTTTCTCTGTAAGTGTTCCAGGTCATATTTTTGTGAGAATGTATCATTCAGTACACAAAAGATGAGAGGTCCTGGATTGGAGGACAGCAAGGCACAAGGAAACAATATCTTTTGCCACACTGTCTCTGCTCAGCTCCTGCTGAGTACTGGTAGCAGATGTGTGGTGATATTGTCATGTCAGTGAGGCCACCAAATGTCTTCTGTGGCATATTAATGCAGTCAGTAAGGGAAGCAAGACACTAGAACAGGTTGCCCACGGAGATTGTGGATGCTCCCTCCTTGGAGGTGTTCAAGGCCAGATTGGATGAGGCTTGAAGCAGTCAAGTCTAGTTGAGAAGTGTCCCTGCTCATGGCAGGGAGGGTGGAGTAGATGATCTCCAAGGTTCCCTCCAGCCTAAGCCATTCTATGAAATGAGAAACCTGCTATTGATATGTGGTGTGGGAACTGGTAAGAGCAGAGTGTAGGCGAGTTCCTTGGGCTCTGAATTCATCATGCTCTGAATCCAGGCTCTGTGCTTCTGTCAGCTGGCTAAGAACTTCCCATGGCTGCAGGACTTGAGCAGAGCTGCTGTGATTTGCTGGGGTGAAATAAGCTCTGTGGTGGTTATTGTAGCACACACTGTGTTAAAATAAACGCAGATGAGAGGGGATGCTGTTTAGCAGCAATAAATGTTTCTGCTGGGCAGAAAAATACATAATAAAGAATCTGAAGGGTTGGGGTTTTTACGTTTCTTTTTAAAATTCTCACTTATTGAGCCATAATGAGTTTGTTTAATGTAGTCTGTAGTTCCATAAGGTGTTCTTGCTAACCACTGCCTCTCTGGAGTATATTGACTTTAATGAACAAACCTCAAGGCTTTGAAACTCTGTGGAAAAACAGGTTCAAAAGTCAGGCTAGCTTTAGAGTATCCTGAATATACTGAAAAGAAGCATGTTGTGGTCTGTCTTCATTTCAAAACCAAAGGCTAATCTTGGTGTCAGGAGGGAATTCTACCTGTTGTAGATGGATGTTCTGTACAGTGCTTTGATTGTGACTGGTTTCAGGGTTGGGTGTTGGTTTTGTTTTGTTTTGTTTTCCTTAAGAGTGGCAGAGATGAAGCTCTGAGGAGGAGGAGGGTGTATGCTTTGTTCCTGCTGTGGACAGGTTATTGCAAGTCTCCCAGGGTCTCTGTGTGACCTTGGGCAAGTTGGATGTGTTCTAGGATGTCTGAGACATGTAGCTCTCTTTTTCTGGAATCAAAATATTCATAGATTGGTTTGGGTTGGAAGGGACCTTTAAAGGTCATCCAGTCCAACCCTCCTGCCAAAGCAGGATCACCTCGGGCAGGTCACACAGGAACACATCCAGGCAGGCTTTGAGAGTCTCTGGAGAAGGAGACTCCACAGCCCCTCTAAGCAGCCTGCTCAGCACCTGCACACAGAAGAAATTTTTCTTCATGTTGAGGTGAAACTTCCTCTGTTCCAGTTTGTAGCTGTTGTTCCTTGCCCTAGCACTGGGCACCACTGAAGACAGTCTGGCACTTTCCTCTTGACACCCACCCCTCAGATGTTTATAGATGTTGATAGGATCTTCTCTCAAGCCCCAGGTCTCTCAGCCTTATTCCTGACAGGAGAGGTGTTCCAGTCCCTTTGTCATCTTCACAGCCTCTGCTGGACTCTCTCCAGCAGATCCCTGCCTGGCTTGAACCGGGGAACCGCAAACTGGATGCAGTACTGCAGGTGTGGTCTCCCCAGGGCAGAGCAGAGCGGGAGGAGAACCTCCCTAGCCCTGCTGGCCACACTTTTTTCCTGACGCCCCCCAGGATGCCATTGGCCCTCCTGGGCACGAGGGCACATTGCTGCCCCACTGGCACTGGTCAGGTTTTATACCTTGAGACCCTAAGTGCCTGTTAGTGCTGTGTGTGGGTGCAGAGAGGGGAGGGAGCTCTCAGCGAGCACATCTCAGTTGTTGAGCACTGTGAGGAATCTGCTGCCCGTTTGCTGCAACCAGTCTCTAACAGAGGCAGATCAAGGCTGCATTTCACACATGAATAAGCACACTTAATCTCCTGATTACAACAGTGCTGCTGTACTGGGAAGGGAGGCTTTGTAGGCAAGAAAACTCTGACGTCTGCTCTGTCATTAACCAAAATAAGCTGCTCCTCAGAGAAAATGAGACCAGTGTCTGAAATTAAAGACAGTTTCCCTAGACAGAAATATCATCTGTCTTGGTGGCTTATGTAAAAACTATTTGAAAACACTGGACAAGAAAAAAAAGTGTCCTGTGAAATCCATTGCTCATTCTGCTGACATTGTACCCTTTCCCCTTCTTTGTTGTAGGGCTGAAAGAGAACAGAATTTCTTTGTTTCCACTGTTGTGGAATTTTATGGAACACTTAAGTGGCATAGCTTTAGTTAGTGTTGTAGACAGCCTCTGCAACTCTCAGGACGCTGCTTTCTTTAGAGAAATTGCTTTAATTATAGCCACAGTGGAAATGTCTGGTCAGACAGCTCGCCAGAGGAGCCCACCCTGCAGTTACTCTTCCATTTTGAGTAGTTCAAATCCACAGACAGTTGTATGAAGTTAAATAAAACTGCTCGTGTGGCTGGAGACCAGAGGTTTTGCCTTGGCTGCTCAAAGGGGTTTTCCAAAAATAACCTGATCCACTTCTCGTTTGGGTGGTTTAAATGAAGAACTTTTGGAGACTTTCTAGAAGATGAAAGGATTATGAGAGGGTAGCTGAGTGTTCAGCCCTTATAAAAATGGAACATCCAGTGGCGAGAAGCAGAGCTGTGTACATAAGTGTGCAGGGGGTGGCAGTCTGGCAGGTACTTGTGGATGTGCTGTAGAGCTGAAGGGGCCAAAATAGACCTATTTTGGAAATAGAAATTAGTTGTGAGTAGAGATGTGATCATGTTTGCAGTGGGCTGCAAAGCAGCACTGGTCTCACTCTAATAAATACACAAATTACTGTTCCCAGTGTTATGCAGAGCTCATTTGTGTGACCTTACAGGGTGGCTTTGGGAATGTGATGTGCTGGGAACTCTGATAGTCCTGCGTTTCTGAGAACAAGAGCTGTTGTGAAATGGACATGGGAGTTCATTGCGTGGAAATATTCAGAGAATCCCAGAATGTTAGGAGTTGGAAGGGATGTTGAAATATCCAGTCCAACCCTCCTGCCCGAGCAGGAGCACCCAGGGCAGGTCACACAGGAATGCATCCAGGTGGGTTTTGAATGTCTCTGGAGAAGGAGACTTCACAACCTTTCTGGGCAGTCTGCTCCAGGGCTCTGTCACCCTCACAGTGGAAAAAGTTTTTCCTTCTGTTCCCGTGGAACCTCCTCTGCTTCAGTTTGCCCCAATTGCCCCTTGTCCTGTCCTTGGACATTGCCGAGCAGAGCCTGGCTCCATCCTCCCAGCACTGCCCTGCACGTTGCCAGCATGCCTGAGGGCAGCCCTCAGGCTTCTCTGCTCCCAGCTAGAGACACCCTTAGCTTGGTTCCCCTTGTGCACCAGCAATTTCTCAGTGGGCTTTGATTGCTTTGGTGTTCTCCCGGGCTGACTGTAGAGCATTTGGGAGTGTTTCTATTTTACCAAACATACTACAGAGCTTTTTTATTGTTTTTTTTTTTTTTTTCCACAGACTTGCCTGTCAAGAAATCCATATGTGTGCTTTCAGGGTTTACCCTTTTTTGCTTCTGAAAGTCTGTTGTTGTCTTCTGAAGCCTCTGTCAGCAAATTTTAATTTTTTTTTTTTTTTTTTTTTTACAACACTTGATGATTACTCAGGATGTAATTTACTTGTGGGTTGTATGGATGGCCCCGTGGCTAGCCCATGATGGTGAGGGTGGAGTGGTTGCCACTGCTTTTGAGTTCCCCACCCTAATCTTTTTTGTTTCATGTATGTTTTTTACACAGAATCACACAATATTAGGAGTTGGAAATGACCTCTTGAGATCTAGACCAAACCCCCTGCCAGATCAGGATCCCCTAGAGCAGGTTGCACAGCAATGCATCCAGATGAATCTTGAAAGTCTCCAGGGCAGGAGACTCCACAACCTCTCTGGGCATCCTGCTCCAATGTGTTGTCGCCCTCACAGTGAATATTTCTGGCTGAGTAGTTATCCTGCAATTCCAGTTCTGGCTTGTTATGGTTACTGGAAGGAAAGCAAAGCAATTGTGCCTGATAAAAGTAGAATCTGTTCAGAATTATCTGCTGTGTATATCATAAGTTTTTGTTGAGCTTCCCCCCCTGGTTTAAATGTTAAGCAGCCTCATAATGCAGATGTTTTCTTGGCTCCAAATGACATAAAATTCCCTAGATAATGGCTCTTGTTACAATAGCAGCTCTTTACAGGTCCCTTGGGCCTTTTCTCCCCTAACAGCTTTTTAAAGGAGGGAACTGTGTTGCACTATATGGACACCTTAAGTCTTATTTTTTTAATGATGTTATGGGACAACCACTTTACCTTACTCAGACACATATTGTTGTAATCATTTACATTAGCCTGAATAGCTTTAGAGAAAGAGAAGCACCTGCAGGGCTTATATTTGCAGTTTGGGGATCGCTGTTTGGTCCCATAGGTGATGGCTTAGAGAGGCCATTAAAGCACCTTTTGAAATGACTGGAGTTGTTCTAAGCATTGTGGGTCAGGGCAGTGGGCTGGGATCTGAATTTCTGTCCTAGAGTCACAGCTGTGTATCTTAGAGTCATAGAAGTTTGGTTGGAAAAGACCTTTAAGATCATCATAGTCCAGTTGTTATCTAGCCTGGTGCTTAACCATGCCATAGAATGAAAAACTGGCAGGAGATGATGATGGTCATTTGGTCTCTTCAGGATCCATTGGCATCTTTGGCCACAAGGGCACATTGCTGTCTCATGGGTGGTTTGCTGTCCACCAGGACTCTATGGCCCTTCTCCATGAAGCTGCTTTCCCAGCAGGCCAACCCCTAATCTGTACTGCTGCAGGATGCTGGTTCTCCTCAGGTGCAGGACTCTGCATTTACTCCTGTTGAACCTCCTGAGGTTCCCCCTTGCCCAGCTCTGCAGCCTGTCCAGGTCTTGCTGAATGGCTGCTTAGCCTTCTGGTCTATCAACCACTCCTCCCAGCTTGGCATCAGCAGCAAACTTGCTGAGGGTACACATTTCTGTGCCTTTTAAACAGCTCCAGGGATGGGGATTCAACCACCTGTTCCAGTGTTGAGAAGCTTTTCAGTGAAGAATTTTTTTTTCTAATCTTGGCTGCTCGCTGGGTTTGAAGTGGCCACCTGACCACGCAGCCCCTACGCTGCTTGATACGTGAGAGGTGAAAAGGGTGCGGGATTCGGGAGAGGCTGTCAGCGGTGCTTGATGTATCACAGCACGGGAAATGAGGGCTGAACTCCTCAGGTGGTAGCTGAACTAACAGCCTCATATCAAAATGAGTGTGCAGACAGCTCCAGGATCCCTGCTGCTTTTCAGATTCCTCACCAAACAGCACTAGAGAGAAGAGGAAGTCGAGCTAATTTATCTGTTAAAATTGGGAAATCTTCTTGGGAGTGCAGAAACTTTCCCAGACTATTGATTTGGTATTGCTGCTCTTGAATTCATGTGGGGAGAATTAGTGCCTTATCTGGAATTCTGTTACTTACATTCCATACTTCCATTAGTGGGAACTGTGTGTGAGGCTGGCTGAAGGCAGGTGTTCTCAGGAAACTGGTCTTTGATTTCTAGTGTGAATATGATAGAAGAATTGCCCAACCTTATCTGGAGGAGGAGGTAGCTAATGCATTACTGTCTTAGCTGCCCCACAGATAACTTGTTGTCCACTATGTGCCCTCATGCCCAAGAGGGCCAATGATATCCTGGGGGGCGTCAGGAAAAGTGTGTCCAGCAGAGCTAGGGAGGTTCTCCTCCCTGTCTGCTCTGCCATGGTGAGACCCCAACTGCAACAGCGTCCAATTCAGGGCTTGCCAGTTCAAGAGAGCAGGGATCTGCTAGAGAGCGTCCAACAGGGGCTATGAGAATGATGGAGGGACTTGGAACATCTCTGCTATCAAGAAAGACTGAGAGACCTGGGGCTGCTTAGTCTTGAGAGAGGAAGGCTGAGAGGGGATCTTATCAATGCCAATAAACATCTGAGGTGTCAAGACAAAAGTGCCAGGCTCTCTTCAATGGTGCCCAGTGGTAGGACAAGGAACAATGTCTACAAACTGGAACAGGGCACCTCAACACAGAGAGATAGCTCTTCACTGTGGGGCTGCAGGAGCCCTGGAGCAGGCTACCCAGAGAGGTTGTGGCCTCTCCTCCTTTGGAACCCTTCCAAACCTACCTGGATGCATTCCTGTGTCACCTGCCCAAGCTGATCCTGCTTTACCAGGGGGGTTGGACTCCATCTCCAGAGGTCACTTCCAACCCTTAACATTTTGTGATTCTCTGATTAACCCCAAATATTATCCTTGGCCCTTCAGTCTACTCTCTGCTCGGAGCTGATTGTCTTGTGGAATTTTCTTCTTGGTGCTTCTTGAATTGGTGACCTTTTGCAGGTAATTAATGGTCCTGCCTGTCCTATGCTCATTAGAATACTCCCAGCACTTCCTCTCCTAGGTCCTTACCACTCCACTCTTGAAAACCCCTCACAATCACTTGGTAAAGCTGCCTGTTTTCTGAGGAAGGGAGTTAAAGATCCTTGAAGCATTCTTGAATAAAATGAAATGGAGCATGTTCTTCCTCTGAAAACACCACGGAAGCCATGCTAAAGAGCCTGTCATTTTCTGTTGATAAATGCAGAAGTGTTTATTTTGCCTTCCCAAGTCTTGCTTTGCTGCTTTTCTCCTATTCCTCTAAGTTGCCTAGCATCAACACCGTGTGGAAGAGAGGGACTTAGGATCTTATCTGAGCTGTCATTCTGCACAGCTCATCTGTCAAACAACCCCTCGACCTGGATTTCAGAATGATGCCCTAATATCCCGAGTCGGAGCCGATGGGTGTGAAGGTGGAATGTGCAGTGGGAGAGCTCTGATCTGTGGCATTATGCAGCCTGTGATTTCCAAACTGACAGCTGTGAGCAGAGCTGGTGTAAGGCATGGCTCAGAAATATGAGAGCTCTTGTTTTCCTTTTCTCAGGTCAAGTTAGGTAAATAGCAGGAGGGGGGAGGAAAAGGGCACTGTCTGTCACCAGAAACACCTTGAGCTGGCTGCTTTTATTCAAGGGATGATTGCTTCTCACCTGAGAGAGATGCTGGTAGAGTCAGTGCCTGGAGCTTTCTTGACCCACGTACTGGCTTCTTGGAACCATTTGGGGATGATTAGTAGAGAGCAGTTCAAAGCAGAGAGGCCTTTAATTGCCTGCACTTAGACTTAGAAGAGCTGTGGACTGCAAATAATGTAGCCCATAACAATCATTGCTGCCTGAAGTGTTGCTGTGCTGTATTTGTGTTATAAAATCAGTGCAAGCAGATAAGGAGGACCACTGATAAAGATACACAGAATACATTAGAGACATTTGTAAGAGCTTTTTGAAAGGCTTTCAGCAAACTTGCTTCCAGGATCTGGATTGTGGAAGTTTGGGCAAGTATCTCTTCTAAACTCCAACTCCAAACTGTGTGAATGCTTTCCAAGTGCAGTGGTGTAGAGCTCTGGCTCTCTCTTTTTCTTCTCCTTCCTGTGCCGCCTTCTCATTGAGTCTGACTTAAGTTTGCAGCTTGTGGAGCTGTGTTGTCATGAGGCTGGTAGCTCTGGCTCTGCATTTTGAGCTGCTGAGTGGATTGTGGAGTAGGAAATGTTCTGGGGGGACAGCCTGTAAATATCTTCAAGGCTTCTGGGGATTATCCTGCAGAAACTTGTAAAATATTTTTGCAGTCTGTATATCTGCAACTTGTGTTTTCAGTAGCAAAAGGAAGCTGAGAGAAAGTTGGTTAAGGTTTTGTGTGGTGTGTAGGTGTTTTTGTCTTCTTTTGGAACTTAAACTTCTGTGTTCCTCCCCAGGCAGGTCAAGTCCATAGGAGGTGGGATGGGGGATTTTGAGGGGTGAGCTGAATCAGAGCTACCCTTCTCGTTTGAGGCAGGCATGTGTGTGTTTGAACCAAGGTACTAGTGCTGCCTTTTGATACCTGCAGTGTAGCAATTCCTTCTGTCTTGAAAATTCCTTTTCCTAATGTTGTCTCATTGGGGTTATTTTTCACAAGTGATGCTAAAGGTTTTCTTCAAGCAGGTCTTCAAACCTTAAGAGCATACAGAGGAATCTTTATGGGCTGATTTGTGTGTATGTGTTAGGTGGTATTTTTTTTTCCTTAGTTACATTCAATCCCTTGCACTGAAACCAAGCTACAGTTTTTCCTTGACATCAAAATTAGCAGAACTCAGTGAAAGGAACTTGAGCAGCTGCAGCACATAGCTCCTTTAATCTGGCATTTGCTGCAAACAGTGCCTTTTTATCTTGCAGTCCAAGACTAAAAGCTTACAGAAGAATGGTCCTGTTGTGTTTATTAAGGCTGGTAACACATGACCAAACAAATCCTGTTAAAAGATTTATCTGTCTGGCTTAAATAAGAAAAAGGAGCTCTTCTCCATATTTTTAGTTACCCTCTGTACTTGGGTGCCTTAGTGTTTCAGTCTCATAGCATTAATATGGGACTTGCTTTCACATTATCTTTAAAACCTGACTCTCTAATGCTAGTTAAGAGGTTTAAGTACTTAATGTGTGAAGAGGTGGGATGTGTGCCTTGGGCTCTGATAATGATTTCCAGGTGTATAGATCAAATAACTGCAGAGCTGTGTGTGCTGGGGTAAATCTTTTTCACTGTGAGGGTGACAACACTGGAGCAGGCTGCCCAAAGAGGTTGTGGAGTGTCCTGCTTTGGAGACATTCAAAACTTGCCTGGATGTGCTCCTGTGTGACCTCCTCAAAGCAGTCCTGTTCTGGCAGGGGGAGTTGGACTGGATGATCTTTCAGGGTTCCTTCCAACTCCTACCATCCTGTGAGCTGAAGCTTGCCCATCTTAACTCTCACTGCTCAAATGTGACTGGAACATTTTTCTTGGGGGAAGTTGTGTCCTGCTCTCCTGACTTGGATCACAGAAGGGGTGGGAGGATGTGAAGGTTTTTGTATTTGAATGAATTATGAGACTAGAATTTGAACTAAGCTTAAAATGCTAGGCAAAAACCTCAGGCAGGTGAACATGGGGTAATGAGCGGTTGAAAATAATGACTATCAACTTCCACACTTCTTCAGTTCTTTAAATGAAGTTTAAAGGTTAAATTATGCCTGCCTGATTTCTCATTACTTTGGCAAGGACTTTTTAGATGGCATTTGAAATTGCATGGGCAGGTACAGTCATACCCATTGTGACATCTTTCATTTGCTGTCTTTGGGAGTGGAACTGAGGAGGGTTAGTGTGAGACACATCTAACACCTGGCTACTATGGGTTTGGCTAGAGAAGAACTGGTAATAAGATGCACATCTACCCTGTGTCCTGAAAGAGACCTTTGGGTGTTTCTGGAGTGTTGCTGATCTCAGGTTGCCTGCTAGGTAGGTGACAGATGCCAAAGAGCGTTTCGGGAGCATAGGCACTGTAACTGTGGTGCTTTTCTTTCTAGCTTTGCACTGAAGTGTTCCTCTTGAACTCCTGTGGGCAGAGGAGTCATCTTCAAGACTTGTCTGAAGTTGCTGCAGTTTTAAGTGCTCTGAGGAACTGTTGTGCAACGTTAAACATCTCTTCTGTATAAAAGCAGTGTTTACAACACTTAATGGCACTAAGTAGCAGAGTGGTGTAGGGGCGATGGTCTGACTCAGTGAAGCAGCAGCTTTCAGGCTTGTCTTCACAATATCACTAAGGTTGGAAGAGACCTCAAAGCTCATCAAGTCCAACCTGTTACCACAGCCCTCAAGACCAGACTCTGGCACCAAGTGCCACGTCCAAACCTGCCTTGAACACCTCCAGGGTGACTCCACCACCTCCCTGGGCAGCCCATTCCAGCAGTCAGTGACTCTCTCAGTGAAGAACTTTCTCCTCACCTCCAGCCTAAACTTCCCCTGACACAGCTTGAGACTGTGTCCTCTCGTTCTGGTGCTGCTTGCCTGAGAGAAGAAAGCAACCTCCTCCTGGCTACAACCACCCTCCAGGTAGTTGTAGACAGCAAGAAGGTCTCTCCTGAACCTCCTCTTCTCCAGGCTAAACAGTCTTCACTTGGAGCACTTACTGCTAACTTGACTTCATCATGTCTGGCCTAGACTCCTGTCTCCTACCACACCCTAGTTCCCTCTTGCTCTATCCCTGGAGATCTAAACATTTTAACAGGGATAAGAATAGTTAAATATAATTTTGAAGTAGATACCAAGAGTGAATGGGCTCAAGTTGCACTGAGGAAGCCTCAAGATGGATTATCAGGAAAAAATTTCTTCACAGAAAGGACTCTCAGGCACTGGCACAGGCTGGCCAAGGAGGTGGTGAAGTCATCATCCCTGGAAGTATTTAAGGGATGCGTGGGTGTGGTGCTGAGGGACATGGTTTGGTGGCAGCAGCTTAGCAGTGGGGTTGGGATTGTGAGCTCTAGGCAAGCTGTTGGACTTGATGATCTTGGAGGGCTCTTCCCACCTCAACAGTTCTATGGTCCTGTAATTCTGTATCTGCATTTTCTCCTAGAAAAGAGAACACGAAAGACTTGAAGTAATAACTCTGTGGTTTATGTTTGAGTTTTAAACAGCTTAAGAATATAAGGACCTGTAATGTCCAATGGCATAGTCGCTGCAAATAACTACAGCTGTCCTATGCTGGATGTAATAAACTTTGTTGGGATAAAAGGGCACATCCTGAGGCTTTAGTTAAAAAATAACACACAAAAAAAGAACAATCTCAGAGCTGGGCTGCAGTGAAGCCTGCACTTTTCCGCTTGCATTGAACAAATAATGGTCGGAGGCTGTTCTTCCACTCCTTTGTGTACCCATCTCAGCCCTTGTAAAGTGGATGTTCCCCTTTTAGCTTAAATGGCTTCTTTTAGAGTTTGATCTCTAAAGCATTCCCTATGGAAGAAGCAGTAAACCAGTATCAAAGGCAGCTAATAATCTCCAGCCTGTGGTGCTCTAACCTGAATTTCTTGTCTGTAGTATGATGACAGAAGCAGCTGCTGTGGTGGTGGTGGTTTGGTATAGTGAGAATGAGGAGTTGCCAGGGAATAAAATTACTGGAAACCCAAGCTGTAGAGCCTGCCAAAAACCACTGAAGATTTTCAGTGTATTTGCTTCTACTGTCTTAATCCAGAGTTAAACATCTGTGTGATTACTGTATTTGGCAATATACACCATGTGTTAGCCCAGTCTACTTTAGGACTCTGCAAGTGCTTCTTAGATGTCACTGAAACAAGACCAAAATTTTTCACTCCCTGGCTTTTTTTTCTTTGAAGCTCTCCAAAATTAATTTATAATCAACATTGAAGTTTCACTGAAGAGAAGAGGGTAGTGATATACTACAAATACGAGGAAAACTAACAGAAGAAGCTCTGAAAATAATAAATTCTTCTGTTTAGGCTTTGGTTGCTTATGGGTTTGTACCCAGCTCAAAAATGGAGTCTTTGAGATCTCAGGCTGCTGGATAAGAACAATCAGGAGTGGCTGAATCTTATCTGTCCTTGGAGGTAGTTGAATGCAATTTTTAGTGTGTCCTTTAGATTCTGATCTCTGAAGAAGACCTGAGGATCTCTTGTGCATAGGTGCAGATGCCACTACTTCTAATTTTTAGGTAGCTCTGGGAAAGTGATTAGTTCTCTTTCGAAGTGAGCGGCTTATTTACTCTCTGAAGTCACTTCTAGATCAACAACAGGGGGAAAACCCCTCGAGCTTGCTCCTGGGTATTTCCTGGCTTCTAGAAATTTGAGTCATTTCTTATTGAGTCCCTGCAGGCTGTCGTTAGCACTATTATCTGCAACTTCTCTGGCAATTGACAGGTTCATTGTAGCCTTCTCTCCAGGAGTTCCTTGGATTCCCCCGGCGAGTTACCAGAGTGATGGCAGCTGCTATAAGGAGGAAAGAAAATAGAATCATTTCCTACCTGGATGATCAGTTCATTCAAGAAATGCCTGAGAGATTCAAACCACAACCTGAATTGTATCAGCAGAAGCAATTTGTCTCTGTTTGGCTGTTTCCATTGCTGGAAGTAGGAGTCCAGAGGGAGAAGAATATTGTAGCCTGAGATTTATGTAAGAGTGAGCAATAGCAAACACACAGGATCACAGGCTTCTCAGCTGACTACTTAGAAATCCAAATAGTCTTTTCCTTTCTCTAATGTGGTTTCAGATGCCTAACTCATGAACATGCTCTCTTAGCTCCTTGGCTTCCATGCTGCAGCATTCAACACCCTGGGCTAATTTCAAGTTATACCAAGTAGTAACTTCCTGAAAACTTTGGAACTGGGTGTGGATAAACTCAGCTTTATCCCAAATTGGTGAACTGGGGAAACCCAGCAACTTAGTTTTGTGTGCTTAATGCACCTTTCTGGAACTGGGTGGCATAAACTCAACTGTATCCCAAATTGGTGAACTAGGGAAACCCAGCAACTTAGTTTTGTGTGTTGGATGCACCCTTCTGGAAATACTCTTCTTTCCTGAATATTTACAGAGAAAAAGGTCTGATTCCTGTTCAGTAGCAGCTGTAACTGTTCAGGGTGCTGCTGAGAAATACTCAAAGGCACCTGCAAGTACTTGAATCTGTGCAATCCACTAGGGCCTTTCCAGAGAAGGTACCAAAAATTCTTATGTGTGCGCTGCTGGCTGCCACTCAAGGGTGTCTCATGCAACTTGCCCGTCCAGATCATTTGGATTTGATCAAACAAAGGATATGTGAAGGGAAGGCTTGGGTTTGTGTCAAAAGACTACAGACTGCCCCTGCATGTGGCCTGTGTTCTTTGCATTTCATTTGAAGTGTGGTAATAATGTCTCATGGGGAATAAATCCAGACCCCAGCTGCAGGGTGCTGAAGGGAAGTAGAAGAACAGTTCTGTGGTGCTTATCTGCCCCTGGGAGATAAATCACAGCAGTAAGCAGCTCTCCTGTGTGCTTGGTCATAACTTGAGGATCCTGGCCCAGGGGTCCAAGCTTGCAAATACTCTTGTAGCAGCAAGTCCAGTTCTTGCCAGTTGAGGTTGCACTGAAGGGGAAAAAAAGCTGCAGTTGATATTAACTCTATTGATTAAGCGATCAGGGGAGTAAAAGCAAAGGATTATCTCTTCCCTTCCTATTCCCCAGCAGGAAACTGCCTGTGTGAAGGTGATGAGTTACAGAATCCATCTCTGTGTGTTCTGTTAGTGCTAAAGCAGGCATGAAAGGTCGTGTTGATGGTAGGTGGGAAAGCAGAATTTGTTTGTGCACTTGCAAGTCCTGTGGCAGGGTTTGGGTTGGATGGCTGCATTCCTGTGATCTGTGGATTACAGGTTGGCTCTATTTTTGGAAGAGCAGGGTAGGGGGAAGACTTCTGAACAGCTTGGCCCGGAGGTGGCAGATGGCATTCTTTACTCTGTACCAGCTTTGGAGGACATCCGTTGCTAGTGGTGTTGAGATGCAAAACAACTCAGCCATTTGCTTTGAGAGGAGGAGCTGTAGACTCTTCCTTGCCTGCACTTGGCCCTTCCTGAATGTTTGGGGGTTTTCTGCTTGCATCTTCTTGTTCAGCTTTGAGTGCAAAGTGATACTTGGGTCTCTGTGAGAGAAGTTATTTCCGTAGTGAGCCAAATCTTTTTTGGTCATGAGATGTTTTTGAGGATGGAGAAACCTTTACAGACTCTTCAGCACTTAGCATTTGTATAAGTGTCCAGAGGAGACCACAAGGATGATCAGGGCTGAAACACTTCACCTACTGGGACAGACTGAGAGAGTTGGGGCAGTTCACCCTGGAGAAGAGGAGGCTCCAGGGAGACCTTAGAGCAGCCTTCCAGTGCCCAGAGAATACAGTAGAGCTGGGAAGGGACTTTTGACAAGGACTTGTAGCAATAGGACAAGAGGGAATGGATTGAAGCTCGAGGAGGGTAGATATAGACTGGTGGTTTGGGAGAAATTCTTTCCAGCGTGGGTGGTGAGACACTGGAACAGGTTGCCCAGGAAGGTTGTGGATACTCCCTCCCTGCAAGTGTTCATGATGCAGTAGAAGGTGTCCCTGCCCATGGCAGGGAGGTTGGAACTAGGTGATCTTCATGGTCCCTTCCAACTCAAACCGTTCTAAGCGTCTGTGAGTGCTTCTCAAGTCTCTCTCGTGTCTTGCCATGCCCTTTTCCCTTCTGGGTTGCTTTAGAACGTGAGGTTTTCTGTGTCTGTACTTTGTATGTTCAGAGATCTGAAATAATTCTGAATACTAACATGGGTTTTCCCCTCTTTCTTCCTCCCCCTACTGCCTCAAGAACCTTTTTAAAACGCTGGGGTTGTTGGAGTGGTTGAATTTTTCCTGGATTTGAGTGAGAAATTCAGAAGACTGAAGCCCAGGCTCACTGTCTACCTTTCACGGAGGCCCAGCCGTGAGAGGACAGAAGAAGGCACGTGGCGAATCATGACAGCAGACAAGGAAAAAGACAAAGACAAAGAGAAGGACAGGGACAGAGACCGGGATAAGGAGCGAGACAAGCGAGACAAGGCGAGGGAGAGCGAGAACTCGCGGCCTCGGCGGAGCTGTACCTTGGAGGGAGGCGCCAAGAACTACGCAGAGAGCGACCACAGCGAAGATGAGGACAATGACAACAACAGTGCCACCACAGAGGAGTCCACAAAGAAAAGCAAAAAGAAACCTCCCAAGAAGAAGTCTCGATACGAGAGAACAGACAATGGCGAGATAACTTCCTTCATCACGGAGGACGACGTCGTGTACAGGCCTGGAGGTAAGAAACTGCTCTCTTGGCACCAGCCAGTGGGCTGCTGCCCGTTGGTTCCAGCTGAGCTTGTCCTGGGAGCAGCCTGCCCCATTTTGCATTGGAGACACAGGTGCCTATGCATGCAGAGGGCTTGAATCCCAACTGATTTGCTGGGAGGAACTCGGCTCCTCTCAGGAAAAAAACCACTTTTAAAAATTATTATTTTCCTCCCCACCCCCCTGCTGCATTGCTTCCCTGGGTATGGTCTGGATTCCATCCCTGGGAATTTGGCACCCAAATTGGATAAAGCACCCAACAGCTTGTTCCAGCTTTGAAGCAAGACCTGATCTGAGCTAGATATTTGATAAGTGGCAGAGAGCTGTCTCCCAGCCTTGCTGATGAGTTTCTGGTGAAACACTGGAACAGGTTACCCAAGGATGTGGTCGAGGCCCCATCCCTGGAAATGTTCATGATCAGACTTGCTGTGGCCCTGGGCAACCTCATCTAGTTGGAGATGTCCTTGATGACAGCAGAGGAGTTGGACAAGATGACCTTTGAGGGTCCTTTCCAACCCAATGCTATCTGTGAATCTGCAATGGGAGTGGTGAAGCTGTGATTTCTTTGTAGAGTTCCAGTCCTGTGTTTGTGAAACGCGAATCAGATGACTCAAGATCTCATTATGCCATTGATTTCCTTCTCATTAATAGCTAGCTAATGCCTGTGGACAGCAGCTTAGCTGCTGGTCAAAACAGTGTCAGTGTCAGCAAATATCTGGGATGCTTTGGGGGTGGAAGCAGAAGCTTGTGGTGTGCTCTGTGTGTCTTGGGTCTCGACTTTTAATTACTGCCAAGTTCACATTGGGTTTTTAGGGTCTAAGGTAAAGTCTCAGGATCTGACCTGAAGCTGCTGCAAGCTTTTTCCTCAAAATGAAGTTGTGCTTGAAAATGAGATGATTCTGCTAGCTGTGTTCCTCGGATTTGAGTAGAGACTCCTGTGTTCATCTACACAGCACTTAAAAAGCCTTGATTGCAGTTGTTTGTTCCACCACGAGGAATAGTGATGTTTGCCTTTACTGCTCAAAGCACTGGCTTAAGGGCTCTGCTAGTTCTCTATTACTTCTCTGTGAAATGCTCAGTGTGCTGTAGTAACACTGCTGGAGCAAAACAGAGATGGATTCAAACTGAAAACCATGGAAACTAATGAGGTAAAATCGTGTCTCATTTTTCCATGAGGTGCTGTATATCTCAAGTATTAAAATCTCATTATATGAGCAGAGATGTAAATGTTTGAAATGCTCTTTCCACTTGTAGCTGCTGTAAATGCTCACAAATGATGGTTGTGTGTGGGGGGGGCATTAGCAGCTGCAGATACAGATGGGCTAAAATTGTGCTGGGTTTGGGGCTGTCCTTTTTTTCCCATGTGAAAGTTACAGACTCTGTTTTTCACTTAGAACTCCCAATATTTGTCACAATCACTTACTGAAATGCTTCAAATGCCATTTTAAACCATTCAAACTAAATGTTTTTTCTCTTGGTCTGGGCTCCTTGCTTGAACAGTAGCAATAGGGGAGCCTGCAGAAGCGTCAGCTCTGGCACTCTCATTTTCAGTGTCAGAGGATGAAAAATAATTGAGAATCTGTTAAGAGCAGCTGTTGTGTGGGCCCAGCAGCACAGTGTGCTACACTGCCTCGATTGCAAGAAGACTTTGCTTAAAATTAAGCTGAAAATCTGTTTGGGATCTCGGTTTGTACCCTGTAGAAGGGTGGAGAAATATTAGCAGTCTTTTTCTGTTGGTGCAGTACTCGGACAGAGAGGTGCTTGCAGGACAGCAGGGATCAGGTCTGTGCTTATCCTGAGTGTACCTTTGCCAGCTAATTGACAAAGGAAGGAGGAGGGGGACCTGGTAAAGTGTTGGTTGTGTGGGGACAGCTGAGATTGTTTTTGCTGGATTTTTCATGGGAGTATCCATTCAGAATAGAAATCTTCTCTCTGTGCAGGCTGTTGAGTGCTTCAGTTGTTCTGGCTTGTACCTGCTCACTTGCCAGCAGCTGCATACTGGAGGAGTTTCTGTCTGTGGGCTGAAATGCAAGGCACAGCTTCAGCCCCAGCATGGGCATGAGGTGTTAGAGGACCTGCACTCAGCAAATGCAGTAGATGCTGGCCAGGTACTGCTGGGGCATTGTGGGACTCCAAGGAGCATACAGGTGGTTGAGAGTGGGGAAGAGCAATCTTCTCTAAAAGGTGGAGTGTTGCTTCCAAAGTGTTTTGGCAATGGTGGCTGCAGAAGCAGTGGTAAGGGAGGTGGCTGCATGGGGAGCACTTCCTCCTGTGAGTGGTGCTTGGCAGGGTTTGGGTAGGGAGAGGATTTGAAAGCTTGTCTAGGCTTGGTGCTGGCTACACACATCTTGCTGTGTTGTTGGAGTGAGTCCAGAGGAGGCCACAAAGATGATCCAAGGGCTGGAGCAGCTGTGCTGTGAGGACAGGCTCAGGGAGCTGGGGCTTTGCAGTCTGGACAAGAGAAGACTCCAGGAGGACCTTAGAGCTCCCTTCTGGTACCTGGATGACTGCAGAGGGACTTTGCCTGAGGGTGTCTGGAGACAGAACAAGGGGGAATGGTTTGAAGCTGTGGGAGAGCAGGGTTAGAATGGAGCTGGAAGAGGAAGAGGGAGAAACTCTTAAATACAAGGGTGGTGAGACTCTGAAATGGATTGCCCAGGTCAGGTTGGATGAGGCCTTGAGCAACCAAATCTAGCTGAGAGATGTCCCTGCCCTGTGGGGAGGTTGGGGTAGATGATCTCTAATGTCCTTTCCAACCTAATCCATTCTCTGTTTCTATGATTTTCTCTTTGCCTATCTTGCTGCTCTGTTTCTCCTGAAGGATGCCCTTTACTTGGTACCCCAGCCTTGGATTGAGGTGATTAGATCTCATCTGGAGGAGATTATTGAATGCACAGGGAAAGCCATAGAACTGGTGATAATTGAGGTATTTTATCCCTGCTTTGTAATTTAAAAATCTTCTTCTTCTTAAATGTTCCATTTTATTGGAAGCAATTAGCATGAGAGACATAGCCCAGCACTGACACTCTTCTGTTCAGTTTGCTCTCTGTGCTTTTCTCAAATTTGCATGTCTCTTGTCTTGAGAGCTGCAGAGAGCAGTGAGAACACACATTATTGGCAAGCTCAGCAGAGGGGCATGAGCCTAGCTGAAACCTTGACTGACTATACTGATTTTTGAATTTTATTTAGAACTGAATTCCTTCACAGGAGTGAGTCCACATTTCTGGTGTGTAATATGCTCTAAAGCAATCTGAACATCTATTACAGAAGAAAATCTTTGCTTCTGTCCTTGGTTCCGTATAGGGAGATGCATTTGTAGCTAAGGGTGCAAATGACATAAAATTTAAGGGAGATTAAGAGTTTAAATTAATGAGACTTGCACAGCAGGGATCAGAGAGCTGCAAATTCCAGGTGTGTGCAGTAGGGATAGCTGAAAGGAAATCCAGTCCATTCCTTTGATTCTTTCCCTTAAATGCCCTCACCTGATGTGGGTGAATGTTAAAGGTCTGCATTCCCTTGCTCTGAACTCCTCAGTTAAAACCCCAGCCCGTGTTTACCCCACTGCTGTACAGTCCTTAATCCAACACTTAATGCTATTTTTCTTCCTGTGCTGAACTCAGCAGCTCTGAGTAATAGCAGATAAACTGTAAATAAATAATCAAGATAATTGGAATTTCTTCAGATGCAAGGTTGCCCTGTACTGTTGTTACACAAACACTGTTCTTGCTGATTTGCATAGGTGTAGCTAATGTATGCATAGCTCTAACCCATGCACTGGAATTTACTGAGTAGAGCTTAGACAACATTGTGCAATTAATCTTCTCTGCTTTGTTGGAAATCACACAGGCCTGTCCTAAAAGCTGTTGGCTCATTTCCCCATCTGTCTTCTTGGTTTCCACAACCTCTCTCCTGTTTCCTTCCAAATCTCCTCTGTGGGTTGGTTGGGGGTTTTTTCCCTTCTCTTTCTTTCTCACAGTTCTTACCTTGCATTAGTCAAAATGACTGAGAGGGTAACAAATCCATTTTTAATGCACAGTGTCTATTCAGATTTCATTACAGGCTTCCTCAGCAGAAGGTAGTCATAGAACGGTTTATGTTGGAAGTGACCTCAAAGATCATCTAATTCCAACTCCCCACCATAGGCAGGGACATCTCCTGCTGGATCAGGTCACTCAAGGCCTCATCCAGCCTGCTCTTGAACACCTCCAGGGAGGTTGTGGACCACAAAAGCAACACACTGTGATTTTTTGATCAAAAATCACATTGGGTGCTTCTGTGCTCCACAACCTCCCTGGGCAACCTGTGCCAGTGTCTCATCACCCTCACTGCAAAGAACTTCCTAACATCCAGTCTAACTCTCCCCTCTGCCAGTTTAAACCCATTACTCCTCGTCCTGTCATTGCAAGACCTTGTCAGTAGCAATGATAGGTATCACAGAATGTCAGGGGCTGGAAGGGACTCCAACCCTCAAGAGACTCCAAAACTCATCCAGTGCAACCCCCTTGCAGAGCAGGATCACCCAGAACAGATCACACAGGAACACATCCAGGCGGTTCTCAAACATCTCCAGACAGGAAGACTCCACAGCCCCCTGGGCAGCCTGTTCCAGCATTCTGTCACCCTCACAGTGAAGAAATTAATCCTCCATGTTTCCATGGAACTTCCTATGCCTCAGTTTCCACCCATTGTTCCTTGTCCTGTCTGTGGGTATCATCAAGCAGAGCCTGGCTCCATCCTCTTGACACTCACCCTTTACATCTCTATAAATATTGAGATCATCACCCCTCAGGTTCCTCCTCTCCAAACAAAAAAGCCTCAGCTCCCTCAGTCTCTCCTCGTAAGGAAGATATTTCACTGCCTTAATCATTTTAAGGTAGTTGCATCAAGACTGACATGTTGTTGGGTTTGGTTTGTGGTTTTTTTTTTTCCCCTCCCTCTTAGATTCAGTTCAATCATTTAATACTGACTTTCTTTCCATTTTCAGTGCAGATTGAGTCCCTTCTCCAGCAGGAGGGGCTTGGTTTCCCATACGGTTTGCACTCACGTGCAATATGGTTAACACATGGCTCCTAATTGGGTGCACTTGAAAACTGGTGGGCTTGTTTTGTACTCTGCTTTTTGCAGTTCCACTTTTTTGATTGTCAGGCTGTAAGCAAATTTGAATACTTTGATACTCTGCTGTGCAAACCAGACTTCAGAGCTACATCTGTTGTTTGGGTTAGACAATTGGTCTCCCTGTAGGATCTTTTCTGTATAGGAGGTACTCAAGTGCTGTCAGGCAGATGGCTGGCACTGTATTGGACTGGTCTGGAGTGGCCAAGGTGCTTCTGGAACAGCTGTCCTAAGTGCCATGCTGCTCCAGACATTTAATACAGTGGCTTTTATAGGCCCTGCTTTTGGTGCTTGGTGAAGAGAATGGCTTGGCCAGCTGGAAGAGGGCAAACACAGTTGTCAGTACCTTTCATTTGCTGACAGTAACTTCACATTTAATCACAAAATTGTCAGGGTTGGATCATGTAGTTCCAACCCCCCTGCCATGCCCAGGGACACCTAGATCAGGTTGCTCAGAGTCACATCCAACCTGGCCTTAAACACCTCCAGGGATGAGGCTTCCACCACCTCCCTAGGCAATCCCTGCCAGGCTCTCACCACCCCTGCTACCCTCCACTCTGATTCTGCCCCTTTCCAGCTTTGTTCCATTCTGCCCAGTCCTATCACTCCCTGGCAGCCTAAAAAGTCCCTCCCCAGGTTTCTTGTAGCCCTCTTCAGATACTGCAAAGCCACAAGAAAGTCACCTGGGAGCTTTCTCCTCTCCAGACTGAGCAACCCCAACTCTCTCAGTCTGTCTCCATAGCAGAGCAGCTCCAGCCCTCTGATCATCCTCATGACCCTTCGCTGGACACATTCCAGTATGTCCAGATCTTTCTTGTCCCAGGGGCTCCAGAACTGGATGCAGTGCTCCAGGTGGGATCTCACCAGAGAGGTGCAGAGGATCACTTCCCTCACACTGCTCCTGCTGCAGCCCAGGCTCTGGTTGCTCTCTAGGCTGCAGGTGCACACTGCTGGCTCATGTTGAGCTTCTCATCCCCCAGCACCCATGAGTCCCTCTCCCCAGGGCTGCTCTCAGGCCAGTCACTGCCCAGCCTGTGTTGGTTCTTGGGATTGCCCTGACCCATGTGCAGGACCTTGCACTTGATGATCTTGAACTTCATGAGGTTGGCTTGGGCCCAGCTCTGCAGCCTGTCCAGGTCCCTCTGGCTGGATCCCTGCCCTCCAGCTGTCAGCTGCACCTTACAGCTTGCTGTTGTTGGCAGTCTTGCTGAGGGTGCACTCACTGCCTCTGTCTGTGTCACTGACAAAGATGTTGATTTCTGGCCAACCTAAAGAAAGATGAAAAAGTTGGTGGTGATAGTGCTCCAGGGATCCTTTTCCCCTCCCTGTACCAGAGGGCACACACTTGCTTAAATTTTTAGGAGCAGATTTCTGGAGGTGTTTCCCTGTGTGTCTTCCCCTTGCCATTGAACATGGAGCTGTTCTTTGCAGCATCCCTATAAGCTGATCTTAGGAAGTAGGTGGCTTAAGACTCCAGAAAAAGCACCTAGTAGCAATACCTGCATCACAATAACAGCTGCTTATGGGGATACTTTCAGTACCCTGCTCCTCTTTATTCCTTGAACTCAGGCTTACTTTTCTTGCTGGAGGAAGCTGTGTGGTCCCTGTCCTCTTTCAGCCTCAGTCCGGTCAACACAACAGGAGGGGATATTGGTGCATTAAAGCCACGGAGCTTAATGCTGAGGATATTGCTGCTCCTGAGCAGTGCTGGAATGTCATCATTGAGTGCTGGACTGGAAAAAAAAACTTACTCAGATAAAAGTCTAAGTTGGTTTGGAGTCTCAGGAGAACAGATGAGTTTATGTCACCTGGAGATGAGGACAATATTGTTTGCTCTGCCTACGTAGAAACATTTAAAAGGATCTGTCGGAATTAAAAGGATTTATGAGGATCTGTTTCTACAGTGACATCAGTAGCTATATAAACAACACATCAGCAAGAGCAATCAACATGAGGTAACACAAGGTGAAATGCTTCTGCAGGGAGAGTGGAGCATTAAAGGACTTGATAGTTTCTGAGCAAATTGCTGCAGAGCAGCCTACATGACAGCCTCTTTGTTCTAGGTGTTAACATCTGTGTGAAGCTGGGAGAAGAGGTACAGAGTGTCAGATACGGGAAGTGTGGTGTGATGTGGTGCAGGGAAGGAGGCAGAATTAGCTCTATGTGGAGCTTGCAACATCTGGCCTAGTACTTGAAAAATAGGAATGTGTCTCTGCCACTTGGAGATGTTTTAGGCAGTCTCTGTTTGGAACAGCTATTGGACTTCTTGGCTTCGTTCCCTGCTTTTTAAAGGTGTGGGAAATCACTGTCACTAGGGTGAAAGTGAGCTATTGCTGCTGGAAAATACAACTGGAGCTGAGTACTAACTTTTCTGGATTTATGGGCTGATGTCTCTTTAAAGTTTTGTTAGATTTCTCTCCCTGAGTGCTGTGGAGGAGGCAGCATAACCACATAAGCTATTATCTGGACAGGCATCAGAGAAGGAGAGCGACTGAATTTGCAGGTGGGATGCACTGTTGTGAAATACTGCTGCTCAGTTGTCACCACATGCATCAAAGTGAGATCTTACACACTTTTCACTTGGATACCTTCTGCAGCAGTAGTGTATGTGGCCATTTTTCAAAGGGAGCACTTCATAAGGTAGTTTGCAGTCTTCCATGGCTGGGATTTGAAGCCTGCAGGTGCTGGGTTATTGCACCATCACAATGAGAAAATGACAAAAGCTGGTGAGGCATCTTTTGTGTCAATCTGTGAGCTTGACATCAAAGTGCCCTGTGGAGTGAGGCCAGCAGAGTTCCAGTCACAGTGCAACCAGATTTGTATTTACCTAAGATGTAGTCACATTGGAGATCCCTTCCCTCAAGCTTGCCAGTTGAGGAGAGCATCTTTCCTCATGGTGCTGCCCTCCCTATTTCCCTCTCCATTTGCAAATCTGTTGCCATTGTGATCCTAAATCATGGGAATAATCAGACACTCAGCGACAGACTTTCAGCTGCTGTAAATAAGAATAACCTCGGGAGCTGTGCTGCTTAATGGCTTTGTGAGAGTTCCCTTTTTTTTCACACTTACCCTCTGTGTTTTCAACCTTTCTGCACATGAGAGTAATGGGGAGGGAAAATCTTAACCATCTTTTTTTTTTTTTTCTATTTTAGAAGAGGAGATTATCTTAAATACTTTTGTTTAAATGGAAACAAATGCATTCTTTACCCATTCCTCCTTCAGTCATTAAAAGAAAGGGAATGGAAAAAAAAAAAAGAGGAAAAAGTCAGGATTAGTAGGTGAGTCTTAAAACGTGTCAGGAGGGTTAACAAAATGCATAAGCATCAGAGAAGGATTTCCTTTGAAGTCAATTGAAGTCTGCAGAGAAGTGTTTCCACATGCAGCCGAAACTTGGGCTGTGATTGTTCTGTGCTACTGGCTAGAACAGCTTCTGTAATTAGATTTTATTCTCCAGCTTGGAGATTTTATGAAAAGAGTGGTAATTTTTTTTTAATTTTTTTTTTTTTATTTTTTAGAGATCAGATGAGGAGGTGGATAATAAATGTGGCTAATGAAGGCTCCATGACAGCACTCACAGACTACCTGACTGCATATAACTAATGTTCTGTGCTGGTGCTGTTAGTAAAAGCAGTAAACATTAGCCAAATTGGGGGAGAAAAGGACAATGCACTTACTGAGTTCGTGTTTACTCTGAAATGTGGGAGGCATCACTCTGTGTAGGGCAGCTGCTGGTGCCTGACAGATGGAGCCTTAAGTGCAGATCAAGGTTGATCTAGCAAATGGATTCCTCTGGCTTTGTTTGGCTTTTGTGTATAAATCATGAAGGGCAGCAGGAAGGAGGTGAGTGTACCCTGAGAGGTGGGGGCTGGGGGACAGTGCTGAGCCAGGGCTGGTAGTTTTGCATATTGTTGCATAAACTTGTGATGGTCTTTTCATAGCAGCTGAGTTGTGCAAGTGGAGTTTTAAAAGTCAGGGTGTTCATTTTTCTTTGTGAGCCATCCCTCTCTGTGACATCCTAACAGAACAAGGAGCACTAACAAGAGGAGCTGCACAGCCACGGACTGCTGAGGTACTGCTGAAGTAACAGAGAGCAGGGTACAAGATGAGCTTCGTGAGGCACTCCTGAGAAGCTTGTAATGCAAAACAGAATCATAGAATAGAATCATGAAGTGACACCTTCAGAGGCACTGCTTTGCCTTTCGTACTGGAGGAGCCTTTGGTCTGTTTTCCCAAGGAACAAATGACAGGACAAGAGGAAACAGTCTGAAGCTGCACCAGGGGAGGTTTAGGTTGGACACAAGGAACAATTTCTTCCCCAACAGGGTTGTCATGCCCTGGAACAGGCTGTCCAGAACAGTGATGGAGTCTATCTCTGGAGGGCTTTCAAAGCTGTGGGGAAACTTGGTGCTAAGGAGCAGAGCTTAGTAGTGACCTGCCAGTGCTGGGTTAATGATTGGACTTGATCTTGAAAGTCTTTTCTAGCCTAAACAGTTCTGTGGTGCTGTGGAAAGACCTTCTAAGGTCGAGTCCAACCATGAATAGAAACACCTGGTGAAGCTGTGGTATTTTGGAGCTGTTACAGGGTGAATGTGAAACTTTTACATCACACCTGATGGACAGGTTTGGATTTTTTTGGGGGGAGGGGATCACTACTAGGGCTGTAGTGGAAACTTTTGTGGTTCAACTACTGTAGGTAGTTGTGGAACACAGGTAGGAGCAGCTTTGCAGACAACAGTATTATAATCATAAGACAGCTTGGGCTGGATGTGACCTTTAAAGATCATCTAATTGTGACCCCCTGCCATGGGCAGAGACACCTCCCACTAGCCCAGGTTGCTCAAAGCCTCTTGCAACCTGGACTTAAACACTTCCAGAGATGAGTAGTAGGAAATTATTTGTGCAGAGGATGTATGTAGAGAAAGTGTAACTTAAGCAAAAAGTCCTGCTTCCTGGAGAGTGCAGTGTGTGGCATTCTGAGCTTGGGTCAGTGGAAACTGTAAAATAGAAACAGTGGAAATACAAACTGTGGAAGAACTGGATTAAGAGGAAGGAATTCCTTGAAACAGGAGAGCCTGAGAGTGAGGTTTGTGGCTGCAGTAGTTGCTCATGGCCTGTCTTCAATTTCCTTCCATTAAAATAGGTTGAACTTGTGTATAAATTTGCAAACCTCTTTTTTTTTCTTTTGCTCTGTGGAAGTTTCCACATCCTGCAGCAGCAATCAGAGGAGAGGAGAGTGTGGTCAGCTGCAGATGCAGCTGTGCACAGGCAACTGAATTCTCAGTTCAGCTGCTGGGGACAATGCTGTGGTTTCCCAGGTAGCTGAGCAGTTTACTTCGTGCCAGAAGATTGCTTGAACTTCTACCCAGAGATTGTTCTGATAAATTGTGGGGAAGGAGAGAGTGAAAAATTAATCTGTCAGAATTTTGGTCCTGGGACTAACCTTTGCTGCTTCATTTTGGAATGCAGGTTATGTCCAAATAGCTCGTAGAAGTATTCATGGGGGATGGAAGAGAAAGTTCAGAGGTGAGAGAGAGCTTTCTCTGCAGGTTTGACACTCAGTGCTACATGTAAGCAGGCTAAGTGAAGAGTGTGTTAACAGGAGAATGCTGCTGCTTTATTTTTGTTTCCAGGGGGAATAGAAAAAGGTTAAATGTAACTTCAGAACAGGTGAAAATAACCAAAAGGAGAATTTATCTCTCTTTTCATGTTATAGAATCATAGAATTGTTAGGGTTGCAAGGGACCTTAAAGATCATCCAGTTCCAACCCCCCTGCCGTGGGCAAGGACACCTCACATCAGCTCAGGCTGCCCACAGCCTCATCCAACCTGCCCTTAAACACCTCCAGGGATGAGGCTTCCACCACCTCCCTGGGCAACCCCTGCCAGGCTCTCACCACCCTCATGCTGAAGAACTTTTTGCTAATATCTGGTCTGATTCTACTCAATTTCAGCTTTGTTTAATTTCCTCCAGTCCTATCCCTACCTGACAGCCTAAAAAGTCTCTCCCCAGCTTTCCTGTAGCCCCCTTCAGATACTACAAGACCACAAGAAGGTCTGCTCAGAGCCTTCTCTTCTCCAGACTGAGCAGCCCCAACTCCCTCAGGCTCACCTCACAGCAGAGCAGCTCCAGCCCTCTGAGCATCCTTGTGGCCCTTCTCTGGACACCTTCCAACACCTCCACATCCCTCTTGTCCCAGCGGCTCCAGAACTGGATGCAGTACTCCAGGTGGGGTCTCAGCAGTGGGGAGCAGAGGGGCAGAATCCCCTCCCTCACCCTGCTGCCCACACTGCTCTTGCTGCAACCCAGACTCTGGTTGCTCTCAGGGCTGCAAGTGCACACTGCTGGCTCATGTTGAGCTTCTCCTGCACCAGCATCCCCCAAGTCCCTCTCCCCAGGGCTCCTCTCAGGCCAGTTACTACCCAGCCTATATTGTGCTTGGGATTACCTTGACCTATGTGCAGGACCTTGCACCTGCATGTTAGGCCACACTGCTCTAAGGCATTTATACCTATAACTGGATATCTTTTAACTGATCACTGATTTTCTTTTTCTTTAATATTGTAATTTTGGGGCAATAACTTGGTTTTCCTTTTATCCTAAAGAGATAGTTTTGAGTGAAGAGTATCCAGTAAGCAGAGTGTGTGTTGCTCTAAGGAAGCATCTCCAGTAAAATAAACTACAAATGGATATATTTTCTTGCCTTGTTTCAGCAGTGGCAGGAAGAATGCCTCGCTAGAATCAGAAGTGTTCTGGTTGGAAAAGACCTCTGAGCTCTTTGAGTGCAACCTTCAGGCTCACAGATTGGGTTGGGTTGCAAGGCACCCTCAAAGGGCATCTCTTCCAACCCCCCTGCAGTCATCAAGGATACCTCCAACTAGATCAGGCTGATCAAGTCAGATCTTGAATGTCTCCAGGGATGAGACCTCAACCACATCCCTGGGCAACCTATTGCAGTGTTTCATCACTCCTTGTGCAGAACTTCCTTTATATGTCTAACCTCCATCTCCCCTGCTGCAGTTTGAAACCACTGCCCCTTGTCCTATTACCACAGCTCCTTCTAAACAGCTCCTCCTCAGCCTTTCAGGTACTGAAATGCAGCTCTAACTGGAACTCTCCCTGGAGCCTTCATTTCTCTGGTCTGAACAGTCCCAGTTCTTTGATGCTGTCCCCACAGAAGAGATGCTTCAGCCTTCTGATCATCTCTTAGGCCTCCTCTGGACCCTCTTAGTCCAACCTATCTAGCATTTTTTTTTTTCTTTGAAACCTGGAATGTGTTGGGGATGCTCTCACCAAAAGCAATCAAGACATTAAAAGCAAGCAAAGCTCAGAAACCTGTAACAGGAGTGTCTCGATGCACGTGAACTCTGCCAGAGGTTTTAAACTTCCACTTGTGGTGTTAGTTTAAGAAAGAAATACACCACAAAGCAGAGTAAGAGTTACTTTTCTTTGTCTTGAAAATGTGTGCTTGTATTTTTACTGTGGTGGTTGTGCCTCTTTTTACTTAATAGTGAGGAAAGCCCATTTCTCCTTTCTCCCTGAGGTGGGCATTTCTTCTTTAAGCAGCTGGCCAGCATCCTGGCATCATCATTATGCTTTAAAATGAAGAAGGGGGAGGAAAATTACCATCCCAGTGTTGAAAGAGTAAATGGCTTTCTCATCTAAGTTCAGCATTGTAGTGGCTGCACTAATTTGTCTTGTGTAAAAGGTGTCCCAGAGCTATTTACAAATTGAAACAATAGGAAAAGTCTTTTCATTTCAGAAAAAAACCCTCTGATTATTTTTCAAATCAGGTACTGCTTCAGTGCTGCAAGATATATTTGCAGGTAGGTGAATATGAGGTTAGCAGACCACAGGGAGGATATCACATAAGCTTAGCTGACCTGAGTGTATTTGCATCACAGCAGGATCCTGAGGCAGCAGACTGCAGTGTTTGAAATACAGTGTTCTGTGCAAATCAACCTCACTCAAGTGACACATTTAGCTTTCCCCTTCAGAAGATGTGTTTCTGTCCAGGGCTGCACCAACACCTTGTAAAATGGGTCACTCTCTCTCCATTTGTCTTATGTGAAGATGAAGTGATAGGCCACTTACTGGGGCAATAGTAATGGTTGTTGTCACTTTCTAGTTGAGGGCCACACAAATAAAGCCCATCCTGATTTCGATGAGGCATTGTGGTGTGTTGTACTTCAGTTATCACAAGAATAGCTAAGGGAGAGAAGCTAAACAACCATTTGGTGTTTGTGGTGGGCTTGGGATTAGAAGAGCTTTCTCTTCCAAGTCCTCTTGGCTGCTTGCTTTGCTTGCTAGAGCACAGAGCTGGGATGATGCACAGACCAACAGAAGAACTTGTGCAACTCCAGGCCACCAAGAGATGGCAGCTCTCACAGTAAGGCCAGCTTCATGGGCCAGCTCTGTGCTTTTTGTCCTAGTGCTCCTCATCTTAGATCCCCTGTTTTGGCAGGGGGCATTGGACTCCATCTCTGGAGGTCCCTTCCAAACTCTAACTCTTTTGTGATTCTGTGATTAGTTATTTGAAGACTTTTTGTGGAGGTGAAGTTGATTTCAGGTAGCAAATGACAACTCCTGATGATTTCTTATGGCTTGTTATTAATGACTGTGGTGAAGGTCTCTCAGAAACCATCCATCTCAATTTCAGATCTGTTGTAATTGGGACATTAAGGTTTTTTAATGGGGGGGTGGTGGGGTGAGGAAAAAAGGATACCTAAAGCAGTAAGGCCATGTAGCAGTGTGATACATCTGTGGTGCTGCTTATCTTTTGTGGCTTCCACAGCACAAGTGAGTGTCTGTAAAAAGCTTTTGAGATGCATCCAGTTGAGAGGTTTTAGGGATGAGTTGCAGACATCTTTGTAAAACACCTGGAGAAGCGTTGGGAGCAAACATCCCACCTCCAGCAGAAGTTTGCTGTGCCCTTGGAAGCTCAGAAAAGACTCAGGTGCAGTGAAGCTTTGCTGCTGCAAAAGGAGCTCTTAGGCTAACTGGTTATTTAATTTAGTGGGCTGCACTCTTATTCCCACCCCTCCTCCCTTTTCATGATCCTAATTGAAGAAGAAAAGCAGCACTAAGACAGGAGGAGAGCCTAGCATGGCTACCCTGAGCATCTACAATGTCTTTGCTTCCAGTGTGGCAGGTTTTGGTAGCAGACTTTGTGTAAGAGAAGTGTTTGCTTTGTACCAGAATGGTTAACAAACTGTGTCTGGGTGCATCTGCAAGAAGAACTGGAGAGCGTCGTGGACATGCATGAGGAGTGCAGGAAAATAATTGGTGTGGGAACTGCTGTAGCTGGGTGCCTGAGCTACAGAACAGTTGCTTTTATGAAATTGGGAGCTGCAGACTACAATTAGCTGTCATTAATTTTGTTGAATAGAAATATGTTCCATTTATTGTACAATCAGGAGCCAGGCTTGAATGAGTTTAAATAGATGAAATCTAAATTATACTGACAGTCCATTAAACAGCAGCAAAACCCCTTAAAGAAAATGGATTCACTATGATACCAGTTTATAATAAAATCATTTGCCAAATAAGAACTATAGTCCAGGCACTGGGAATACTCCTGTGAGTCTCAAATGAAGACAGTAAATTGGTTGAACCATTTATTGCAGAGCAGGGCTCTAGCCCATTGTTTTCTGACAAGGAGCCAGCAGTGTTGCTTGAAATCTGCTCAGCAGGAAGAGACACTAAAAGATCAGGCTGGCAATTTGTTTGTTGTCAGCCATATGGGGGGAAGAGAGGCGACTGTACAGCTCCCTACCTGTCAGTGGGAATATTTCTCTAGCTGCAACCATGTGTTTGTGGCTCCCAGTGCTTCTGTGTTTGTTACTAAAACCTTCACGCCAAACGCGTTGCTGTTTCCAGGCCTGACCTTCGTTTTCCAGGGTTTGGTCATTTTCCTGTACTGGGGATGCAGGCAAATTCAGATGGCAGCCTTCAGAGTTCACTGAATGTTGCAAATAGTTTTCTGATCCTTTGGAAGGTAGCACTTGGCTATTAATGACCTGTAACTGCTAATATCCTGCTCTCCTGGTAGCGTTTAACTGTTCTGGGGGTGGCAGTGAAGGATTGTGGCATTTAACTTTAAGTACCTAAGACACTGAAAGGAAGAGCCCTGCTGCTTGGGGCTCCCACTGGTTTTGGCTTGGGCACAGGGAGAATAGTTGAGAATTGCCTGATCATGCTGCTTCTCTGGTTGGCAGAGAGCACCAGGAGGACTAAATCTTTTAATTTTAAACACCAGACTGGAGGAATTTAAATACCCTCTAATTCTAGGATGTAGCTATCCTTTCATTATTTGCCTACCCCACAGCTTGGGTTCAGGATATGTGCATGTATGCACACACACACACACACAGAGTCTCCCTCCCAAGTCCTTCTGTATCTGACTCTGTAAAATCTATTAATTCTCAAAGAATTGAGCTCTGGCTCAATAAACAATTGGATTTATTTTTTCTGTTAAATCCAGGATGAAACAAACCAGGATGGTTCTGATGACACAAA
Source organism: Eubucco bourcierii (assembly GCA_013396675.1). Lineage (NCBI taxonomy): Eukaryota > Metazoa > Chordata > Aves > Piciformes > Ramphastidae > Eubucco > Eubucco bourcierii. The sequence continues at coordinate 399,893 of VWZE01024406.1, read as the reverse complement.
GCTGTTCTGCAGAGCTTGCCTGGACACTGTTTATTTTCCACTTTCTCAGATCCATCATACACATTTCTCAGTCTGCAGCCTTAATGAGAGTGGTGCTTTGTGTGTATTAAGTTAGTGGTAGATGAGAAACAGGAGTGTACAGGGATGAGTGCAGCTGGAGTATGGGGTTGAGCATGCTGATGGGATGGTTGAATATAGGCCATGTGCTTCTGCTGGTTCCTGAGCCTGATTCATCAGATTAGTTGTGACAGTGTTAGAGCTGATGTATCAACTACTGCACCCAGTTCTGCTGTTCCCATCTTAAAGAGGCCACGGTGCTGTTGGAGTCAGTCCAAAGGAGGGCCAGAAAGCTGATCCAAGGGCTGGAGTACCTCTGCTATGAGGACAGGCTGAGGGAGCTGGGGGCTTTTCAGCCTGGAGAAAAGAAAGCTGCTGGAGGACCTCAGAGCTGCCTCCCAATAGCTGAGGGGATCTTCCAGGAAGGATGTAGAGAGACTTTTCTTAAGGGTGTCTGGAGACAGGACAAGAGGGAATGGTTGGAAGCTGAGGCAGAGCAGGGTTAGACTGGAGCTGAGGAAGAAGTCCTTCAGTATGAGGGTGCTGAGACTCTGGAATGGGTTGCCCAGAGAGGTTGTGGCTGCCTTCTCCCAAGAGTCCAAGGCCATGTTGGGTGAAACCTTGAGCAGCCAAGTCTAGTTGAGAATATTCCCTACCCATGACAGGGAGGTTGGAGTAGATGATCTCTGAGTCCCTTCCAACCTAATCCACTCTAGGGTTCTATTAACTGTCTGTCTGAGCTCCCTGCAGTTCTGCCTAACTTCACAAGTGGGTTTTTGTTTACACATCTGACATCAGTGGTGTTCAGAACCTGTAACTGTAACCTAGGACAAGTGCAGGAAGGCAAGGTGGGGACAGGAATGTGTAATCCAGGAAGATACTGGGAGGTCTGATTGCTTACAGCAGCACTAAACTGAGCTGGTGACTGTTGAAATAGGATGGCAGGCTTGTAGGCAATTCCTTGACAATGGCTTTCAAGGAACATCTTTCCTGTGTAAGTGTGGTGCTGTACAGAGAGCCTAAGGCTTTGTTTCTTGGATGATTCAAGTGTTGACTCATTGGGCAAGGCATAAAAAGGTTCTAGTAGTGAAGGTGGTTACTACATAAACTGCAGCACTTAGGCTGATAAAGGTTTGTGTGCTCAGAGTGAGGTGGTTGGGTGGTGGTGTTTGGTTTTGTTTTTTACCAAAGGTCTTTAAGTCCATCTATTGAAGCTCTAATTTTCAAAGCAGCTTTTAGAGTGGGAATATTAATGTAACCCTTCAGAAGTAGGGCACATCTGGTGAGTATCACAAGCCCAAAGGCATAATGACTCTGTACCATGTGTTGTAGAACTGCTTCATCTCCAGTGGGACCTTTTACACGAGATAGGAAAGCAAGCAAATGCACTCATGGCTGGGGTCAGGCACTGAATCCCACCAGCTGTGCAGGGAACCTAAGATGGCTTTACTCTGTTTTGCCACTGTAGGGCAAATGTCTGGAGGTGTCAGGACACGCTGCAGCGAAGGTGAGGTAGTGCCTTTATCCCAGACTCACACACAATCCCAGAATGTTAGGGGCTGGAAAGGATCTTGAAAGCTCATCCACTCCAAACCCCCTGCCAGAGCAGAATCACCCAGGGCAAGTCACACAGAAATGCATTCAGGCATGTTTTGAATGTCTCCAGGGAACAAGACTCTGGGCAGCCTGTGCCAGGGCTCTGTCACCCTCCCAATGAAAAGGTTTTTCCCCACGTTGAGATGGAACTTCCTCTGCTCCAGCTTGCACACAGTGCCCCTTGGCCTGTCACTGGGCATTGCCTCGTGGAGGTACAGAATGCACTGGCTTGGAAGGCATCTTTAAAGCTCTCATAATCCAACCCCACTGCAGTAAGCAGGGACATCCCCAACTAGATGGGGTTGCTTAGAACACATCAAGTGTGACCTGGAATGTTTCCAGGGTTGGGGCCTCCACCACCTCCCTGAGCACCCTGTGCCGGTGTTCCTGTCTAAAGAAGCTATCCCCGAGGCCCTTACACAGCTTGGAGGAGTAGGCATGAAGTGGAATGGCTTAATTGCAGTTATGGGCTGCTGTTTTTATAACAAGTGACAGCAGATGCTCAGATACAGAGTGGCATAAGCCACAGAGATCAGAATTGTCTGACATTGTCAAAGTCTGTGCAGAAGATCTTGGCGGTCATATGGAGCTAAAAACACTCCAGAAGGATGTGCTCAGTGGAGAAGGGTGCAGTAGCACTCTGCAGTGTGCTAGAGGTGAGGAGAGGCTCTTCTGGTTTTTTCATGGACATTAGGATAAGGGACAATAGTTTGACCTTGGAGGAGAGGAGATTTAGATTGGATGTTAGGAATGAGTTCTGCACCATGAGAGCGGTGGAACACTACAGCAGGTTGCCCAGGGTGGTAGGTGAGGCTCTGTCCCTGGAGATATTCAAGGTGAGGCTCAATGAAGCTCTGAGGAACCTGATCTAGTGGAGGATGGCCCTTCTGACTGCAGGGGTTTGGACTAGATGAGCTTTAAAGGTCCCTTCCAAACCCAAGCATCCTGTGGTTCTGTGAGTGAGACCTGCACAGGGTTGTTGCATTAGAAGGTGGCTACCTGTTTACTCTTTGGTGCTTGGGTCCACACCAGAACTGTTCCTCAAAACAATCCAGCTGGATTTTGGCTTTCTGGCAAATGAAAAGAACTGCTCTTCAGGGTGAGTTTTGAGTGGCTGGTGTGAATGCATCCCAAAATGTTCTCTTGTAGGCATTTTTCTGTTGCTTTGCACCTGGATTAATTTGTTTTCTTATCTCTACGGCCTCTTGCTTTGGAGACATCTTAACTGGATGTCATCTTTGTTTTAAGTCTTGGCAGGCAGCCAGCAGTGCCTTCCTTAAATGCACTATACCATATACCAACATGTTTGCTTTACCCATAGTGGATGCCAGATTCTCTTTTGTGTCAGCCATTTCAGAGGGATGCTTGGCTGTTTGTGTGCTGTCTGATAACACTCTGAAAATGAGGCTTGCAAAATTGAGATATTAAGAGGGGAAAAAAAAACCCCAACCACCAACCCAGTGTGGAAATCGTAGTGTTTGCTCTAGCTGAAATGGTGTAGTTTTTTTATACACATTCCCTGGTGAGTCCTGAAAAACTTCCTGCAAATGAGTGCTTGGAACATCCTGTAAATGGCTGATTCACCTGGGATCCTGAGCTGGTGCTCTGAGCGAGTAGAGAGCTGGCTGAAGGGGCTGATGAGCCAAGCAAACCTGGTCATTTGGAAAAGGAAAGCCATTCTTGAAATAAATGGATGCAATTCTTATTGATTCTGAAGAGATACTGGAGGTTGTTACAGCAAACTGCTTATTGTTATGTTCTGACTGGAAAAGAAAAAAAGAAACCCCAAACCACACAACCCCAAAACTTCTAAGATTTAGAACATTTTATATCCTTGAAATCTTTGTTTCTCGTGAGACTCCTGGTGCAAGATGTTTGGGTTGTCATCAGAGGACAAACTTCCAGCTGGTACTTCTGTAGCTGCCTGAGTAGCCTCAGGAAGATTCCTTAGGAAACTTAAGACTTTGGGTTTGCTTTTTATCTAGAAAGAAATAGCTAAAAAGTGGGTGTCAGGAGGCTGGGGCCAGTCTCTTTTTGGGGGTTTGGTTTCTCTTTTTGTCTAGAGTGAAATAGCTAAATGTGGGTGTCAGGAGGCTGGGGCCAGTCTCTTTTTGGGGGTTTGTTTTTTCTTTAGGTCTAGAGTGAAATAGCTAAATGTGGGTGTCAGGAGGCTGGGGCCAGTCTCTTTTTGGGGGTTTGGTTTTTCTTTTTGTCTAGAAAGAAATAGCTAAATGTGGGTGTCAGGAGGCTGGGGCCAGTCTCTCTTTGGGGATTCACAGTGACAGGCCAAGGGGTAACAGGAACAAACTTCAACATAAGCTCCACCCAAGCATGGAGAGGAGTTTCTTTATTCTGAGGGTGGTAAAGCACTGCAGTAAGCTCCCCAGTGAGGTGAAGTCTCCTTCTCTGTCATAAAAACCTGCCTGGATGCCTTTCTGTGCAACCTGCTCTGGGTGACCTTTCTCTGGTAGGGGATTTGGCCTGCATGATGTCCAGAGGTCTTTTCCAACCCCTATCATTCTCAGTAGTTTTGATTCCTTTCAACTGGAGACTCATTCCTAGAGCAGTTGCTGGTGTCTTCTGCCTTTTGAGTTGCAGCTGCCTATCTGAATATAAAATGAGACAGACAGTGACTGTCCTTTAAATATTCCTTTGGCTTTGTGAGTAGCATCTTTGCCTTGTGGCAAGCTGTGTGTGAATGTTCTGATTTCTGAGGTCATTCTCATTAATCAGGCACTCTCCCATCCTGGCTGTAATTTCCTTCTGAGGTGCTGCTTTTGCTGGGGCTATTGCCAAAACTGTTTTTAATTCCACAGACCTCCTTTTTACAGCAACCTTGTAGAGTCCAGTTGTCAAAAGCAAACAAACATAATTACTCAGCTTCTGTCATGTCAAATGTAATTTGAGAGAGCCCAGTCCTTCCCTGAGGTAAATCTAATTTAGTTTGCTGCCTTTCAGCTGGGATTGGTTGTCTTTGGTTTTCTTCACGATTAGAAGAGCCAAATATGTTAGTGTGAGGTTCTTAATAGCAACCTAACCACACAAGATTTGATTAGTTGCCTGTCTTGCTGTGATCTGGTTCATAGGTTGTGACCTGGTCATTTTGATTAACCAAATTCAGAAGGGTCCTAGATGAGTCCCTTTGTGTCTGCCTTAGCAAAATGTCTATGCAAATCCGAGGGTTTATTTTCTTTTTTCCACGCAGTCGATTCCCTTATTTATCATCACAAAGCATCTAGTTTCTATTTCCAGCTCACACTCGGAGTAAATTACGTTATGCAAATGAAATGGTGGCTCTTTCTGAGCTTAAGCTGCTTTTTAATTTAGCCTGGTACTTGGAGGTACAGAAGTTAATTGCCATGATAGTAAAAATCTTGTGTTTTTCCCCAAGATTGCGTCTACATCGAGAGCCGCCGGCCCAACACTCCCTATTTCATCTGCAGCATTCAAGACTTCAAACTGGTAAGGAAAACTTTCACATCTCCTTTTCCCCCTGCCCCAGTCTCCAGTCAGGTGATGCTATTCCTTTATCTGGATCTCTTCCTTTAGCTCCTCACTCCTGAGTAACTCTTCAGCCTCTGGAACAGGAATTGTTTTGCTGTTAAAACGGTGACCCGAGCTCGGTGTAGGCTGAGCTAACTGAGCTGGAGAGCTCAGCTTGTGGGCTGTGTAATGTTAAGGTTTTATAAGCCACAGAAATATATCAGCTTGGAGTGGTTTGGGGAAATTTTGGCTCAGTAAGTGAAGTGGTGTTTGTATGTTTGTTTTTTTTTTTTTTCCCTGGGAAGTTAAATTTGGCTGTGCCTTTACCTTCGGTTTTATATAGCACAGGGCTGGAAAGGGAAGCAGGAGGCTTGATTTGTGGTAGCCTGTCTCAGCAGATGGGTGGACAAATGAGGATGCAGAGACACTAAAGCTATGTGGCAAGTTAGATTTGGGAGAAAAAAAAAAATTAAGGATTCTTTAGTACTTTTTTCTTAATTTTTTACAAATGACAAGTGGCTATGAGCAAGAACAAATGAGCTCAGCTGTGGTTTGCTGCTTTTTATCTGAATTTGTAGATGTAAAAGGTTAAACATGTTCCTTCCCAGGGTGCTGTCACTGCACAGCCTCTGGCTGCTTATGCAGCTGCTGCCTGCTTGACATAAAGGGCACCCATGCTTGTTTTGGACACTGCTTTGAGTAGTGTAAGCAGGATATTTGGTTAAGTTAACTTATGGCAGAGCATCCTGCTGCTGTTGGTTAATGGAGGTTCTGAAGGGGTAATAAGTCCCCTTAGAAGGCACAGATCAGCTGCTCTCTGGTGCTAGCAGAATTTTATTTTTTTTTTAAATCAGAAGGTTTGTTGTTTTTTTTTTATTCAGGCCTTCCATTTTGCAGCTCAGTTTTGCATGCCCACTGTGAAGGAGACCATGGATGTCCATGGCAGATCCTGGAAAATTCAAAATCAGTCCTGATGTGGCCCTGGCCAGCCTGAGCTAGTTGGAGATGTCCCTGCTGAGTGCAGGACCAGGTGACCTTTGAGGGTCCCTTCCAACCTGATGCAGTCTGTGAATGTGAGAGTCTTTGCCACCTGTAAGCATGCAGGATCCTTCCCTCTCTCCCTTCTCTCCTGCTTTTTGTTGTTTGGAAGGAGCTGTTGAGGTTCTAGCAATGGGTTAAGGCACAGTTGTGGTGCTCTTGCACAGTAGCAGGTGCTTTTGTGTCTGACTGGAATGACAATGTGATCGTTGCCATTCTGGGCAATAAGTTCCTGCTGAGTTGCATTAATTGCTCAGGATATTAACAACAAAAGCTGAAGCTTCTGTTGTCAGCATCAGTCTTGTACAACACATTAAAGATGTTTGCAAAACTGTGTGGGAAGTGTATGGCAGCAGGGTTTAATACCTTTGCAATTTATTGGGTTTAGTGGTTTCTCCTTTTTTATTCCCCTGCCCTGCTTTCAGCATTCAAAGGATATGACATCAGGGTGCTGGCAGTTTTGCTGGCTTGCTCACATGGAAATTGTGTCATTTGGGTTTGTTTACTTTTGTTTGCTCCAAGTTCTTCAACTTCTCTGTTAGATGGTTTTGGTTTTTTTTTTTCCCTCTTTTTATTTTTTTTTCCTTACTGACATCATGTATGAAAGGAACTTGTGAAAATGACACAACCAAAAACCTTTCAGTGCTGATTATGCCAGCAAAAATAAATCCTCAGTGTGTTTGTCAGTGTTAATTTTACTGTTGCAGGGAAGGGAAGATGTGCAGTGGAAGAGACACTTGAGTTCTCCTCTAGTGTGAGATACCAACAGGAAAACACCCTTGTTTTGCCTTCAGCTAAACATGTCAAGTGGAGCAGGGAAGTTCAAGTCAACAGCTTTGAAATGTTGCCTACTAATTAAATACATTATCATACCACTTGTCATACACTAGAAGTTTTTGGCTGAGTTTGAGTCTTACCCTCTACTTCCTTCCCTCTTGCCCTAGGTGCAGTCAGAACAGGAGCTGGTCATGGATTTTTTACTGATTAAAAACAGTGACTGTAAGCTTGCATGTAAAAAAAAAAAAACCACAATGGAGGGGGGAGTTAAAAGTGCCAAAGTGTCTGATAGACAAGGTTGTGACCCTGGGGGAATTCTGGGGAGGAGGTTAGAGGGCTCTTCAGCTTTGTTCTTCAAGTAAACTGAGATTGAACCTGCTTTTTCCAGCAATAGCTTAACTGGCACTATCAAGCTCTACAGCTTCTCCTTGTTCAGCCTTCGTTTCCTTCATCTGACACATGGCAGGAGGCAAAGGAGGTAGGAGCAAACAGTGAAGTACAGAAAGATGCATTCAAGGCTGGGTTGGTTGAGGCCTTGAGCAGCTGAGTCTCATTGAGAGAGGTTCCTGCCCCTAGAGGTTGGAGTAGCTGATCCCAAAGGTCCCTTCCAACCATTCTATGGTCGGCTCAGAGGGTGGGAGAAAGAGCAGCAGTTTGGGCTCCCAAGCAGTGCAGGCCAGTGGAAGAGCTTAGCTGGCTTTCTGTCTCCTGAACACAAACATGAGCAGTGGGCTAAGGCTGTGTGGGAAGAAGTGATGGATCCAGATGAACTGTCATGGGTAACATAGATCCTCTTTTGTCTTTAGCATTGCTGTGGTGCTGGATCCCTTCCAGCTTCTGTGACTCATGTACATAACTTTGTGGAATTGAGAAGTAAAATATGGTTAAGTCTGATGGGTTGGATCTTAGGGAAACTGTCATCCAACTGTGGCATTGCAGTAGTTGTGGTATCCTTTTGGGCCTGCTCTTGCTTCAGTAAATTCCTAACACCAGTTTCACCAAGATTAATGTCTGCTTTCAAAATCACTTCCAATAACATGGTGATAGTCTCACATGTTCTTGGGGAGGAAGCTGAATAACAGCAGGGGTATGACAGGAGAGCTGCTCTGCTCTGTGAACTTCTTGGCATGCTTTTGAGAGCTGCCCTGACTGCTCCTGCAGCTGGGAAAGCACTTTGAAAAAGCATTGATTTGAAACCTGTGGAGCCTCCTAGAACCCTGCTAGGGAATAAATAAGATGACAGAAGGGACTTCACCTGTTCCTTTATTGTTTGTCCTTTTCTGCTCTGTAGTGCCAGTCATGAGTTTGGAAACCTCCTGTAGTTCAAACTTTGCTATTTAGCATCTACTTGATATAATGGGTTTCAGGCTCTGAGGGAGGCAAATGAACCTTCAGTTCCTGGCCAGACTTTGTGGCTTTTGTTGCACCTAACTCTCTGTGATGCTTAGCTACTTGTCACAGCAAGCACAAACACACTTGGTTTTACTGTGCCTGCCCCAGAATGATAGTGGATGTGAGAACCACCTCCTAAACAGACTCCAAGAGAGATGTGGAGGTGCTGGAGCAGGTCCAGAGGAGGGCAACAAAGCTGGGGAAGGGCCTAGAGAATAAATCTGATGAGGAGCGACTGAGGGAGCTGGGGATGGTTAGTGTGAGGAAGAGGAGGCTGAGGGCAGAGTTCATTGCTGTCTAGAGCTACCTGAAGGGACATTGTGGAGAGGCTGCTGCTGAGCTGTGCTCACAGGGAACTGGAGACAGGACAAGGGGAAATGGCCTCAAGCTGAGGCTGGGGGCGTTTAGATTGAACATTAGGGCAAAGTTTTTCACAGTGAGAGTGGTCAGGGAGTGGACTGAGCTGCCCAGGGAGGTGGTGGAGTCCCCCAGCCTGGCTGTGTTTCAGGGTGCTTTGGATGTGATGTTTAGGGCTGTGGTTTAAGGTCAACCTTGTTGAGTAAGGTCCTAGGTTGGACTTTGTGATCCTGAGAGGCTTTTCCCACCCTCATGGTTCTGTGATTCCTTTCTGGTGTAGTAGGATTTTTAGAATCCAAAGAAATTTGGTGCTTCTTCAGGAATCAAGCAAAAGGCTGGAAATGAAGAGTGTGAGGCAACAGGGAGTATTTTTAAGGCACAGTGTCTTGGATCTGTGGTGTTCCTTTGATCTGCCTGAAGTGTGCTGAAGCAGATGGATGATATGCAGAAACGGAGTCAGTGAAGACCCACGGACACGCTGCAGCTGCTGCCTGCGTGCTGAGATCTGAGTGCTGGGTTCAAAACCAGCTCCCTCTTGGGGCAACCTTTTAGGTTCAAAAGGTGGTAAGGTTTCAGGATGGGTGAGGGAAAGGGACAGCAGGAAAAACATGCAGATTTTTTATTGCTCTCTATTCTTTCATCAAACTGGAAGTGCACTGCTGCTCCAATTTATCCATTAAATCAGATGCTTCCTGATGCCATTAAAATATACTTTTTTTTTTTAATAGGTCATAACCCTGAAACCATTCCATGCCAGGTTGTTTGGGTGCACTGTTGGTCCAATTTATCCATTAAATCAGATGCTTCATTTATGCTGTTTAAAAAAATATCTTTTTTAATAGGTCATAACCCTGGAACCATTCCAGGCCAGGTTTTCTGGGGCTGTGAGCAGCTACTCTAGTCAAAGATGTCCCTGCTCACTGCAGGAGGGTTGGACTGGATGACCTTTAAAAGTTCCTTTTCTCCCAAACCATTCTGCAATTGCTATTTTCCCAGCTTTTGTCTTCTAAGCAATTCTGTATTTGCATAATCAACACTTAAGCTGCAATCTCTATTATCTTTAGTGGCCACTAACTGGGGTCTGCTAAATTGATAGTAAATTGCAGTTAGGCATTAATTAACTTTCTCCTTGCTTTCATTCTGCATGATAAACTCTATAAAATTGATTACCAGTAGCTACCAGATCCAGTGATAGAGGCACAGTGAGCTTTTTACTTTTGGCCTTCCTGTACCTGAAGGAGACCACAGGAGAGCTGAGGAGGCACTTTTGAAAACGATTAGGGTGAGAGGCAATGGCTTTGAGCTGGGAGAGGGGAGACTGAGACTGGAGATGAGGAAGAAGTTCTTGACAGAGAAGGTGGGGAGACACTGGCACAGGTTGCTCAGGGAGGCTGTGGATGCCCCCTCCTTGGAGGTGTTCAAGGCCAGGTGGGATGAAGCCTTGAGCAGCCTACTCTAGTAGATGTCCCTATCCATGGCAGGGGGGTTGGAGCTGAATGATCTTTAAGGTCCCTTCTAACCCAACCCATTCTATGATTCTGCCCCTTTGCTCTGCTTTCATCAGACCCTGTCTGGAGTCCTGTGTGCAGTTCTGGACAGTACAGTTCCCAGCACAGGAAGGACATAGAAGTGTTGGAGCCAATCCAGAGAGGCCACCAAGATGCTGAGAGGGCTGCAGCAGCTCTGCTGTGAGGACAGGCTGAGAGAGTTGGGGCTCTGCAGCCTGCAGAAGGCTTCCAGGAGAGCTTGGAGTGGCATTCCAGGGTCTGGAGAGGGCTACAGGAAGGCTGGGGAGGGACTATTTAGAAGGTCTTGTAATGCCAGGACAGGGGGAATGGGTTTGAAGTGTCAGAGGGGAGATTGAAAGTGGATGTTAGAAGAAAGTTGTTTGCAGTGAGGGTGGTGAGACACTGGCACAGGTTGCCCAGGGAGGTTGTGGCTGCTCCCTGCCTGGAGGTGTTCAAGGCCAGGTTGGAAGAGACTTTGAGTGCCCTGTGCTAGTGGGAAGTGTCCCTGCCTATGGCAGGGGGTTGGAACTGGCTGGGCTTCCCGTTCTGTGACTCTACTGGGAATTTGCAGCCTCTGACAGGCCATCTCAGCTGTGTTTCTAGGGTATTCTATAACAAGCCCATAAATCTTCAGGCAATCAGCAGAATTTAGTACAAAGGTAATTTTGTTGACAGTTCTTTAAAGAAAAAAAATGCAGCCAAACCCACAGTGGCCTGATCTGAACCAGATCTTGTTGGCAAAACTTTCTCTGTGCAGAGACCTCTGAAATTCCGCAGAGGCACAGATCTAATACAGAGCAATAATAGAGCTGCTGGATAAAAAAATTACAGGTTTCCAAATAGTGGCATTGTGTTGACTTCTTTACTATACCAGATGTCTTCACTAATAGACTTTTTTTTTTCCCCTCCTCTAATTTAACTTGTATGAAGGCAGCAGTGATGGCAGTGTAATTTCAGTTTCTCCCTGGAAATATTCAGTACAATTAGCATGGATGTTGTGCACTGATGACAGCAGAACTCCCAAGTGCTAACAATGTGTGGGTTTTCATTTTATAAACCTGAGTTTAACACCATCTATTTTACCAGAATGCTTGATTTCTGCAGCAGTAGGTAATAACCTGGTGAGTTAACCCATTTTTCTTGGAGGGAAAGAGCAGGAGCTTGGCAGAGAGGGGTCTCTTAGTGCAGCTCACCGTGACAGGCTGAGGGGTAGTGGCTTTTAACTGGAAGAAGCTTGATTAGATGATACATTGGGAAGAAGCTCTTTGCTGTGAACATTTCCAGGCTTGGAACTCCCACAACTTCTCTGGGCAACCTGTTCCAGCGCCTCACCACCCTCACAACAATCACAGAAACATGGAGGTTGGCAAAGCCCCTCAGGATCACCAAGTCCAACCCAGAACCCTACTCCACAAGGTGCCTCCTAAACCATAGCCCCAAGCACCACATCCAAACCACTTTTAGACATATCCAGGGTTGGGGACTCAACCACCTCCCTGGACTACCCATTCCAGTGGGATTGGATGGCACACTTGTTGCCCAGAAGGCTGATAGTATCCTGGGGTGCATTAAAGGCAGCATGACCAGCAGGGCAAGGGAGGTGATTATGCCTCTCTGCTCTGGTGAGACCCCACCTGGAGTGCTGTGTCCAGTTCTGGAACCCTCAGCTTAAAAGGACATGGAGCTGCTGGAGTGGGTCCAGAGGAGGCCACAGAGGTGACCAGAGGGCTGTGAGGGTCCAGAGGAGGGCCATGAAGATGATCAGAGGGCTGGATCAGCTCTCCTATGAGGACAGGCTGAGAGAGTTGGGACTCTGCAGCCTGGAGAAGAGAAGGCTTTGAGGGGACCTGATAGTAGCCTTCTAGTATCTGAAGGGGCCTACAGGAAGGCTGGGGAGGGACTATTGACAAGGGCTTGCAACGACAGGACAAGGGGCAGTGGGTTTAAACTGGCAGAGGGGAGATTTAGACTGGATGTTAGGAGGAAGTTCTTTACAGTGAGGGTGGTGAGACACTGGCACAGGTTGCCCAGGGAGGTTGTGGCTGCTCCCTCCCTGGAGGTGTTCAAGGCCAGGTTGGAGGAGGCCTTGAGTGACCTGTGCTAGTGGGAGGTGTCCCTGCCTATGGCAGGGGGTTGGAACTGGATGATCCTTGAGGTCCCTTCCAACCTTCCCATTCTGTGAGGTAGCTGTCTGTGCTTCAAAAAAGTCCCACAGAACTGAGCTACTGGCCTGTTCCTTCCCTCTCCTGCTGATGTTATTTCTTGCTGTTTGTGACCCAGGACTTTTTTTTTAAACCTCTCCCCAGCACTAATTCATTTTGCTCTGGATTAATGCTGTCCTCTTTCAGGATGCAAGACCAGATTATCCTTAAGGACTTTGATTAGGAACAAATGTGCTGAAGCAATGCTTCAATCTGTTTGGTTTGTTACCTTCCATGTTTTTATAGCTTATCAGTTGCTTCTCTTTTGGTAGTAGCACTCTGTTAGCTCTCAAATTGCAGTGCATCCTGACCCTCCTTCCCAGCAGGGCATCAGGACAGCCGAACAAGCAGCTAGGTCAAAGTGGTCTTCTGTAAATCTGGATTATGAAAGGTTATGATTAGCTTTAGAGAATTTTTCTAACCTATCTTTGTTCCTTGGCAAACATTTCTTCACCCATTTTAAGCCCCTCTTTATCCATCTTGCAATGTCAGTTACTTCTATTGTATTTCTTTTCAAATAAGAAACAGCAAAATAGCATTGAGAAGCTGGAACGTGTGGATACAGCTTGTAAAAGGGCACAGGAGTGTGACTTCAGTATTTCACTGACATAGACTAACTACTGAACGACTATATGGAGAAGGAAAATGATGTTTCCCAGAGTAGTGAAACTGGGAGCCATTAGCATTTCATTCAGGGTTCACTTACTGTCTTTTTTGTTCTAGAACAAGTTCAGTCTGGAGAAGAGAAGGCTGAGAGAGGATCTTTTTAATGTCTGTAAATATCTGAGGGGTGAGTGTCATGACTAAGGTGCCAGACTCTTACCAGTGGTGCCCAGTAGTAGGAGAAAGGTATAAGCTGCAACACAGAAGGCTCCACCTTGATTTGAGGAGAAACTTCTTTGGTGTGAGGGTGGCAGAGCCCTGGAGCAGGCTACCCAGAGAGATTGTGGAGTCTCCTTCTTTGGAGACTTTCCAGACCCACCTGGATGTGTTTTTGTGTGACTTGCCCTGGCTGATCCTGCTTTGACAGGGAAGTTGGACTCAATGATCTCTAAAGGTCCCTTTCAAGCCCTAGCATTCTGTGATTCTAAGCTTGGGGCTTAGATGGCATTGGTTAAGTCAGTCAAGTGGCCACAGTTAGTGCTTAAGTGTGGGGCTTGAAAATCTATTTCCCACACAACTTCTTTTTCTGACCAGTTTTAATTCTTGCCGAGGTTGTTTACTCCAAGAGACGTCTCTTGTCCATCACTCTGCTGCTTTCCAGTTAGTTCTGCAGCAGTACCACTGCCTTCCTACGGTTGCAGTTGTTTGAGCAGCAGCATACTGCTGTCATGAGCACACATTTCCCAGTCGTCACACAGCTAGGGAAGCAGACTTTTTGTTCCCTTTAATTTGGCATGAGTCAAAAATCTTAAAAATCTACAGGCTTCACAAAGTGTTTCTTAAAGACTCTTTGGTGCTACAAATACCCTGATCAAAGCACAGGCAGCAGAGTGCTGCTGACTGAGTCAGAGTGGGTTGGCAGTGAGGGATGTGTGTGTGTGCCTGTGCGTGTGTGTGTTATTTTTTGCAGACCTAAGTTTTGAACTTTAATACTTCAGAAATAAATAGCTGAGAATCAAATATTGCTTCATACACACCCCCCTCTCAAATGGTGGTTTTCCAGAATTGATACTATTTTCACTCATTTCATGTAGCCCTTCAGAAGTCAGCTTGACTTCAGTTACTTATCCTGTTATTGCGGTCTCTGAATTGAAGTCTAAGCTCTGCTAAGAATAAATCAAACCCAGGCAAAATCACTTTGATCTCCTTGTTCTGAGTTTTTGGCAGATGAATAGCATCTGGAATTTCTGGAGGAAGTAGTTAAGGAACTGCTCAGCTGATCATGTTTTGTCTTTCACACACCTTGACTTTTTTTGCTGCTTCATTCCACCCAGCTCCATGTCCTACCCCTGGGAAAGAAAACAAATTCCTCCTCTCCTGTTTTATTTGAAGAGCAGTGTTTTGAAAACTCAAGTCCTCGCTGAATTTCTTGTTAGATCAGGCCAGATTTGGCGTCATCAGAGTGAGGAAACAGAGCTTCATAGCTGCAGTGTTTTATTAAATGGTGTTTTGTGCTTTTCTATTGTAGTTGGAACCTTGATAGAGTCTTTGTTATCATCAGTGTGCTATAAGCAGTGAATTTTCTTTTATCTCTGTTAAATGGCTAGCAAGTCCTAAAATTCAGTCCATTCACTTTATCTTGAAGTGTTGATTGTGATTACTTCCAGATGATGTAAATGCATGATTAAAACTTAGCTGGCTGACTTGCAGGAGAAAATCCAATTCATGTGCAGAAATTCAGTTAATTCATTGACAGTGGGCACTGAGGTGGCTTTTAATGCTCTCTTCTGTGGGACCCCACTGAAATGCAGAGAGAATTCTTTTAAGTCCTGTAGTATTTATGCAGACACTACTGGAGTGTCAAGACAAGGGGCAATGGTTTGAAACTAGAGCAGGGTAGATTGAAATCGGGCATGAGGAAGAAGTCCTCTACTATGAAGGCAGTGGAACACTGGAATAGGTTGCCTGGGGAGGTAGTGGAGGTCCTATCCCTGGAGACATTCAAGGTCAGGCTTGGTGGGACTGAGCAACCTGCTTTAGCTGCAGATGTCCCTGCTGACTGCAGGGGGGGTGGACTAGATGAGCTTGAAAGGTCCCTTCCAACCCAGCACATTCTCTGCAGAGAAGCGTAGATGTGGACGCTGCATAGCAAGCTCTTGTTCTGCCTGGTGGTGCAAGCTGCTTCCTCAGGAGACAGCTGCTTTAGGGGCTTGTCAGCAAAAATAAGTCTGCAGTGTTGGTTACACAACTGCTTTATCCCACTGAAACTCTTCTCTTTACCTTAAATAGGAGGCTGCTGGCTTAAAATCTGTGATGCAGCAGCAGTAATTGTACGTCTGTGTTAATAATGTGACACAACCAAACCCCTGCTTGTCCAGTTTGGATTGCTTGTTTCAATGTAGGGGTCAAAAATAAGTGTTGGCTGTTGGAAGTATGTTTCTGTGTGTGCAGAGATCAGCAGCAAAAAGCAGATTACTACCTGTTAGTGTTGGGAGAGAAGGAAACCAACATACTGCAGAACCTACCTAACTTCCCATCCCAGCTAAGAGCCACACTGCTTTGCAAAGACAGCTGGGCACAGGGCATTACACTGAAGAGTCTGTGGACTATACAGTTCTGATTTAATGGAGATGACTCAGAAAACCAAGGCAGTTCCAGCTTAACTTGTGCATTGAAAGGTGTCACAGACATCCCCCAAAGTGAAGCTATCACCCACAAAGTTTGTAAGCTTTTCCTCTGGGGTAACAAGTAGAGGTGAGATGAGAAGTTAAATAAACAAGAAAAACAAAACCAAAGGGTGATAAATGACAGCCAAGAGAAACACATCACTGCTGGTAATACAAGAGGTCTCTGCCTGTGCCCCAAGCTAATTTATACAAATATAAATCTTGCAAATCTGCCCTCTAATCCGCTCACTGAAACCTTTCTTGGGATGAATTTCCAGTGTTTGATAAATAAGTCCAAATTCCCTTTTAAAGTTGTTTTTCCTTCCCCCCTCCATTTCCTCCAGAGACAGATCCCAACCAGCAAATGGATTTCAGCAGCATGCTCCTGATTTATCCTATTTTGCCTTCATTCGCTGTCACATTGAAAATGCTAATGGGCCACACTTGGAATCCTGGCATCAGAGGGAAACTTTAAAACCCCAAAAAAGGGTGATTTTTTTTTTTTTTACCACACAAAAGCAAACATTATTAATTGCCAGGCAGTTGCCCTTTGTGCCTGTATGTTTACTTGATTGAAGCATCTTGACTGTGGTGCTTTTCTCCTTGAAGCCTGATTTGAATGGAGTATACAGCTGGATTGCCCCAGGGCCTTGTAACAATTTATAGTCTGGATGGAAAGGCAGAAGTGCATAAAGAGACAGTTGTGAAATGCTGCTAGTGCCCTGTAATAGAAAATCTGTGTATGATGACCTTGTCTGGATGGGCCTGTGGGATCGTTTGAGCTGTGATCCAGCGGATTAGGAAATGGAAAGGATTGCTTCTCACCTGGAATAAAGAGGAGGAAAGGAAAGAAATGTGTGGCTTGAAATTGCACTGCCTGTACCTCCCCTCCTCTTGCATTCTTCCTGCACATGGCTTTGCATTTTAGCAAAGATGTTAAAATTCCATCTGTTATTCTCTGCACTTTTCCAGGAGCCACTGTTTTTTTGAATGCAGATATCTGGGCGAGGTTGCTGTAGCCACAAGCGTTTATGTATTTAAAAGCCTCGTTCTGTTTGCAGCTGAATTGATGTTCTGTTCCTGAACTGCAGCTGAATTAATGTGTGGCTAATTTTTCCTGGCCAGTTATGAGGCAGCCTGACCTTTTCCTTTTTGGTGTAGTGGGGGGGGAAAAAATGCTGATTAATAGAGATTCTTGCCTCTCCAGATCCATCACCCTTTCTCTAGCCAAGGAAAGGCTGAAAGATTCTCTTTCTACCCAAAAAACCTGCTGTCCCCTGATTGCTCAATCCTGCCCTTCACAGCTAAGTTTGCTGTTTAAGGTAGGGAGCAGACATGCTAATGAGAGACAGACAAATGAGACGTTTGAAGGAGTGCTGAATTATTTAGGCTCAAAAATTTAGTCTGCAAATGAGATTTGGCTTTTATGTCTCATGTGAAGCAGATTGAAGTGGTGCTGTGATTGCAGNGGGGGGGGGGCTTTCAACCAAGTGGCAGGGAGTGATGAAGAATGGGAGGTGACAGTTCAAGGATTGCATGGCAGGAGCTGCACAGTGATTAAATTCACTGATGCTGTCACTGAGCCGTAAGGCTGAAGATAACATTCTCTCCCTGTGCTGAAAACAAGAATCAATACAAACTCCTTGACAGGGGCTAAATTATTAAATAGAGCCTTTCTTACAATGTTTCATTATCTGGGATTTACCTCAGCTGGTGATTTGTCAGCAGTGCAGGGAGATTTGCTGGGCATTTTGTATTAAAATCATTCCAGATACATATGAATCCGTTTTGATAATTCCTACCTCTTCTTTTTTTTTTCTTTTCTTTTTTTCTGACAATGCTCCTCCATAGAGTTGTATTTTTGTGGTTTAGTGTTGCCCAGATGACACTTTGCATTTCCACACTGCTGTGAAGCTGTGCCACGCAGCAGGGTTTAAAGCTCATGTCACATACGTGGCGGAAGGAAAAAAAAAATTAGCCCTTCTGTGGAGGCTGCCTGCTCTTCAAGTGCTGGGTTGATTTGCTTGCTTTCAGTGTGCTAAATTAGCAAGGTATTTGGAATGTCTTGCAGCTGAGAGTTGAGAATTGAAGGAGGAGGAGGAGGCAGCTCTGGATTTATGGGTATTGGAGTTTCACTGAGCTTGCTTGAAAAATACAGCAACATTCTTTTTATTTTGTTGTATATCATCTGAAGGCAGGAGCAGGAATCATCCATCCTGAAGTAGCTAAACCAGCAGATCTTGCATTCCCCAAGTGCCCAGGGCTGTGTGAAAATGCTGTGTTCAGACCTGGCTGATGCTGGCAGAGATCTGTGATTTCACCAGTGGCATTGTTTTGTCAAGTAAAGAATATTCTGCGGTTTTGAGGTGTTTATGGGTTGGGTTTTTCTGAGTAGCTTTGGGAGTCTAAATGCACCAATGCAACTGAATTGATTTCTACAGAGCCCCAGTTTTTATATCATGACTGCATCACTTTCTTTTGGGAAGGGAGGCAATATTCCTATCTGGGGTTTAAAACAGATGGTAGCATTGTTAAGAACAAGGATTAAACAGCTGGAAGTTAAGGCTTTGTATGTGTTTCAGGACTCTGCTCCAGCTCTTCCTCCATTCCCCTCCATATGGCCTAGATCTTTACAGTTGAAATCCAGACCTTACACCTTAAGGGCTGCATATGAAAAAAAGCAAACAAACCACAACCTAACCCACAGGTTTTCCTGTTTCTTTTTCTTTGCATGCAATTACCCTGTTTGGTTTTGCACTGCTTGGCATCCAGAAGGCCAGCAACTGGAATTTTCATTGCTGGCTTCGTGCCACATGGCAAATGAAAGCCTGTCTGGTGGAGGCTGCTGAAGATTCACTCCCAACAAAGGCTCTGAACTCTTTGGCTCCAGCAAGTAGCTGCTGAAGCCCTTCCCATGTCAGCAGAGCTCTTTGAGGATGCTGCAGTGCTGCCGGTGGCGAGCGGCTCGCCTGCCTGCGCCGCGCTCCGGAGGAGAGAACATGGCGCCCACTGCCTTCAGCCCGAGCTGCTGACGCTTGTCAGCTCGGGTTAGAGCAGCACATTGCTCCCATTCATTGGGAAGCTGGTCTGTTTGGAGAGCCAACTTCTGCAGAAAACAGAGAAGGGGATTCTGAGAACTGCACAGGGACAGAAATAGACCTGGGTGTGCAGTCCCATGCTCGTCATGCGAGATTCCTATTGTGCTGTTTCCCCTCATTCTGTAAAAAAGGAAAGCAGGAAGCACAATGGACACACATTCCATCAGCAGCACTCCAGCCTCCATCTGACTGTCAGCCAAGGATGACAGCAGATACTGAGCAAGCAGAGAAAACCAAGAATATACCACTGATGGTTGTGGAGGGGCATTGGGATGGATTTGTCCATGCTGTGTTATGGAGGGGGATGAGTGGGGCTGTTAATCTGTATGAGAGAACATCCTGGGCTGCAGCAAAAGAAGCATGACCAGAAGATGGGGAGAGGTGGTTCTGCCACTGTGCTCTGGTGAGACCTCAGCTCTGTGTGCCCAGCTCTGGGGACCCCAGCACAAGAGAGGCATAGGCCTGCTGGAGGAGATCCAGAGGATGCCACGGAAAATTTCAGAGGACTGCAGCAGCTCTGCTGGGGGGACAGGCTGAATGAAGTGGGGTTGTTCAACCTCGAGGAGAGAAGGCTCTGGGGAGACCCTAGAGCAACATTTCAGTATCTGAAGGGGGCTACAGGAAGGTTGGGGAGGGACTGGTCAGAAGGGGTTGTGGTGGTAGGATAAGGAGCAGTGGTTTGAAATTGGAGCAGGGTAGATTTAGGTTGGACATCAGGAGGAAGTTCTGCATCATGAGTGTGGGGAAACTGAAACAGGTTTGCCAGGGATATGGTTGAGGCCCCATCCCTGGAGACTTGATGTGGCTCTGGGCAGCCTGATCTAGTTGAGAGGTGTCCCTGTTGACTGCAGGAGGGTTGGGCTAGATGCCCTTTGAGGGTCCTTTCCAACCCGACACAACCTGTGATTGATAGCAGTGGGTTGATTGTGCATACAGCAAGCCAGAACTGAGTCACATCCCTTTGTGTTTGGCTTGCCCAGCTTTTCAGTTTTGTTAGCCTCTTTCTCCTGGCAGTGTAGTTTTTAGTTTTTCAGCACTCAGTTGTGTGGCTTTTTTCCTTCCCTTTGCTTTTCTACTATCTTGTTTCCTCCTACTCACCCAAAGTAAACCGAGCTGTTTCCTACACCTGCTGCTGAGATAATTGACTGCTAAATACATCAGTAAGTTTCATCCTGGAACTATGGAAGGGAGGGGGGAGAAGATTGTTATTTCTAGCTTTTAGAGGGAGAGGAAAAAAAAAAGATATTAAATGGTACATTAGCTGCTTTACATGTAGCAAGAGCAAATGGAGTTAGAATAAATTTAGCCATGTCCTCTAGTGTTGAATAGTGAGGGCATCTGTCACGTTTAATAATGCTCCTGACCTTTAGGATTATCGAAGTTGAAATTTTCTCTCTGGTCATTTGGGGGTATTTGAGCACTGTCAGATTTCCTGTGTCTCTGCCGAGTCTCCAAAGATACATTGTTATGCTTCCTGAACCGCTCAAGATGATTCATTAACAACATTTGTTTTCCTGCTTTCAAAATGGTTTTCCTTAAGGAATGGGAAATGTCACTGTGGTCACTACACTGGAGTGTGTGTCCCATCCCTCGCCGTTCGCTCGCTTGCCTTCTGCTGGGAAAGGGCAACCTCACTGATGTGCTTCCTATTACTCTTCAAGTGAAGATAAAGTGCTCAGTGTAGCATGTGGAGGTGTAGGACATAAAAATCTCAGCAGCAGCCACCCAAACTGCCATCTGTGCCAGCTGTGGCTTCGGTGGGCAGTTGTGTTTTGGTGCTGGTGGGGCTGTGGAAGCACTGGAATAGCTCCGGTGTAGGGATGGTTGAGGGCACTCACATGTGTGGCAGCTTGCTAGGCTTACAGAATGGATGTGTTAACACAAAGGTGGGCAGAGAAGAATCCTGGATAACAGACACTTGTGAGAGTGCAGCTGGACTGTGGTGTGAGTTTGGTCATGGAGAACGTCCCTGGAACTGCCTGCCTAAAGCTTTTGTTGTAAGTGTTGTGGCCAAAGGTGAGAAGTGCAGGTGTCAGCTGTGCTGGCAGTCCTGGCAGAAAAACCTCTTCACCTCAGCCTGTGTAGAGCTGTGGATGTGATCAGAATCCCTGTGCCTCCCTCCTATATTGACTTGGACTCTTCTGTCCTATTTTCCCTCATTTCCTTTAACATTTCAGGATTTGGGGCCATTTGAGTCTCTCCAGCAGACGTACGTGTGTGTGTGTGTGTGTGTGTGTGTGTTCATCTTCAGTTATGGGTAGCTTCCTTTGCAAGATGCTTAGGGGACTGGAATGTTTCTCTTATGAAGAAAGGCTGAGGGAGTTGGGGTTATTTAGTCTGGAGAGTCATAGGATCATAGAATGGTCTGGCCTAGAAGGGACCTCTAGAGGTCACCCAGTGCTGCCTTCCTGCACTCAGCAGGGAGATCCCCATTAGCTCAGGTCACCCAGGACCCCATCAAGCCTCACCTTGAATGCCTGCAGGGAAGGGGCCTCAACCACCTCCCTGGGCAACCTGTTCCCACCCTCATAGGAAAGGGTTTGTTCCTAATGTCCAATCTCAGTCTACTCTCTTCAAGCTTGAACCCACTGCCCTTGTCCTGTCACTGCAGACCTTTGCAAACAGTTTCTCTCCATCCTTCCTGTAGGCCCCCATCAGGTCCTGGCAGGCTGCTATTAGATCACCCTCAGAACCGCCTCCTCTCCAGGCTGAACACCCTCACTCCCTCAGCCTGTCCTCATAGCAGAGCTGCTCCAACCCTCTTTCATAGCCCTCCTCTGGACCCACTCCATCAGGTCCTTCCCCTTCCTATAATGAGGGCTCCAAAACTGGATGCAGTACTTCAGGTGAGGTCTCACCAGAGCAGACTAAAGTGGCAGAATCCCCTCTCTGGCTCTGCTGGCCACGCTGCTTTTGATGCAGCCCAGGATATGATTTGCCTTCTGGGCTGCAAGCCTGCACTGACTGAGGGGGGATCTTCTCAGTGCTTATCAATACTGTGGGTGTCAGAGGCCCAGGCTTTTTACAGTGGTGCCCAGTGGCAGGAGAAAGGGTAACAGGCACAAATGTGAACATAGGCAGTTCCATCTAAATATGAGGAGAAACTTCTTTATTTGGAGGGTGGCAGAACACTGAAACAGGCTACCCAGAGGGGTGATGGAGTCTCTGTCTCTGAAGTCATTCCAAACCTGCCTGGACTCTATCCTGTGCAGCCTGCTGTAGGTGACCATTCTCTGGTGTGATGATATGCGGAGGTCCCTTCCATCCCTTACCATTCTGTGGTTCTGTAGTGCTGCTGCTGAAGCAGGTGCCAGTTGCCTTTCTGCATAAAGGTCAGCCATTGTTGCTCTTCACTGTGAAACAGTCAGTGATGTGACAGACCTTGTGCCACTGGTGTGTCTTCTGAAATGTCATTTTTCTGGATGACCACAGCTGGTGAGTCCTTTCCACGTCGCTGCCGCCGGTCTCACCATGTGACTGTGTACAACAAGTGTGTTGTTGAAGGCAAGTGATGAGTTTGTCTTTGGTAAATTTGAGGTTAGCAGACCCCATGGTGTCCAAAGGTGTTGATTTCATAGAGATTAAAAACCATCAGGCAGGATGTTTGCCCTGGCAGGCTGCTGATGAGAGGTCCAGGAATGCTGGCAGGTGGGATGGAAAATAGCAGAGATCCTCTTTGAATACCTGGGGCACCTTCTGTGCCTGAGTGGCAGGAAAGGCAACATCTCCCCTTCCTACAGCAGAGATGGATGGAGCCTCTTAGGGAAACGCTTCAAGTCAGCTCCACCTTGTGACTGTCTAATAGAGTTTCAGATCTTTTGTCAGTTCGTTTTCCTCCTCTGCAGAAGGCAGGCAGGAGGGCTGTGTGCTGCCCAGAGCTTGTTCGGAGAGCATCCGTGGGGCTTCGGGGCTGGCTAACTGCCTGAGCCAGAGATCCACATGGTCTCTGAAAATGAGATAACTGGTGCTGCTCCCAGCCTGGGACTTGGAGCAAGTGAGAGTAGGGATGTGATGGATGTGAGTTTTTTGACTCCATAGTCACTGAACACTAATCCATGGAGAATTAGAACTTGTAATTTTGATTAAAGTGATTGATTTTAAATCAGTCTGAGTTCGTTTTGGGCCATTGGAGGGTATTTAAAAGGAAAATAACTCTTTAATTAAATTAGTAGTGCATAAGTATCCTACTATCCTTGCGAAGCAGAACTTTGGGGGTTTTGTTTGGTTGGTTTGGGGCTTTTTTTTTTTTCAATTTAAGTTTTTAAAAAAATATTTCTATTACTTTGGGGTTTGTTTTCTTTAAACCTTATTTCTTTCAGGGTCTTGTTTCTTGGAACACTTTAGGGCTAGAAACATCGTAAAACTGGTAAAACAAACACATTTGTGTTAAGGAAGTCTTCAAATTGCTTTGAACTTTCTCCTTCTGTAAAACACACAAGCTGCATTGTCTTTGCTCCATCCACCTGCTTGCACTGGTAGTATATACCTCATGTGTGGGATGTATAAGCCAGCCCAGGGTTGTTTCCTTGACAAGCAAATGAAAGCTGGAGAAGATCTAGGGAGGTTCTTCTTTTCCTCTACTCTGCCCTAGGGAGACCACACCTGGAATACTGTGTCTGGTTTTGGGCTCCCCAGTTTAGGAGAGGCTGGGACCTGCTGGGAAGAGTCCAGCAGAGCCCCAAGGATGACTGTGGGACTTGAGCATCTCCCCTATGGAGACTGAGAGCCCTGGGGCTGTACAGTCTGGAGAAGACTGGGAGATCTCATCCATGTGTGTAAATATCTGAGGGGTGGGTGTCAAGTGGATGTGGCCAATCTTTTTTTGGTGGTCTGCAGCAATAAGACAAGGAACAACAGATATAAACATGAGCATAGAAAATTCCACCTCAACATGAGTAGAAAATTCTTTACAATGAGGGTGATGGAGCCCTGGAGCAGGCTGCCTAGAGAAGTTGTGGAATCTGCTTCTCCTGGAGACTTTCAAAACCCTCCTGGATGCATTCCTGTGCAGGTTACCGGGGGGGGGGGGGGGGGGGGGAGATCCTGCTTTGTGTTGGCAGGAGGCTTGGACTCGACCTCTGGAGGTCCCTTCCAACCTCTAATGTTCTGTGATTCTGTGAATTCCAGTGGATATCTGATCCAGATGGACCTTTTTCAGATAGCCTAACACCACCAAAGTGCTTTCTCTGCACTTCTGTGCTCTGTATCCTGGTTTTGCTGGGAAAGCAAATTGATGCTTCACAGTGAATGAACACCCCAGGGAGTCTGTATCCCAGACTGGCTCAGTGTAACCTGCATCTTAGCACAGAATGGCTTGGCTGGAAATGACCTTTAAAGGTCATGTAGTTCAAGCCCCTGCACTGTGCAGGGACACCTGCAAGTAGATCAAGTTGCTCAAAGTCCCAAACAACCTGACCTGTAATGGTTCCAGGGATTAGGGCATCTCTTCTCTGGGCCAGGGTCTCACCACCCTCAGTGTAAAAAAATTTCTTCCTATGTCTAGTCTGAATCTCCCTCTTCTGGTCTGAAAAAATCACTCCTTGTCCTGTCACAACAGACCCTGCTGAAAGGTGTGTCCCTAGCTTTCTGATCACCCTCCTTAAGCACTGAGAGGCTGCAGTAAGTTCACCCCAGAGCCTTTTCTGCATAAAATGTGTTAAGTACCTTACAGAAATGCTGGAGTAGCTGCAATGTAAAATAGATGTGACTTCATCTGCACAACAGCGCTTCCACAGACAGAAGAGATCCTTGATTGGAGTTAAGGCCACTTGACAGCTTTAGCAGTTTGTTTGTGCAGTAGGAACAGCAATAACTGTGGCATCTGGGTGTTTATTGTCTGTAGAGAAGGAGAGGGAATGGGGAAGATGAGGTGTACACAGAACCTGGCAGAAAGGAAGGGAGCCAGAACACCAACGCTGGGAATATTACTTCAGAGAAAAGAGATGCAGCTGCTTACACCCTACTGACTACAAACATGCCTGGAATATTTGATTTATAGAAAGAATCAAGTAAATAAGATAAAAGAATGTACATGATTCACAACTGTGAAATAGAAAGACATAATTTATGCTCTCTATCTGCTGCAGCTCTGATTAGTGACCTAAGGCTGTTGAACTTCCTCTTTATGGATTGCAAAAATGCTGTGACAGTTTTCAAGGGAATTGCTCTCTTTGAGTTTAAAGAGCTGAAAATGGGCCTGCTAACAAGGCCCAGCTTCAGAATGTGCTTTTATATTCTTCATGTTTAAAAAAAACCAACCCAACACACAGAAAAGAAAAGGCAATTGGGTGCTTTGATATGCCTGAACCCTAGGACCCAGTGAGGCAGAAGGTGTAATGTACAATAATCCCACTGTGGATGCAGTGGGTGTGGAGAAATCTCCAGAAAGGAATTCCCATGCATGTTTTTCACCATGTATCTCTTGCTGAAAAGATGGGGACATGTTTTCACCAAAAAAAAAAAA
>VWZE01024406.1:307706-366180 GCA_013396675.1 Eubucco bourcierii | reverse complement strand
TTTTTTTTTTTTTTTTTTTAAGATTGTCTAGCAACTCTAATGCCAAACCACCCACACTAGGAGACAACATATGGCAGCTCCTCTGAATTAACATGCGGATAAGTAGCACATCACCTCCTTGCTTTTTACAAAGCCCTGAGCCTTGATAGCTGGATTCTAAGGTTTTGGCTGTCTGGCCATCTCCCCATAATGCACAAAACACATTGCAGATAACAAGATGTGATTTAAAGCTGATTTTGGCCTTGTTTTGCAACCCTTTAAAAGTGTAGGCAAGCAGGTCATTGTTTCAGCCTTGCATATGTGTGTGCCTGTATCTGTGTAGGCTGAGATTTACAGGTAGGGTTGTATGCTTTGCCTTCTCCTTCTGGAGGAAGCAACTGTATACAAATCACCTCTGTACTGCATGTTTGGTGTGGTTTGAAAACAGTGCTGCTTCAAACTTTGTAGAAACTGTAGGAGAGGTTTGGAAGAACTCCCTTGCAGCAAAGCAGAGCAGCTTGAGCAGAAGAGCTGTGCGTGGCTTGTGTAGGCTTTGGGACTGGTATGTCATAGAATCATAGAGTGGTAAGGTTGGAAGGGACCTCAAGGATAATCCAGTTCTAACCCCTTCCCATAGGCAGGGACACCTCCCACTAGTGCAGGTCACTCAAGACCTCATCCAGCCTGGCCTTGAACACCTCCAAGGAGGTTGTGGAGCACAGAAGCAGATCTTTGATCACATTCTGTGCTTCTGTGCTCCACAACCTCCCTGGGCAACCTGTGCCAGTGCCTCACCACCCTCACTGCAAACAACTTCCTCCTAACATCCAGTCTAAATCTCCCCTTTGCCAGTTCGAGCCCATTGCTCCTTGTCCTGGCATTGCAAGACCATGTCAATAGTCCTTTCCCAGGGACCTGGAAGGTGAGTGGGTGCTCATGTGCACCCCAGGGTTGAAATTCAGGGGAAGGTGAGTGTGGGGCTTGTTTTACATTTCTAAGCTATTTATACAGAAGTTAATTTCTGGTGTGCTGAAGTGAATTAATGAGTTCCAAAAGGAGTTTGTGAGTTAAAAAAAAAAAGGGGGGGACAGGAGAAATCCTTGCTGTAAACAATGGCAGGATGTCAAGAGCCAGACGTTGTGAAAAAGTCCTCTATTGTTTTGTCAATAAATTATGCTTTCTCTTCCATAGATCACAGAAATGGGACTTTACCCTGGAAACAGCAATATTTGATACCCCAGGCAGCTTATTCCCAGCTCAACTCACACTTGACTGAATACACTGATCGATTATCCGCGGCTTAACCAAGCCTTCTCATTTCCTGCCTTCCATTACCGCGCTCAATCAAGCCGGCGGTTCTTTGTGGCCTGCCTTGTGCACTGAGATAAGCCATCAAGGCATGTTTCTATTAGAAAAGCTCTTGTAGATGGAATAGTCATTAGATAACACTAACAGGTTTAAAGGTTGCAGTCTTTGTGCTGGTTCGGGTTAAGAGGACAGGAACCAAAAGAGCTGCTGCTGCCTTGGGTGACTGTGGTGGAGGTGCGGAGAGGATTAAGCTGCGCAGTGTCGTATTTAGGGGATTTTACATGTTTATGTCTCGCAGAATGCTGATAGCTCTCACTTTGGACAGTGCTTCTGGTTGCACCAAGTTAATTATCTGTTAATATGCATGCTTCTGAAGGAACTAATCAAACTGCAAAAATAACACTTATAATAATCTCTGGATTTCCAGGCTGGGTTTCATCTGGCTTACAAGGAGCTGATCAGGTTTCTTGTTGAACTGGGAAACAGCCTACAAAAAGAGATCCTGAGAACTGGAAATTACATCTGCTGTGGCAGGAGGAAGAAAAATTGATCCTTGCTGGATCTCTTCCCCTGCTCATTTCCAGATTGTTTCATTTCTGTGTCTCCTCTCTCCTTTTTCTTTTAACCCAGAGGATCTGTAAGGAATGGTCTTGAGGTTTTTTCTTTTTCCCCCATTGCTTTTGAATATTAATAAATGTCAAAATTGACTAACTGTAAAAATACTTCTGCAGTAGGAGTAGAAATCTGTGGAGCAATTCAGCATGGCAGGGAAAGGGCCGAGGAGGTTTGGGACGCAGCAAGCGGAGCAAGTCAAGCCTACTGCGTGCATTGGAGCCAGGCTAATCCCGTGACATGGAGCATAATTAAAACCATTTGTGTGAAATTAAATAATGATTTTTTTGGGACACACACGCACACCCAGAGTCTCCCAAAGGAATGACTTAATCTATAGTGATTAAAACAACAAAACTACCCAACAATGACCACTTGAAAACTGGGTTTGCGGGGCTGGAGCTTCCCTGCTGCCATGCACAAGATGTTTATTGCGAGCAGTGGAGGGACGATTCAGTGTGGTGGGTTTTGTTTGTTTTTTTTTACCCACTCTGATAGGAAAATTTCCCTGTTGAAAAGAGGGGGGGGGGAACCCTGTTCTTTTTCCTTGTTTCTATTTTGCTGTTTGTTTCTTTGGACTAGCTGCTCTGGAGTGGCTGCGGCGTGC
Organism: Eubucco bourcierii; assembly: GCA_013396675.1. NCBI lineage: Eukaryota > Metazoa > Chordata > Aves > Piciformes > Ramphastidae > Eubucco > Eubucco bourcierii. The sequence goes on along the minus strand of VWZE01024406.1, from coordinate 363,674 downwards.
CCATCTGTCATCTCCAGCATTTGGTATATTGTTTCCAAAGCTCGTTGTGATTTAACATGGTATCTAAATAGGGCAAGTAATGAAGGATGCTGCTTAAATCCCTGGGAGAGAATCTGCAGGACATCTGTGATCATTTGCACAATTTGGTTAGTCATAACCCTGGGAAGAGAATGTGGGATCTCTGAAGGCAGGAACTGTAATGTGCAGGAAGTCTGCTACAAGACAACTGGCACCTGGAATTGCCAGGAACGCTGTAGAAATCACTACAGTCATTTTTAAAAAGAGAACCTACAAGATTCATTTCTTCTCTCTTTGTGGTGTGGTTTTGTTTTTTTTTTTCCCCTCTCTTTTTAAGGGAAAGGCTTTTTTTTTTTTTTTTTTTAATAGAAGCTGACCAGCTGCTTGTAAAGTGTGCTGGTTTAATCCACTTACAGACTTCAATTCTTGCTGAACGTCCAAAACTAATTCATGGTTGTTTCTTTTTGTTTAAATGGAACAAAACCCCAATCAGCAGCAACACCAAACCCCCCAGATGAGTACTGTCAATACTGCAGCAATATTTTCCTTTAAGAGGAGAATGGAGTCTTGGAGCACTGAGACTTTCAGAGCTGTTTTTAAAGCACTTGCTGTGATTTTAGTGGTGGTTTTTTTTTTTTTCCTGCAAGTCTGGAGGTGGCCTGTAACTATCTGCAGCTTTTCATATGTAAAGGTGTAAAAAAAAAAAAGTAACAACACTTTATGAAGTATGGACACTTCTTTTGTGTGCACATGGTTCTAAAATAAATTGTCTACCACAGAAGTTGGCGCCTTGACACCTCTGATCTAGTCTGCTCTGTAAATGACATCTCCATATTTAGAAAGCTGGCTGGCAAAATAGCATGTCTAGGAATTTCTGTGCTGTGAGGGATGTCAGTGTGGAAAGCAAGGCTCTGGCAGACGTTTGGTGTTTTGCAGGAGGTGGAGTCTGTAGGTTAAAAGTCACAGAAGCACATGTGTTGGAGGGGAGAGGCAGAAAATACTTCTGGAGACAAAGCTTTTAAATTAACTGGGCCAAAAGCAGCAATGGTGGTAGAAAGAGGTGTGTAGGAAGGTGATTACATCACCACCACCTCCCCAAAAGCCCACAGCCATTAGAATGTCACCGTATTTTTAGTTGCATCATTGTCTGGAGACTGTTCTGTAAGAAGTTATTTGCACTTCTTGGTAGCAGTTGGTGTCTTGGCTGCATCCCTTCTGCGCAGGGGCTGTGAGTTGTGCTGCCTCTGTGAGATCTGTGACTCAGGTGAAGAAGGGCAGTCAGCATGGTGCAGCCTGGACTCCTCTCTGTTTGGAAAGCTGTACAGTGAGTGATAATCTTGCCTGTCAGTTGGCTGAGATCTGTGTTTGGTGAACCTGGAGGAGGGAAGACTCCAGGGAAACCACCTTGTGACCTTCCAGTATGTGAAGGGACCTACAAGAAAGCAGAGGACAGACTATTTACAAAGCCATGGAGCCAGAGAGCAAGGGGCAATGGGTTTAAACTAGAGAAGGTTAGATTTTAGAGTGGACGTTAGGAAGAAATTCTTTACCGTGAGGCTGATGGAACACTGGAACAGATTGCCCAGGGGTGGGGTAGAGACCTCATTCCTGAAGACATTGAGGGTCAGGCTTGATGGGACTATGAGGTGGTTGAAGATGTCCCTACTGACTGCAGGGGGGTTGGGCCTAGATGAGCTCAAAAGGTGCCTTCCAACCCAGTGCAGTCTATGATTTTATCCTTACTTGATTACTGTAAGATTCCTGTTCCATAAAATTCAGGTTTTGGAAGTGAAAACCCTTGGAAGGTTGGTGCATGAAACACCCAGGTTGAGACCTTGAGTAACCTGGACTAGTGGGAGGTGTCCCTGCCTATGACAGGGGGTTGGAACTAGATGATCCTTGAGGTTCCTTCCAACCTTACCATTCTATGACTCTATGCTGCGGCTTCAGATCTGTGCTTACCCCATTGGGGTTGAATGTCTCATTTTATCATTTGCTTTGGTTCTAATTCCGACTTCATATCTTTCTCTGTAGTTTTTAAAGGTAGATTGGTTTTGTTTCTAAAGTGCAGTGAAAGAAAAACCACTTCTCTGTTATGAAACCCCAATCACTTCTTTCTCCTTGTAGTCTTCCCCCCGACAATGCCTCCCAACACTATGATCAACCTGAAGGAGTCCCCAGCAGTCCTGTTGGCAGACTGCAGCGGAGGCAATTCATCATTTCCCTGAGAACTTCTTAGATTCAGACAGCCTCCTGAAATTCAATCTCGCTCCCTCTAGCTCTTCCTGATTGTGAATCTGATTTCAGGGGAGGAAATGTTGTTCTTTTTCACTGTGCAGAGTAACTGCAAACCTCTGGAACAAAACAGAGTGAAGGGAACAAGTGAAGCGTTCTGTGAGTGTGAGGAAAGCCTTTCAGAAAGGGAAACGAGCACCTTCCCGGCAGACTGAAGTGCCTGAGCTAGCAAAAGCTCTGGGCTGGGTGTAGCTGCTGTGCTGTCTGAAGGTTAGGGGATTTCTGAGTGCTGAGATGGTAAAATGCTGCACACCGTAGTAAATGCCTGGCCTGCCTTGGCTGTGTGTCAGTGTGTGAATGCTCCTAATAAGCTCTTGTGTAATCTCTCTGCCATTCCATTTTCGGAGGTTTGCAGTGAAGCTTCCAGGAGACAGCAACGAGCAGAAACTCTTTGCATTGACTGAAGGACAAACTGGGATGGTCTGTTGGGAGCAGGGCAGAGAATGAGGTGGTCTCTTATGGCAGCGAGTGGAAAAAAAGCCTCACTTCCCACACTAATTTCTTCTACCCAAGTGTATCAGAGTGCTTTCTGAGTGACCTTCACCTCATCCCTGTGCTGCTAAAAGCCCTGTGCTATTCTGTGATATAAAAAGAAAGCGAGACAGGGAAGCTAAGTGATTGCATCACCATCTCCTTTACTGTCTTGGCCTAATTCACAATAAAACTGTGACCTCCTGGCTCACAGCTCTGCATGATGCCAAGGCAGTGAAACCATTTGACAGTTTATATGCCTCCATAATCCCAATGTGTGCATGCATTCGGGATTTACTGTTACAGAAAAATTCCAGAGCTCTTTTTGCAAGGCTGCCCCTTGTAGTGGAGTTGTTGCAAGGTTACCTAAGGAGGTTGCATCCATTGGTTCCTTACTTTCTACCTTTGTCCTCTGCATCAGCAGCTCTTTTTTTTTTTTTTTTTTTTTTTTTTTTTTTTAAAACCAAGACAAAGGCCAACTTATTTCCTCTTCTCAGACCTCTTCATTGGCTCTTCTGGTTGTTGTTCAGACTGGGGGATTTGGGTTCAAAGATTCACAGAATGGGTGGGGTTGGAAGGTTCAAGATCATCTCATTCCAACCCCCTGCTATAGGCAGGGACACCTTCCACTAGCCCAGGGTGCTGAAAGCTTCATCCAACCTGGCCTTGAAGCCTTCAGGGAGTGGGCATCCACAATCTCCCTGGGCAGCCTGTGCCTATATAAGTGCTTGTAGATGAGCACCATCCCTGCCTGAGCACACTGCAGGTTTCTGGTCCTTTTCCTACCCTTGGTACAATTTGCTCCTGAAATCCACCACCAAAATTCAGAACTGTCTACCTTCATATACATAAATCCTCAGGGCACCTTTACAGTGCTTCTTGGAGTGTTGGATTATTTGAAAGACACCAGACTGGAGTGGCACAAACCAAGAAAATGGAAGCATTTAGCTGTCGGTGCTTGTTGTGCATTGCCCTTATTCACAGATACTCTGCTCACTTACATGCAAGTGAGCAGTTTTTGTGCTGCTTTCTGAGTGTTCGCTTCAGTTGTCTAACACAAGAGGGATGCTCTCTCAACCAAGAAGTGCAAAGAGAATTTGCAGAGAAATGCTGGGTTAACAGTTCCCATCCCTGCTGCACGCAGGTTTTGTTAGCACTAATAGGATTTCTAAACTCCTAGCGAGAGGATAACAGAACAACTACTTGCAATTTTATTTTTTTTTTTCCTTCAAAATCTAGAGACTATTCCAAACCCTGCAATGCACAGAGGATGACTTTGGGAGAGCAGAGAAGTCTGTTACCACATTTTTGGAACGGCAGGCAGCAGAGATCAGTGTGGCCTGCCTCGCAGACTTTGGCCCTTGGATAATTTTTTTTTTTTTGGTCATGCATCAGACAAGCTGCTCGTCTTCGACTGCAAATGTATTATTTAAGCCATGAAAGCAGTGGGTTCGGGTTTCTGCTGCAGAGCAGCACCAGTTCTCTCCAGAGGCAGAGCAGATGGGCAGTGGAGGGGGAGCGAAGAAACTTTTCTCTGGCCCAATGCTGCCGCCAGCAGTTGCTGTCTGGTATTACAGGAGCCTTCCAGCGGAGCCTTCCAGTGCCGTCAAGGGAGGCTTTTTGGCAGTGTTTGGTAAAAGCAGAAAGGGTAGGAATTGCTCTAACAGTTGGTTGATGCGAACTGCAGAGGCAGTAAGAACTTTTCTAGTCCGGTAACCTGTGGCTTAACTTGTGAACGGGAATGTTTTAAGAGCAGTCTTAGAAGGGCGTAGAGAATTGCGGAGCAGAAAAGAACAACTTGCAGCTGCCTCATGCCAAAAGAATGTTGATTTGCCTTCAGGCTTTCCTCTGGTTCAAGTGCTTCGGAGTGGTAGAAAGAATTGACTACCAAGGGTTTCAAAGATAAGCTCTGAAGCAAAGAGTCCGTAACAACTTGATCTACAAATTATCTTTTTGAATGGTGTTTGTGTTCTAGTTTCCTCCCAAGAAGGAGCAAACTGGATTCTCGAAGGCAAAAGGAACAAACACTTGAGGAAGATGATGTCTGTGCATTTTGCCGTTGGTTTTGTGAGGCACATGAGCAATGGGAGAACCTTTCCTTATTGGGATTTAAGTGCAGCATCCTGCTCTTTTGTGTGAAGAAGTGGAATAAAGAACATCTACAATTACATCTGAATCCATCTGTCCTTAGGGGATTACAACCATTAAGAATGACTGCACTGAATGGTGTCTGTAGTGTGATTCTTTTTGCTGTGTTTAGCCATCAATACCTCTTGTTTATAGGAAGTAACAGACTAAGACAGTGCTGGGTGAGGCCAGAAATTGCAGTCCCTTCCTGATTCCTGCCACATCTTTCCTTGGGGTAGTTTTCCAGGAGTCAAAAGATCACTCACTATTCCCTGGACAGCTAGGGAGATTCTGGTGCAGGAGGTTCTCGTTGCCTTTGTCTAGTTTCAAAGTGGCTCTGCCTTGAGCACCTTGTTTCATTGTCATAGAAATGCCTTTTCTTCCCTTTTGGCTCTTACCTCCGGTTTTCTTCAGTGTGAAAACGAATTTTCTGCTGTAGAAGACTGACAGATGTGGTCTGATTTCCTTTTTAGTAATGCCTCTAGACCTTGTCTTTCAGAGCAAACGGGACCACCTCCTTATGAATGTCAAATGGTACTATCGCCAGTCTGAAGTCCCTGATTCAGTCTATCAGCATTTGGTTCAGGACAGACACAATGAGAACGGTGAGTGAGGCTCTGCAAGAGCAAGGCCTTCTTTATTCTACTCTGAATTTGAAGTTTTAACAGTCCAGGAAGCAAGAGCACTTCTGCAAAGGGATGTGAAACAAGGACTGTTTGTTGCTGCTGTTTCAGAAGGTGGACGATTGCTATCTGCCTTGTCTGTTGTTGTCACTGCTCTGTCCTGTAACCCCAGCTCTGGTTAAATACTGTGCTGTGTTATGCTAATGCCTTAAAAGGGAACACAGAAGTAACATTGGATCCTTTGTAGTCCTTCTGAACAGTTCACTAAACTCACTGGCTGAAGACCAAGCTGCCAAAATTGTGAATGTTTTCTGTTTATTGTGATTCTTCCCCAGCCTCCTGAGGCCTTTGTTTTCCCCCTTCATTGCTACCTTGCACCTTTGAATCCTCACCGTGATTAATATTGCAGTGAGCGATAGAAGCGAAGCACTCACAGCTGAATTTCCCCCTGCTCTCTTTGCAAAAACGAGTGTGATCTTGGGTTCAATAGAGGCAGAATAAACTTTACTACATATCCCAGTGTCATTTATCTCTTGCCTCTAGGGGAGACATAACATTTGCTTCTGTTCTTACCAGGAAATTTCCTTGAGGCAACTTAAAATTTTGAAGATACTCCAAGGTGAATTGCGACGATAAAAGTTGATGCTCAAAACCTGGAGCACAGCAACTTTTTTGGTGCATGACAGTACAAAGTTGAGCAGGTTTTTGTGGGGTTTTTTGTTTTTTTTTTTTTTTGCATAAAAGGCATTTTGTGTGTGCTTTTAGCAAAAGCTGCACCTATTTAACATTTCTCTTAGTAATTCATTTGAAAGTTCTAAGGCAGGGATTATAGGCGCAGTGTCAGAAAGTGGGCAGCTTTGATAACAGGGCTGCTTTTTCATGTCACACTCCTGTGCATGGGGAGAAGTATTTTTGTGTGTTCGTCAAAGATAGACTAAAGAAGTCGTGGAGAAAAGTTGCTTTCTAGTTCAACACTGAGAGTGTTCTTTATCTGAACATGACTATCAATATTTATCTGGAAACCTGAGCACTAAGCAGTTAGCACTGTTAACGTCTTGATGAAGATTTGATATTAAACAGGGAAAGCAACCAAAACTTTTAACCTTGGCAACCACAGGTCAGTGACAAATAGATTTGCTTAATTCCTTTCACCTAAGAGTGACCACATGGAGTGGGCAGTGGGTAAGATGTGTCACTCGGTACCCCTTAGGTATGGCAAGGGACAACTCAGGTGTGGACATGGGGCTTAGGTGATTTCCATAACCTCCAGGGCACGTAAACCATCTGAGTGTTTGTCATTTGAACCCTGAGGAGTGTCTATCTGAGGAACATCCTCTGACTTTGACCTGTAAAAACAAACCCTGCTGGGTGCTTTCAGCCTGCAGCTGATGTGTGGTGGTTCTGTGTTGTTCTTTCCCGGCAGACTCTGGACGAGAGCTTGTCATTACAGACCCAGTCATCAAGAATCGAGAGCTCTTCATTTCGGATTATGTTGACACTTACCACGCTGCTGCCCTCAGGTAAGCTGCAGAGATTGTGGTGCAGTCTCAGAGGCTGAGGAGAAAAACCTTGCTGAGGGAGAAAGGGGGGGGGGGGGCTGCTTTTTCTGGTGTGGGGATCATTAACATATTGCTCAGCTTTCTCCTCAACTCCTCCACTAATTAACTTGTGTTATCTGTTCTCATTCCAAAAGGAGCTGTAATTCTACAATCTCTTTTTAATCGCAGTTAATCAATGTTGCTCAGAAGATGGTTTCCCATCATCGGCAATTTGGGTTACTGCTAGTTGCCGCAGAAATCCAAGCCTGCCCTCCTCCTTCGTGTTTGATTTCACTGCTAACAATAGCAGCTCCCAGCGAAGTGGCTGTTAGTGTGCTGCCCTGATTAAATTGCGTTAAAGGCTTTTTCTGGCAGGCACTTGTCATTGTTGCAGCTGAGCTAAGAGCTCCATTAGAAACTAGCTGTACAGACAGGAGGTAATGGACCCCTGCATTGTTCTCTCCACGCTCTGCCCTTCCCTGGAGGTTACTGCTCTCCTGACTCACCCAGTTTTTAACTTGGGTGGCTAACCTCTGACTGGGATGGAGGCATACATCATGACTTCCAAACGCTTCCCAACGGAAGGAGCCAGGCATTCTTTTTTTTCTCAGCAGATTTTTCAGCATGCCAAACGTGCATGGATATTGTCAAAATGCAAATTGAATAATCTCCCTGATAATAATGCTCAGATGGTGTTCACTAGAACCATCTGGAGACATTTTTTTGTTCAGAGTCACTTTGCTGAAGCCACTTACTTCAAGACAAACTAACTGCAACTCGTGTTACACGGCTGGAGAGATGTCTGAGATTTACATATCAGACTGTTTCGAGTAAACCCTTGGAAATTCCAGTGGTGTGCTAGCATCTCATGAAATGCCTTTGCTGAGGTGCAGAAGGTCACCTTCCAGTTGGAAATTGGTGTGCTGAGAAACAAACTAGCAGGAGTTGGGCTGGCTGGCTGCAACCAACCTTGGGCATCTTTCTTCAAGAGAGAGAAACTGAACTATGTGCATGGGATTTTCCCTGAGAGCTTTTTGAACTTCTCTTCTCCATCCTTTTCCTTTAAAAAAGGAAAGATAAAAATGGAGTCTATGTGTACACCAAGCAAACATGAAAAATAACCTTCTCTTCTCCCCTTGCAAGATGTGAAGGCTGCTGAAAGCCCAAGCTGATCAGTTCCTCAGCCTGTCTTGCGTTTTATCTGCCTTCTTTTTGTTTGGAAGTGCATACCACAGGCGCCTGTCAGCTCCCTCTTTGGTTTCTCTCTGCTGGCATATGGTTTCTCTGCTGTCTTCTGGATTGTTCATACTTTGGATAATTCAAACAGGCTTGTAGATGACATCTGAAGATGCTGATAACAGAGAGAATGTACTTTTGCAGGATAAACATGGTCTTTCTGCTGAATCTTTTTGAGCAAATTTGGATTAATAAATGTCAGTAATTTTTCAGTGTGCAAGCTGAACATAAGGGGAATTGCAGGTGGTGTTCCTACAACTTGAGAACTCAGAGTAGGCAGAATGTATTGTGTGATGTGTGGAAGGAGAGTTACCATGAAATTCTGGTCTATTGGAGTATTTCCCTGTCCTCTGCTAACAAACGGCTCTGGCCACACAGTGAATGAGTGACAAGCTGGGAAGTAAGCTGAGATTTTTAACGACCAATCTTCTGCTGGGATCAGTGGAAGAAAATGAAGTTGAGCATACTTGTAGATCCCTGTGGAAGTTATGTCCCTGTTAGCTTGGTTGTAAGATGCAGTGCTGCTGTCTGAAGCGCTGTGAGCAAACCCTGCTGGGAAATGCTTATTAGCTGCCAGATGAATTACCCAGAGGAAACAGTCTTTTCCCCCCAAATACTTCTTAAACTGGGAATTTCGTGTGAAACACCAAAACAAACAACCCTTCTCATTGTCTTTCTAAATGGCTGAACTAGGAAAATGAACTTAGAGCCACCAGGGATGAAATAAATATCGGGGAAGAAGTTTGTCTTGCAGTGTTGCTGTGTGACGGCTCAATTATGGACCTTGTTAATGTTCCTTTACAACCTGCCATGACCTGTGCAATATCCAGTGTTGCTTTGTCCTTTACCAGAAAGGCAATTGACTGAGAATTAGGCAATCATAGGGGCAATTACGCAGCCTCAGCTCACAGGAGAGCCCTATCGATTTTGTCTTAAAACTGTCGGCAGTTTTATTCATCCTTCATCCTTCTGCTGCCTTTTCCTCACCTGAAGCAGCTGATGTGTATCAGGGAGCTCATGTTCCAAGGCAAAGTTCTTGGTGGCTGTTGGTGGGGAAGCTGTCCCGAAGTGCTTTACCATGAAAGGATTAGGAAAGGGGGAAGCAAACTTTGGCATTTCAACTTGGGAGCGCAGTTTGTCAAGTGTGCAGTGCTTTTACAGCTCTGTTGAGACCAGGCAGACATCCACTGTTATTACAGGCAACATGATTATTCTTGCTCTACTTGGTGGCAATAGCACTTCATTCAATTTTAACCAAGGCTGGCAAACCTTTTTGTACAATGTTAAATAAGCCCCACAGCAGCTTATTTATAACAGCAAATGCTATTCAGTAAATACAAGTGAGAGGAGATGCCATCTGTATTAATACCAGAAAGCCTGACACTGGAAAACAGCAAAACCTTGTGCTTTGTTTATTGCTTTGAATCAAGTTGAGATCAAAAGCAGGAACTCTTTAGCTGCCTGGCCCATTTGTCTCTGCCACTTCTGATCTGATTTGCTTGGTGGCAGTAAACTGCAGTGTGCTAAATGGCAACACAAAATCCTAGAATCATTAAGGTTGGAATCACAGAAAGGCTTAGGTTGGAAGGGACCTTAGAGTCCTGTGTACAGTTCTGGAGCCCCCAGCACAGGAAGGAGATGGGGCTATTGGAGTGGGTCCAGATGAGACCACCAAGATACTCGGAGGGCTGAAGCAGCTCTACTATGAGAGTTGGGGCTCTGCAGCCTGGAGAAGAGAAGGCTTCCAGGAGACCTTAGAGTAGCCTTCAAGTATCTGAAGTGGGCTCCAGGAAGGCTGGGGAGGGAGTATTGACAAGGACTTGCAGTGCCAGGACAAGGGGCAATGGGTTTGAACTGGCAGAGGGGAGATTTAGACTGGATGTTAGGAGGAAGCTGTTTGCAGTGAGGGTGGTGANTGATCATTCTGTGTTTGTGTGTTTGGACTTGGCATTGTTAGGATGGCAGCCTTGGTAAGGCTACCAGAGCTCTGCTTTCTATTTGGAAGTGTTATTGAACTAAAGCTTTATTTAGGTTGCTAAATAAAAAGCTGACTTCCCAAAGCATGTGAACAGAAGAATTTTTGAAGCTTCCTCGAGGCTGTAAATGTAATAGGGCTGTAAAAAACTTTGCAAATAAGACATTTTCAGGAGTGTGTTTACAGGATAGATATTCTTCATTAGTCTAATTAAATTTGGGCTCCTCAGGACTGTGCTGGCTGAAGGAGAATTAATGAATGTTAGTAGAACACCATCTGAGACACTGTAACTGAATTTTCTTCCTTTCCCACCACGGGAGGGATCTGCATGGTTATTTGTTACAGCAGGCTTTATATTTATGATGTTTTGGACATTTATGGGAACACAAAGATGTCTGTGGCTTCTACCCAGATTGCAGTGGCACTTAATTAGAATAACTGTTATTGAAGATAGAATTTTAACACCATTTCCCCCCCTCTTTCTTTCAGAGGGAAGTGCAACATCTCCCATTTTTCTGACATATTTGCTGCTAGAGAGTTTAAAGCTCGAGTGGATTCATTTTTCTACATACTGGGCTATAATCCGGAGACAAGGTAAGTGAAATGACTTTTGAAACAAGGCTTGCCCCTCGTCTGGGCCTGCAGGAGCAGAGAAAATACTCAAGGGAAGTAAAGTTACCATCAAATATGATGCTGATTGGAAGGTGGTGTGGAAGGGAATGTGAGTGTAGAGGAGATAAGAGTCGTTAACAGGATCAGGCAGTGAGTCCTGCCCTCAGGATGTGTCTGGGTGAATAATGAACTGCCTCAAACCAGGGTTTTAGAACTGGGGAATTTTCTGGAAGGTTGCAAACATGAGCAGGAATTTTTAGCTGCCTCAGTGGCAAAATGCACCCTCCCCTGAAATGCTTTGTTAAAACCCATTTGTGCTTTCTAGTGAGCAGCGCTGGAAGTTCACCGCTTCTGAGTAATCAAATGCCGAGGTTTTAAGTATGGGAGTTCACATTTTCATGTCTTAAGTACTCATTTTGGGTCCCATAGAAAAAATTCTTAGTGGCCTTGAGCAAATTAGAAGTACAGGAAGAACTTTTGGGGGAATTACTACCTATTTGCAGGCCCTTTGGCATGCTCTGTCATCTCCTTAGACCTTCTTGGGAGTTGTCCAGCCTATCTTTACCAACTGCCTTGGGAAAGCAAAGCCAATCCTAGACTGTACCTTCATTATTTTTTTTCAGGTCCAAACCAAGACTGACTTTTCCCATTTTTAGTAGTTCTATAATGCCTTCCAAATGAGAAAGAAAACCTTACTTAAAGAGTTTATTTTTTGGGGTGTATTTGTACGAGCACTTGAGTAAAAGATTAATAGCGTGGAACAGGGTTCAAGGACTGTGCTGGCTGAAAGCTGTTTTGTTTCTTTCAGTGCAGAAAACATCATTAGCTCTGGACCTTGATTTCTAGAGAGGTTGTTGAGAAAAGTATGGTTTAAGTGGGGATTAGATTGGTGTGTAAATAATGACTATTTCAGTTGTTACATGGTAGATTTGCTGGGTTTAATGCAGATCTGAATCTTGAGGCTCTAGGGCGTAGCCAACCGCTAACTGCTTGGGTTAGAAGAACCTCCCAGTGTGGGTATATTGTTGTCTGATTGCCTCTTTATGAGGCTTCTACCCTACTCTGAAGTGCTTTGAACTCTGCATGTCTGAAACAGGGCTTTGGGCCAGGTAACCTCCCTTAATCCACCTAATTTAGATTCAGTGTTGGCAACTGAAGTCCTTAGGAGGCAATCAGGTAGTATATGGTGCTGAGCCCTGGAAAAGGGGCATGAAACCCCAGAATATTTTTAAATCCAGTGTGCCAAAAGAGATTTGTAACTTTTTTTGGAGCAGCCTGACAAGGCAGGGTGTTCATGAAGTGTACTTAGCACTGTGCTTGATCCTTGTAGTTAACTCTTGCATCACTTCAGCGCCTTTTGGTTTGGAAGGTGTGAGTGGCACATGAGCTATATGCATTAGTGGCCAAGTTCTGTGTTCAGTGGATAATCTCTCTTAGGAAATGCCGTTTATGGGAGTTGTCAGTGCAGTTCTAAACCCACTTTCTGTGTAGAAGCAGCTGCTAATTCTCGCAGCTATTAGTAAATGACTGAGCCTGAACAGATCAATGAAATGACAAAGCACAGCACTTAGTGACCAGTTAATTACTCAGACTTGCCAGCTCTGTAACGCGGGTGTTTCCTTTGGGTACAGCCAGGGTTGCTTGAATTCTGGCTTCTCGGCTCTGGGTGTTGGCTTGGAAGAGGAGGAGGTTTAGAATAAAGGACTTAAGTGCCCGTGCAGCACAGGCACCGTGTGCGGGCTGCAGCAAGAGCAGTGTGGGCAGCAGGGCAAGGGAGGGGATTGTGCCCCTTGGCTCTGTTATCCTCAGACCCCAACTGCAGTCCTGTGTGCAGTTCTGGAGCCCCCAGCACAGGAAAGACATGGAAGTGTTGGAGGCAGTGCAGAGGAGGCCACCAAGATGCTGAGAGGGCTGCAGCAGCTCTGCTGTGAGGACAGACTGAGAGAGTTGGGGCTCTGCAGCCTGGAGAAGAGAAGGCTTCCAGGAGAGCTTGGAGTGGCCTTCCAGGATCTGAAAGGGGCTACAGGAAGGCTGGGGAGTGACAAGGGCTTGTAATGCCAGGAGGAGGGGGAATGGGTTTGAAGTGGCAGAGGGGAGATTTAGACTGGATGTTAGGAGGAAGTTGCTTGCAGTGAGGGTGGTGAGACACTGGCACAGGTTGCCCAGGGAGGTTGTGGAGCACAGAATAACAGAATCTTTGATCACATTCTGTGCTTCTGTGCTCCACAACCTCCCTGGAAGTGTTCAGGACCAGGTTGGATGGGATCTTGAGCAACCTGTTCTAGTGGGAGGTGTCCCTGCTTATGGCAGGGGTTTGGAACTGGATGAGCTTTGAGGTCCCTTCCAACCTAAACCACTCTGTGATTCTAAGTCTAGGTTGTGTCTTTGTGACCTGTGTGTGTGTGCTGCTGCTTAACAATGCATACTGCTTTGGAGGTGTTCCAGGCCAGGTTGGACAGGGCCTTGAGCAACCAGGTCTAGTGGAAGGTGTCTCTCCCCATTGCAGGAGGCTTGGAACTACATGATCTTCAACGTCCTTTCCAATCCAATGTGTTCTACAAATCTGTGAATCCCTAATCTTAGATTCATTTTGTTTTTTAGAAGTTAAAGCATTGTAATGCACATTCCAGGACAACCTCTTTGTGGTTTGTCTTCAAAACAAAACTGTCTTCAATTTGATCTGCTTCTCTACTGTGATGTCTTGCTGCATATGGAAAGGATGGGAAATGTTTGTGTTGTCAACAAGGTTTTGAGAACTGCAGTGTGATCTCTCAGCTGACTTGGAGAAATGTGTGCCAGGATGCATTCTTAGACCAAACAAACTGGAGCTGTGGATTGCATCTTCAACAGAGATTTCTGTTTGAGGGATTTTGTCTTCAGTGTAAGATCAGAGAATATTAGAGGTTGTAAGGGACCTCCAGAGATGGAGTCCAACCCCCCTGCCAAAGCAGGATCACTCAGGGTAGTCTGCACAGGAATGCATCCAGGAGGGTTTTCAAAGTCTCCAGAGAAGGAGACTCCACAACCTTTCTGGGCAGCCTGGGCCAGGGCTCTGTCACCCTCACTATAAAGAAGTTTCTCCTCCTTCTCTGTGCCAGTTTGTAGCTGTTGCTTCTTGGCTTATTGCTGCTGACCACCCCAAAGAGCTTGGCCCCAGCCACTTGATGCCCACCCCTCAGATATTTGTACATATTGATGAGATCTCCTCTCAGCCTTCTTCCCTCCAGATTAAACAGCCCCAGGGCTCTCAGTCTCTCTCCACAGGGGAGATGATCAAGTCCCACAGTCATCCTTGTGGCTCTCTGCTGGATTCTCTCCAGCAGGTCCCTGTCTCTCTAGAACTGGGGAGCCCAAAACTGGACACAGTATTCCAGGTGTGGTCTCCCTAGGGCAGAGTAGAGAAGAACCTCCCTGATCTTCTCCAGCTTTCATTTGCTTCTGAAGGAAACAACCCTTGGCTGGTTTATACATCCCACACGAGGTATTTATCACCAGTGCAAGCAGGTGGATGGAGCAAAGACAATGCAGCTTGTGTGTTTTACAGAAGGAGAAAGTTCAAAGCAATTTGAAGACTTCCTTAGCACAAATGTTTTACTAGCCTGGCCCTGCTGGACTCTGTTTTCCTGATGCACTCCAGGATGCTATTGGTTGTCTCAACCACAAGGGAAGATGCTCAGATACTATTTCAGGACTCTCAAAAGCAGCTTGGTGTGGTGAGAATCTGACTTTTTTCCCTGTCTTCTAATGTATTCCATTTACAAAAGAACCCCCAAAAATCCCTGAGCCCCAAAACATCCAAAAAGTGGTGTGGTGGCTGTGGGTAGAGGCCTTTTTGTTCTTGGAGCTTGCTGACTATATAGATTTAGCTTGGGAAATACCAACCATCATCCTTTGAGCATTCTGTGGTCTCAGGTGGTTAATTCTGTGCCTTTTTAAGCTAACTTCTCACTTTCCAGTGTATACCAAACTGTTTGGGTTTGCTTTCTATAGAGTTCTATGAAAGATTACACTCTGGTTCAGGTATTCTCACATCAGTGAGAAAAATCTGATTGAGGAATAAAACCCTAAACTGATCTTAAAGCCTAGAGGCTGAGTGTTCTAACCTTCAATAGAGAGTTAATCAAGCTAGTAACTAGACCTGAAATATGTTCCTGGCTCTCAAGAGTGTGGAATATCTGCTTTAAAATTGTATAGCCAGCTGAGGAAGAAAATTCTTTTTATGCAGAGTACTTAAAAATAATTAATTTCATGTGTCCTCAGAGAAGTCACTGCTCTGACACTGACTAATTCCACCCATGTGAAATCCCACTCCAACTTTCAGGTTCTCCTGAAAATGGCTGGTTTATTGTGCATGCCTTGAAATGAGTTTAGAAGCACTGGGCAAAGAAAAGCAGACCTGAAGTAGCCCTTCAGAAAAGCAGTAGCTGCACCAACTTGAGTCAGAAATCAGCTTGGAGTCAGGAATCAGCTCTGCCTGTAAAAGGAAATAGCAAGGCTTGGGAATGCTGCTCAGCATGCTGCTTGACCTCAGACAGCTGTTTTGCACCAGCTTACATCTTGCCACTCACTCACTACAGCTCTATTTACTACCCTGGCTGTAGGACAGTGCCAGATGTAGCTGATTTTAGCAAGAACTTCCTCCAGTCCTCCTTTTTGTACTCAGCCATCCTGTATGAACTCATAGGAACGACTCAGAACTCTTCCTCGAGGGTGCCCTGCGCCAAGTGCCACGCTGGTATTGACATGAACCTGGCAATCAGTTCTTTGCTCTTGGGAGCAAATAGCTGTGCTGTGAAGTTCTGACACTGACATCTGTAAATGTGAGGAGGCTG
Source organism: Eubucco bourcierii (assembly GCA_013396675.1). Taxonomy (NCBI): domain Eukaryota; kingdom Metazoa; phylum Chordata; class Aves; order Piciformes; family Ramphastidae; genus Eubucco; species Eubucco bourcierii. The sequence goes on along the minus strand of VWZE01024406.1, from coordinate 347,947 downwards.
AGATGCTGCTGAATTTTTACTGGGAAGCAGCAGGTATCCAACAACCTGCTTTCATGACTGTGAATCAAAATGACTCCAACTCTTGTTTTGCATTGTAGGACAAAATAAGCCCCAGCGTTAAAGGCCTGGGTGAGATCTCTGAATAGATGTCTTGGGAAGAGCAGGATCTTGTCTGTGTTCTTATTCCAGAGCATTTGCTACTCCTTCATTTTTTATCTTCTGCAGTGTCTTGATGGGTTACATTGTGACCTAAGCACATTTTGGTGTCTGAGAGGAGTGTGTCCCAGGAGTGAAATGAAGGTGATTTGCTCTTTCTTTAACTTGTCCTTCATGGCTTATTATTTTATGCTGTCTGGAAGGGGATTTCTATTGAAAATCTAAATCAAGAACCTCTTAGCTGTTTTTCTCTCTTGACATTACCCTCCATTCCTATTAAAGAGAGGTGATTCTGCCCTTTTACTCTGTTCTTGTCAGACCCCACCTCAAATACTGTGTCCAGTTCTGGTGTTCCCTTCATAAAGAGGCCGCAGACCTGCTGGAACGAGTCCAGAGGAGGGACACAAAGACAATCCAAGGGCTGGAACACCTTTGCTGTAAGGACAGGCTGAGGCAGCTTGGGAGTGTTCAACCTGGAGAAGACTCCAAGGGGATCTTAGAGCTGCCTGCCAGTGCCTGAAGAGATCCTCCAGGAAGACTGCAGAGAGACTTTTCATGAGGATGTCTGGAGACAGGACAAGAGGGAAGGTTTGAAGCTGTGGTGGAGTAGGGTTAGACTGGAGCTGTGGAAGAAGTCCTTCAGTATGAGGGTGCTGAGACTCTGGAATGGGTTGCCCAGAGAGGTTGTGGCTGCCTTCTCCCCAGGAGAGTTCAAGGCCATGTTGGATGAAGCCTTGAGCAACCAAGTCTAATTGAGAGGTGTCCCTGCCCATGGCAGGGAGGTTGGAGTAGATGATCTCTGAGGTCCTTTCCAACCTAAGCCATTCTGTGGTGTACTCTTAGGAACTCAAGAAGCCTGTGTGGAGCTGAATTTTCAAAGCAGCTTCTTAACGTTGCCTTCATTTGAAAAAAACATTGATGTTGAATCATAAATTGATACCTATACCCACAGTGTGAGGAGAGGCTGAAGAGGACTGCAGAGTTCTGCTTTGCTGTCTTGATCTTTTTGTCTGGTTAATTCTTAGCAGTCAGAAGATTTTGATTCTCTGCGTGTACCAGTGCCTAGGGCAGTGATAGAGGGGGAAATGATCATAGAGGTTTTTATCCATCCTTCTGTTTCAAATTGGAGTCTTGAAATGAGTTTTTTTTATTTTTCTTACACTGAGTAGAACATTGTGACAGTTTGTGGTGTACTTTGCTTAAATAAGACAATTCCTACAGCATATTGCATATCCAATTTATTTTCTCAAATAGATTTAGCAATCTTAAATACAGCCAGGAATCTTCCTGATGGGGGTAAGTCGGGAACTGTTTGTATGGTATGCCCATGTGATGTGAAACAGATGGCTTCTGTATGTCTTACTGAATTACATCAGCCTTGTTTTGTACCTCTCTTGTCCAATATTCCCAGGAAAGCATTGTGGAAGATGCTGACTTGATGTCAGTGGTGTCATGTGTGGAAGCGCTTGCTTGAAGCAGAAGCCAAGCTCTTCCCCACCCTATTTAGATAAACAGAGGTAGAAATTCCTTCACTTGTCCTTTTTGGGCTGATACTGCACTTAGTATTGTTTGGAATGCATTATTTCTAGGTGTCCTCAGCTCAGTTTATCTCTGAACTCAATGTAAAAGCTGAGAACCTTTTTTCCCAACATCATGTTGTGAACTTGCTAACAGAACGACAGCAACAGAGAAATCCAGAGATGTTTGGGCTGTAGCTGAAAGTTAGATACCTTTGGCCTTGTTAAGTGTTCTGGGTGACATATCTGGAGTACTTTTTCTAGTCTGAAGTCTAAGAAAACCTGATCAGCCTTGTTCTGAATGTGTTGCCTCTTGCAGTGGTTTTAGTGCAGAAGAGCCAAGCCCTATCCTGTATCTTAGGGAATGGCTCCTTCCAACTGAGTGAGCTTTCATAGTTCCAGCAGAGCTACAGCAGCTGAAACATTCAAGTTACTGAAGGTTTGAATTATTACTGCAGGGTGATTGAAGAAGCCAGACTCCTGGGGAAGGTTCCCAAGAAGAAGGGGGTGGGAGGTAACATAACATGGCCAGCAAGAAAGGAGCATCCATTTGACCTGTTAATACAACTACAGTCATAGAGTGGAATCACAGAATGGTTTGGATTGGAAGAGACCTTAAAGATTATCTTGTTCCAATCCTCTGCCATGGACAGGGACACCTCCCACCAACCCAGGTTGCTCAACACCTGGCCTCGAACACCTCTAGGAAAGGGACGTCCACAGCCTACCCAGGCAGCCTGTGCTAGTGTCTCCCCATGCTCACTGTAAAGAATTTGTTCTTCATCTCCAGTCTAAATGTCCCTTCTTCCCTCCCTAAAGCTGTTGTCCCTTGTCCTATCACTCCAAGCCCTTGCCGAAAGTCCTTCCACTCTCTCACAGCCCCTTCAGGCACTGGCAAGCTGCTCTAAGGTCTCTCTGGAGCCTTGTCTTACGCAGGCTGAGCAGCCCCAACTCTGTCCCCATAGGGGAGGTTCTGCAGCCCTTTGATCGCCCTCACGGCCTGCTCTGGACCCGCTCCAACAGTTCCATGCCCTTCCCACGCTGAGGGCCCCAGGACGGCAGCGTTTTCCACTGTAGCATTATGGGCAGGCAGAACCAATGTGTTGTGCCCCAGCTTGTTGCTTCCAGTGAACTGCCACTAAACTCGCGCAGCTCCTGGCTTGGCATCTGTGACAACTTCTGAGCTTTTCAGTAATTTCCTTAGGAGCTAATCGCATGAGGAGGTGGGGTGGGGGGAAGCTTTTGGAAGGCCTTTGCAGAGGGATGCAGGTTTCGCTTGGCGCTGCCGCCGGCCGCGGCGGGAGGCAGCGTCTGGGCGGGCTCTCGGCGTTGGCCGTCCCAGAGCCCCTCGCGAAGGCCCCAGGGCCCCGCTCGCAGGCGGCAGGAGCTGCGGAGGCTGCCGGCGAGCTCGGGCTGCCGCCGCTGTATTTACGGAAACAGCGGGGCGAGATTGATTGCGTGGTGAGAGGCTGTGTGGATGAGGGAGGGTCACAGCACATGCTCAGTCCTGTCAGTCCGAGGGCGAAGTTTCTGCGTTCTGCGTGCAGGCTTAGGTCACAGCACAAGCTCAGTGAAAGCTCTCTGAGGTCTCTCAGCCCGCATGTGCCTCCATTTTGAGTTGGTAGAGTGGAAAAGGCAGAGTTTTAGCTGTTAGGTAGAGGGTTGAGGAAAACATCTAAACCCACCAGAGCCTGTCATAGTCATGGATGATCCATTCAGCCCCTGCAGGTAGGCTACATCACTCTGGCCTCCCCTAAACAGTGCTGATTTTTGCTGTGATTTGTGACTTCTGCAATGTTTATGAAATCATTTCATTACTGTTGCATGTTCCTCAGAACCTCGGAACCACAGCAGCTTTGCCGTGCAGCTGTTTGCCTGGTGCATGAGGGCACTGAGCAGGGAATCTGCTGCCTTAAGGGGTGCATGGAGCAAAACGTTGAAGCTGGGTGGGCTTCTGTGTTTCTGATTCTCGTATTCTCCCCCCTCGTGGTGCAGTTTGAATGTCAGTTGTGCTGTCTGCGTGCCAACCTTTTGGCAGGTCTGGTAGGGAGCCGCAGAGGCACTCTGCAGGATGCAGCCTCCACAAAGTGGCTATTAGGGAATGCTTTGGGGCCTGCAACAGTCTGCAGCAGGCTCCAGGAGGGTCGTGGAGCAGCCATTGGTTGCTCTGAGGATGGGGTGGTTCTCACTGTGATTGAGGGCAGGGATCCTGCTGCTACTTCCTCAACTATTAAGGAAAAAAACTCCAACAAATAAAAAGCAGGCAGCATGGTTCTACTTGCTCGCCAGTCACAGGCAGCTGTCACTCGTGCATCTGGAAGGCAGCAATGTTATCTCTGCACGGAGAAGCTGCCACGGCAGAGCTGTGTAAGCTGTACCCACGTTGGGTTTCTAGGGCTCCTAAACCACATCTTTGGACTGATCTGAGTGAAATAGAGGGCTTGGGCTCTGCGGTTTTGTGTAAGGAGGAGATGGTTGGGTCTGGGTTTGAAGTCTGTGTGGGGCAGCTGTCGGTGACTTGTCCCTGTGAAACGTGAGGGGGTTTGGGAGGACTGGAGTATGGCGAACGGAGGCAAATTTGATTCTACAGCGTGGCCTCGTTGGAGTCTGAGTGTGTGCAGAGCTGGATGCTGTTCTGCTGGGGCAGCTGCTGACCTGTGGAACTGATCTCAGCACCCTGGGGGCTGGTTGTGAGGGGACGTACTTCAGTCAAGGTAAATTGTCTGAGTTAGTGGAGTGGATTGAGTTGGAAGGTGACAGGATGCTTTGTGCTGCTCATAGTGACATCTCTGGGGCTTTATAGCAGAAGGTTGACTTGTAGCCTTACACACACAGTCACTCACCTCTGCAGTGTGCCTTTCTGGGGCCATCTTCCTGCTCTTGTCAGGAGCTGAGGAATGGATGATGAATAAGACTACATCGTTTTGCCCTGCTAGTGCCGCTCTGTTATCTGTATGCTATCTGAAGTGTCATTCCCTTTTCCATCTCCTTTTATACCTGTAGACCATACAAATCAGGAGCACCTGTTTGCCATGGGTCACTGGCTGGTTTTGCCATTGACTGGAGCAAAGTCATGTTGATGATTAGAGAACACAGTTCCCTTGAGCTTCAGTCTGGCTGAATCACCTCCGAGTTGAAAGAGATGTCTCCATAGGTGTGGGCTTTAGAAAAGTTCTTCCTGATAAAGGAGCTGCTTGAACATGTGCAGGAATATGGCACTGCTCTGCAGGAATACAGGGATGTGACACCTTGTGTCCTTAACGTTGGGTTTAAATGCTGACTTAAAAGCAGGAGGGAATGCATTAAGGGATGGGGAGGGTACAAAGCCCTCTGCTTTGTGCTGGTTTTCAGCATTTGTGTGTGCATTTCAGAAAGGTTGGGGAAAAGTGCCACTTCTAAACTTCAAATGAAATTTGGTCAGGCTTATTTTTAAAAGGTTGACTTAGAGGTGGTCAAGAATGTGAACACTCCTAGGTCCTAGCGAAGCAATCTGGTTGTCAAACACAGGTGTTATGTTTGGCAAAACCTACTGCTGGAATATTATGCCAAAGTGAGGCATTCCCCAGTTAATCACTGGCACTTGGGATGTGTTGTTTGTGATGTTGGCTCCCACAGCTCCCGTCTGAAGGATGCCTCTGGTGTCCATTCTGTGCTTGTGTAGAATCGGGTGGTTCCTGCTCCATGCAAATGGGTGGGTAGTTTTAGTGCCTGTGGCAGGACCCTTCCCGCAGCAGGCAGTCAGTGCCTTTTGAGATCTCAGTTGTTCCTTGAGACATGCTTCAGCACAGGTCTTTCACTTTGTTCTGTCAGTTGTGGGACTGGTCTGTGACAGAAATAATTCTGTAGGTTTGGGCCTAACTGTATGAGACTCACACTTCAAGGCAACAACAAAAAACAGACAACCAAACCCACTCCCACCCCCCAAAAAAAACCCAACCCTACCCCAAACCAACAAAACCTAACAAGTGAAAGGAAAAAAAAGAAAAGGAAAAAAAAAACCACAAAAAACCCAAAACAAAAAACCAAAAAACAAACACCCAAAAAGAAACCCCACAACTCAAACCAAAAAACCCCTTGATAGTAGAGAAGCAGGACTACCTGCTCTCAGTTTTTTCTGTGGTACTGGCAAGACACTCAGTGCACTGGACAGTCCCTTTCTCCTTGGTCATACTTATGTAGTTTCTACTAAGGGTCAACTTTTCAGCTGTTTGGATGCTCAGGAGATTGACTCCAGTTCAGACTGTTGGTTGGTGGCCTGGTGAGTTAGTTTCACTGAACCCAACGTTTAGAAGTCACAAATGTGTTATGGGAGGTGTTTGGGTTTTTGGATGAAGAAAGAGTGCCCAAGTACTTGGTATTTTTACTTCCCTTTGTCCTGTCTGTGTTGTAGCATTTATTCAAGGTTTAAATCAGTAAGATTGCCTCTTCCTCTCTAACCCCCAAATCTTTAGGCTTTAATTTGTTTTAATTAGTTGTGTTTTTTAGATGTATGGCAGAGCTAGGGGATATCTCCAGGTTTGTTTTACGTTTCACATTACTCATGCTTATCACCTTCAACACATGATATTGCTTTTCCATGCTGCTCCAGGAAGCTGGAGATTGCTGTTGTCAAGCAAGCTCAGAGTGGCAGATCACTGCATCTGACCTCAGTGGAACCTGGAGGGGAAATTAACTGCTGGGCTGCTGCCTAGTGCCACTGTCCTGTGTGCAGACTGTGATTGTGCTGCAGGGATGGTGCTGTGGTAGGACATGGTCTGGTTGAGTAGTGAATATCTGCTCTGAGTACTGCCTGGCCATGTCAGAAACACTGCAGGATAAATGTTCAAAGCAACACAATTCCATGTGGAATTAATTTAGAGTAAATGTTGCTTCTAAATAAGTAACATTCTGGTTCTATTCACCTTGCCTGTAGTCAGGATAAACTTCACATCATGCAAAGGTTTCCACTAATTCAGTGTTCTTGAACTTGTGGTCAAAATCCTGCTGCCTTCCTTACTTGAAGGTAAACAAATACTGGAAAATGATCCATGGAATCCACCAGCAGGCTGTTACCCACCCGAGTAGTTACTGTGTGGAGACCTCTTGTCTCCTTTGCAGTAAGTGCTCCATCTGGAGCATCAGGTCCAACTCTGGTGCCCTGAGCAGGAGGAGGACATCAAACTGCTGGAGCAGGTCCAAAGGAGTCCATGAAGATGATCAGAGGGCTGGAAAACCTCCCCTATGGGAACAGGCTGAGAGAATTGGGGTTGCTCATCCTGAAGAAGAAAAGGGGAGCTTCCTGATAGAAGCTACAGAAAACCTGGAGAGGGATTTTTCATAAGGCCTTGTAGTGACAGGATGAGAGGGAATAGATGGAAACTTCAAGAGGGCAGATTTTTAGACTAAGATGAGGAAGAAATTCTTTACAGTGAGCATGGGGAGACACTGGAACAGGTTGTCCAAGGAGGCTGTGGATGTCCCTTTCCTTAAGGTGTTCAAGACCAGGTTGGATGAGATGGTGAGCAACCTGAGCTGGTGGGAGGTGTCCCTGTCCATGGCAGAGGATTGGAACAAGATGATCTTTAAGGTCCCTTCCAATCCAAACCATTCTGTGGTTCTGCTCTATGACTGTAGTTGTAGTAACAGGTCAAATGGATGCTCCTTTCTTGCTGGCCATGTTATGTTACCTCCCACCCCCATCTTTTTTGGAACCTTCCCCAGGAGTCTGGCTCCTTCAATCATCCTGTGTTGGCATGGGGTTGGAACTGGATGATCTTCAAGGCCCCTTCCAACCCAAACCATTCTATGAACTTTTTAACCTTCTCTCTCAGAATGTCTGTATTGTGATCACTTCCATTCTACCTTTGGAATAAGGAACAGTTCTCCTAAAGACTCTCTGTTCTCTTTTGTCATAAATCTGATGAGATACAGTATCTTGAAAAAGCTTTCCCTGACTCCAGCTTCTGCAACCACACTTCCTTCTCCAAACAGCAGCACACAAGAATCCTCCACTCCCCTAAAGCTCTGACTGCAACCAGTCAGCAGGTTTGAGCTTGTACTGAAGATCCTAAGGTTAGTACATGTTTATTCATTCCTGCTTGGATTGAGCAATCCCCAAAAATGTGCCTGTATCAGTTCATTTGCCTGAAATACAGGTTTGATTTTTCACTTGGAACACAAAATTGCTCTTTTAAAACTTACTATTATCATTATTATTATTATTTTAACATCCTGTTACAACAGGTTTTAAACCAAACCTTACTAGAGCCTGACCATTAGCAAGAGTGTTTTCTGAGCCTTAAGACACTACTTCTAGAAAAGGGTTTTTTAGATTGTGCTTGAAGAAAAAGTATTTAAGGCACAAGTTCAAACTGGACACTTGAAATGGGATAACTTGAAGTAAACTTTGTAATGTGGAAAACAATTAGCAAAAGCTAACATGGCTTAATCTGTTCATGATCTAGATCCCCATACCAGGAGAGCAAACCAATGCAGCCAACTCACTGAGCAAGAATTGAGGTTTGGGTAGGGGAAAATGAACTAATTCTGTTACTCTTAGACACCCAGCGACAAGTTTGTGGTAGTTGTGGAGGGATTTTGGGTTAAAGTTTGAGTGGCAGGGATCTGATTGTCCTTTTTGGATTTTGAAACATGTAGCATGAGAGTATAGAATGTGTAAGAATGATCTTGAGGACATTTGGCTCAGTATCTTGTCCTTTACCAGTGACCGTAAGCAGATGCTTGGAGAAAGTTAAAGCTAGAGCTGTGATGTCTGGCAGAGGTTATGATGTTTGTGGGCAGGCAGTTTTTGCATCACTGTGATGAAAGCTCAGCAGGTCCAGTGCTTCAGATGAGCAAATAGATGTGAATCTCTGGTTTGTAGTGAAGTCTTTGCAGACAGAGCCTGTGTAACTTGGTGCGAGGGAGGAGTGTGGCAAGGGAAGTTCTGAATTTGGCTGTATGGCTGCACAAAATAAAATGAAGCTGTGTCCTACCAAGTGGATCTCTTAAAGATAATGCTAGGCCCTTTCAGGCCCTGATAAACTATTTTTTAACCAGTTGAAATGCATTTTAATCTCTCCTGTTTTGTCCCTTAAGATGTGAAACCAAATGATCCCTGCCAGATGTTTTTAGAGCTGCCTCTGAAGAGCCTTCTTAAAAAAAAATAAAATTAAATCCTTGGGTACTGGATTATTTACATAAAAGGGTTGTTGTTTTTTCTTACAAACCTCAGTGTTCTTGAGACTTCCTCTTTCCCTAACTACTTGAGATTTGTATTGGTTTTGCAGAAATGACAGATAAATAGGAGGTGCCTGACTGCACCACGCTCTCCATTTATGCAACTCATTATCTTGCCAATAATAATAACTCTTTGGCTACATCAATGTTTGAAGTGTATGATTGCAATTTATGATCTCTTCAGCCTATGATGCATGTATCTACCCTGGGTTTGGTTCTATTTAGTAAGCTTTTGATTGGTGGAACCCTGGAATGGGTTGCCTAGGGAGGTGGTTGAGACCCCATCCCAGGAGATGCTTGAGGTGAAACTCGACAGGGCTCTGGGTGACCCGATGTAGATTTTATGTTGAAGATGCTCCTGCTTATTGAAGAGAGATTTGGACTGGATGATCTTTAGAGAGGTCCTTTCCAACCCAGGCATTTCTATCATTTTGTGATTTTATGATTTTCTTACCAGGCCTTTTAAATAACCCCAAATCCCCTAAGATTCATTGTGTAGTGCTACAGCTTGTTACTGCTGTCCTGTCCTTGCACTGTGATGGCTCTGTGCACAGTGATCACTGCTGTGGTGCCAGGGTAGATAAAGGTTGGACATTTTTGCAATGAAGAGTGGTAAAACACAGCAGTAGATTCCCCAGAGATGTGGTTGAGGCCCCATCCCTGGAGACATTCAAGATCAGACTTGATGTGGCCCTGGGCAGCCTGATGTAGTTGGAGATGTCCTTGATCGTTGCAAGGGGGTTGGACAAGACGACCTTTAAGGGTCACTTCCCACCCAATGCAATTGATGAATCTAAATTCTTGAACCTTTTCTGGTCTCAGCTTAGAGCCCTGTGTTGCCTCCTAAAAAGTGCATTTCAGGGTGGTGAGAACTCCTTGAACTAAGTGCTTCTAGTTCAGTGTCTTCAACTTGTTTCACACCATCAGTTTGTGTTGGTGATGTGCACTTGATACAGCAGACAGTGGGCTTTAGCAAGCTGGCCTTGAAAACCCTTTGTGGAGAGCTCTGAAGAGAACCAGACTGAGAGACAGGCAGGCTGTGGCTGAGGGATTTGGTCAGTTCAAAACCCATTTTCTTTTGAAGCATCTCTCTAGCTTAATTACAGATCAGCAAAGCAGGCAGTGTCAGGAGTGATTAGTCCAAGAGTGGTTAGATGTGCAGCACAGACTCCTGTTCTCTATGTGATGTTTGGGTTGTGGTGTTCTGTTTTGGTGGTGCCTGTTAGTTTAGTTTTGTTTTTTTAACTTTAATGATAGCATTAAACTGTCTTCCTGTTCTATGAGCTGGTTCCAGCTAGTAGCAGGTGTTTCAGAAAGGCAGTGCAAGTGCAGTGTGTGGTGCAGAGCCCTGAGTGACCACCGTAGAGGAAAACTAAAACCATGTCTGTTGCTGGGTGAGGTGAACTGCCCAAGGACACGGTGGGTTCAGTGCCATCCTGCAACAGTGCCACCTCCCTCACCCCTCTCTGAGGCATGTCAGTCAGTATGAAGAATGTTCAATTACTGCACGGCACTTTTCTTGCTGAACTTGGATAGTGAAAAGGAGAACATGAAAGCAGCAGTGTCACAGTTTAAGGTTCCACCTTGCACAGGTGATCCCTGACCTTGAAGGTCCTCTTTGTGTGCTGCCTGTGTACTTTCTCTCAGAAGCCTGGCTTCCTGGCAAAGACACTCACTAAATGTGCTGGGAAAGAAGTGGCTTGGATGCCTGTCAAGGGTAGGACTGTGCAGAGAAGTGCTACACAGTAGTCTCCAAATGCCTTTTGCCATCACCTCCAAACTTGGACCTTGCATGGCTCTGGCGATGCCATCGGAGCTGGTGGTGTTGGGAGTCCTGAACCCAGGCTGTCCTCAAAGCTGATCTGGTGTCATTGCAGCTCAGATTGTCTGGTGGCATTTTTTCTGTCTCCACCTTTTAGACCTCCATGGCATTGCAGTGCTACCTTATTCTCACAGACAGGGGCTGCCAACTGTGCCAGCTGTGGTGTGAGTCTGGTGCACACTATGGACAGGAAGGTGATGGAGAGGGTTAAAGCTGTTTCTCTGTTGGAAATCATGCAGCAAGTGTTGTTGCCAGCCTTCCTTCCTCTCTGCTTTCTGAAGCAGATAAATTAAAGCTCTGCACCACCCTGTGCTGTCTCCTGTTCCTTTCTCATCCTCACCTCTGAACTGGTTTCTCTCAGCGGTGCTGCTTTTGGCCTTGAACTTCCAACCTCCCCTGTTGCTTTAGAATTGAGAGGACAAAGCTTCATTGAGCTGAACATCCTCTCTCTTCTCTCCGAGCTGTTTGCACCAAGGCTCTCAGATGAGAGGGTGCTTGTTTTGCCCTGCTCTGCTACAGAAGCTTCTTGCCTTTTTGATATTCAGTCACAGGCTTCCATCTCCTTTCTGACCAGCCCCTGTTTACTTTGCAGAATACAACGTTGTCATGGCAACAGGTTACTTCTCAAAGGGAACATCTTGTCATTATATTTAATCCACTGCAGCTGAAGAGGGCTGAAATATTAAGTTGTTGTTGCTATGGATACTGCTTTGTTACAGCGGTTTCTTTTGTGTCAGATTTCATATACAGTGTTGGGTCCCCTTTTTTCTTCCCCACAGAATAAACAGAGTGTGCTGCCATTATGATTGTAATTGCTCTCCACCAATATAATTTAGCTTAAAAATCTACAGTGCATTTCAGTTTCCATAGCAAGAATTTTTCTTTCCATTTGTAAACCCCTTCCTGGGGACCTACCTGGAAGCAGTAAAAAAAAAATAAAAAAATTTAAAAATCATTTAACAGGTTCTGTGCCATTGCAGAGCCCTCAGCTTTGTGCCCTTCTGAAGCAGTGTGATGGAGTGCAGGCTGGCAGAGCTTCCTTCAGTCCTTCACTTTTGGGACAGGGGAAGGGGGGAACACAGTCAGGAAGTGGTAAATGAGTGACGAAATAAATGCACACAGAAATATTCCCCTCAACACTTGATTTTCATGGATGACTCCACTGAGTTTCCCCAACTAACTTCACATGAATAGCTGGCAGCAGAAGTCCCATCCAAAACTTTGTTTTAATCTTTGCAGTTATGTACAGGATGCTCCAACATCCTCTAATCAGTCATGGTTCTTAAATGCTTATTATCATATTCGCTGGGATGCAGCCTAAGAAACTGGGAGTTGGGGGATATTAGGAGTGCTGAGTGGTTTGTGTTTTCCTATCTAAATAGAAAAGAGCTTCGTTTTCTTCTTGAGTACAAAACCTCCTTGTGCTGCCTGGTGTGAAATACTGTAGCTGGCAGAAACAGCATAGACATGTTTAGAGTTTGGCTTGCACTGACTAGTGGAGATGTGCATGGCTTTGAAATGACTTCTGGGAATAAAGCAAGAGCATCAGCATTTTCTGTTGTCTGTTTCCCCTTCTTTTTTTCACAAGGAAAAACTCTGACACTTTGTAGCTGAAAAAAAAAAACCAAAAAATGCCTTAGTATTTAATTTATAATTCTGTTGTAAATAAAGTTGATTTTTTTTGGCTCAGTCATTTCTTTGCATAACCTGAAAACAAGAGAACAGTGTCAGATCACATCTTGCATGGGTTAAAACCATTTTTACATGTTCTTTTCAGGAGGCTGTGGGCACTTAGTTTAGAGCAGATCTGCTTACCAGCAAGGTAGCACTGTGCAGACATCACAGCATATGACTGAGAATGACAAAAGCTGTGTCTGTTCCTGTCTGACAGGTTCTCCTGCCATGTTGTCTTGGCTGAGGACCACTTAGATCCCCTCCTGTCGTTTCCCTGCTTGTACACCCATGAGTAATGTTGCAGAGTGGTCATAAAGTGGAGCTTAACTTAGGTGTGCAGCGTAGTTTGAAATTTCCAAGTGAAGATGTTCCTGAAGATACACAAATGGTTGTGTCCAAACCCCTTCCAGTAACCATTTTGACTTGGAATGGTGTTGAATGGTTTGGGCTATCCACTGTTTGCATCACTCAGGGCTGGCAGTTTGTGGTCATGATCTTGAATTTCTTAAGTCCTGAGGAAACTCTCAGTCACTGCTTTTGATCACTGAAATTCTGCAGAGTGGGAGCTGACTTGTCAAGTGATGTCATTGCTCTCAGAGCAGCAAATTGCCAGATGAAGTCAGGTTTGCTGTTTGCAGAGGAGTGACAGTGACCTCTTAGGTTTGTGTGTGCTCTTCTGCCTGTGTGGTGAGACTCCCTTCAGTGTGATTGAGGTGTTAAATCCACAGCTGCTCTTTATGAGGAGAGCCTGAGGGGGCTGGAACTCTTTAGCTTGGAGGAGACTGAGGAGACCTCAGCAGTGGTTATCAATATGTAAAGGTGAGTACCAGGAGGCTGGAGCCAGCTCTGCTGGGTGATGCCCAGGGGCACTGGGTGGAAGCTGAGGCATAGAAGCTCTGTGGAAACATGAGGAGGCATTTCTTCACTGACAGAGCACTGGAACAGGCTGCCCAGGGGGGTTGTGGACTCTCTCTCTTTGGAGATATTCAAAACCCACCTGGACATGTTCCTGTGTGATCTGGTATAGGAGATCCTGCTCTGCAGTGAGGTTGGACTGGATGAGCTTTGGAGGTCCCTTCCAGCCCCTGACATTCTGTGAAATTCAAAACTTCATCTTAAAGCAGCTTAGAATTTTGTCATCCTTCAAATATGCAGATTATAGATGAAAGATGTCAGTTTAAATACCAATTTACAGGAAAGGAAGAATGTTTGGCTTAAGGATATTGAATTCCCTTGGATGTGGTTGTGGTGTTTAATGCTGTTATACAGGAGTCTTGGAGGATCTCCCAAGTTTTCAGGTTGTATCCCAAATGCTGGTGTTCAGGCATTGACAGTATCTAGTGATCTGGCTCTTGATAGGAGCTGGATGTGTGAGATTACAGCAGAGAGACCTCATGGATTCAGCTGCAGTCCTTGAGAAATTAGTTTCCAGTAAAGAGTCTTCTTCGTGTGCCTTCTTGTTGCTTGCCCTCTAATATATTGAATAAAGACAAAGGGCACTCTTCAGTGCTGAGCTTTTATTTACTTTGTTAGCTGATTCAAAATGCAGGAAGAAAAATAAATCCTGTCATGTCAGATGTGTTGTTCTGGTTTATCTTGGCACACCTCGAACTTCCCAGTGTTGCCAGGGTGATTCTGCAGCAAGGTGAAAACATAGTTTCTGCTTCTGCCGTGACTGGGACCTATCAGTAGCTCCAGCCCATGGTGTGAGCAGTACAGAGCTCTTCAAAGCATAACTCTCAATACATGGAGGGACAGAGCGTTTGGAACCTGAAGCTTTTAATATAAATAACCTTTGTAAGAGGGCCAGATGTGTTCTGTGGAAGGGAAGCCCCTTCCGTACAAACTGAGTGAAATTCACTTGCACAGATGTTACAGGGGTTTGCTTTCCATACAAACATGGAATGGTTTGAGTTGGAAGGGACCCTAAGGATCATCTAGTTCCAACCCCCCTCCCACAGGCAGGGTCTGCCTCCTCCTAGACAAGGTTTTTATTGCTCATTGGATTTTCCATGCTTCTGTCATGCTGTCTGATCTGAGTTTAGCAAACGACTTAGCAGCAATAATAATTTTAGCTTCTTAAAACAAGAGTTGGATAATTTTGCATGTGAGATCCTGAGTAACTTGAGTGGTTTTCCATGAACTCTGCCTGGAAAAAGAGGAATGAGTTTTGCCAATTGTAATGCAAGGCTCTATTCTTTAAACATTACTGCTCTAAATACTTCTACTGAAGCTATTTTCTCTTTCAAAATGCAAGTGACCATGAAGACCTTCCTAAGGACTGTGACATTTCCTGGGTATTGATCTGTAGCGTAGGGCTTGGCCTGTTGTCTGCATTGTTTTAGCTTTGCTGATGAAACAGTTAGGTTGGTGTTGAAATGAGCAGTACAAGGGCCATGGTACTGAAGTCAGATGTGTGTTGGCAGGTGATTCTCCACACAGCAGGCACCTGAGTTGGTTGGAGAAAGCACAGAGCAGTTCAGACTGTGGAGAACTGCAGGGGCTTTTAAAAAGGGACTCCTGCAAAGGCCTGCAGGGATAGGATGAGAGGCAATGGTTTGAAAGAGAGCAGAGAGTTTGGATGTGGGGAGCACAAGTTCTGCACCCTGAGGCTGCTGGAACACCGCAACAGGTTGCCCAGGGAGGTGGTTGAGGTCCCATGTATGGAGATATTCAAGGAGAGGCTTGACAAGGCTCTGAGCAACCTGCTCTAGTGGAGGATATCCCTGCTGAGTGCAGGGGGTTGGACTGGATGCCCTTTGGAGGTCCCTTCCAGCCCAACCATTCTCTGATTACAAGTCAGTGCTACTTCTGCACTGCACACAACCTAAGCAGCAGGAAGGATGTCAATGTGTGTCCCACTGTCATCTACCCAAAGCCTTCCTGCTGCTGTGGGGACAGCTTGCCCTGATTCTCTTCTCAGCCTCATTGCCTGCCTTGCCCTGTTGGCTGTTGCCACTTGAAGTGCAGCCTGCAGTACACCTCAGTGCAGCCTCTCTAGCTTTCTTCATGCCTCGTTGTACTTCATTTCATTTGTGTTGCAGATGCAGTGACAAAAGATACAGAATACGATCCTGAGTTGCATAATTGTAATTCTTTCTCATTACTGTTTTTTTTTTTCCTTTATATATTAGGAGGCTAAACAGTACCCAAGGTGAAATCAGAGTTGGACCCAGCCATCAGGTAAGGGATTTTGTTCATGTTGCAATATCCAGAGGGCATGCTTTTGCCACTTCAACTGTTCAGGGACTGCTTCTTTCAAGCTGTCTGCACTCACATACTGTAGTGCTGGGTGATTATTAAAGTAGCTCTTTTGTCCACAGTTTGCAGAAGTCATGTTATAATTACAGTAGCTTATTTGTATTTCCCAGGCAGGTTTTCATGCAGGCTTTCTTTTCCCTTTTTGATGCTGTAGAGAGGATAGGTTTTGATTTTTAAGAGATAGAGAGACCTCAGCTGTATTGTTTGTTTAGGAACAGCAATTAAGTCATTTGGGTTATTAAAATAGGAGGTGAGAAAGCAGACTACATGGCTTCAAACAACGGGGAGCAGAATAAGGACAAGACTCCAGATGTTAGTTTGGTCATTCTAATTTGAGGGGAGTCCTTCATAAGCATTGGAAAGAATCTATTTTAAAGAGCATTAAGCACAGCTTGCTCTGGGTTATGAGACCAGATCTGTCAGGAGGAACTGAGTCCTCTCCTTTACCTGGGGAGTTGACTTTCTGCTGCCCCAGAGCTGGATTTTTTGCATCCAAGTGATGAATCAGAGAAAGCTTTTGGCTGGAAGGGAGCTCTAAATGTCATCTGGGCAGGGACATCTTCAACTACATTTGGTGCTCAAAGCCCCAAACAGCCTGACCTAGACTCTTTCCACAGATGAGGCATCTACCACCTCTTTGGGCCACTTGATAAAGACTGAATGAACGTGGGATGTCTGATGCCATGTGTCATACACATTTTTCAATGCCTGTCTGTACTTAAGGTCCCAGATGAAGGATGGAGCCTGCTGTTTCTGCAGCTGTGAAGTTACATTTAGTAAGGATCTTATGTCCCAAGTTGTCAAAGAATTGCTTAGACTGGAAAGGTCCCTAAGATAGGTCCAAAATGAATATTCCTTCAGCCTCTAAAAGTCTTGTTTAAAAATAAACATTTATGGAACCTATGTAACATTCTTAAGGATGTTTTGTATTTAAAGGGGGAAAAAAAATCCTTGGCAATTAAACCTGTAGTGTTCTTTTCACTAGGCATAATAAGAGGACTGTAAATGATACCTTCCAAACAACTTTCATCTCAAATTGCCATCTAATATTTTGGCAGGGGTTAGTCACCTGTGCTGTAAGGTGTAATTACCAGGTGCATTTATGGATGGGGGGAAAAAAAAAGTAGGGAGGAGGTCCAATGATGTAGAACACTGTTCATTTCTACTTGCTTAACATTTTAAACTTCCATTGTTCTTCCACTCACTTGCTGAGCATCTCACTTTCTGACAGATGTCATGGCTAAGAGGATGTTTCCTCATCCTGTTAATTACTCTGAGATATAATCTTAAGATATACAGGCAGTTGATTGTAGGCCATGAAGGAAGTCAGACTGAAGGTCATAGCTGCTGCTTCCTCTTCTGTAGTCTGTAAAACTAATCTGCCCTACACACTGGGCTTGACTCAAGGCATGGACTCACTTTCCTCCACTCCCCTTACTGAGAATAAAGCGTGCAGAGCAGAATCCAGGAATAATCCTGGCATCCCAGCAGTGGTTTCTGATTAGTATCTGTTGCCTTCACTGTCCTTGAATTGTGCAAGTTGCAGATTCATAGATTGGTTTCAGTTGGAAGGGACCTAAAGATCATCCAGTTCCAACCCCGTGCCATGGACAGGGACACCCCCCCCCAGCCCAGGTTGCTCAAGGCCTCATCCAACCTGGCCTTGAACACCTCCAAGGTGGGGGCATCCACAGCCTTGCACAACCTGTTCCTCACTGTGAAGGATTTCTTTCTCATACTTAGTCTGAATCTCCCTTTCTCAAGCTTCAATCCATGCTGGAGGTGCTGGAGGACCGCTGGGGGTTTTGACACTCAGTGTACAGATCCCTCAAGCTCCTGTGTTATGATAGCAAGCAGGGACACCAGTGGAGATGAATGTTCTGTAGAACTGCAGTTGTCCTCAACATTCACATGCATTGGAGTTGAAGAGTCTCTGTTAAATGTTACCCTCTGAAAACTTTTGCTTAACAAATGAGTGACCAGGAGGAAGCTGCTCCTAGGAGTAACTCTTGTCACTAAGGATGTTCCTAGGGTACGTGAGGATGAAGGTTACTGGTGAAGGTGCCCTGGTTGCTAGAACACATGACTCTCAGAGAAATCTCATCCTGCTGTAATGCTGGCTTAGCCTTTTCCAGAAGAGAAGTTCAATGACATAGCCATTTTCCCAGGCAAGAAGTGAAATAAAGTACAGATTAAAGAGCAGAACATGAAAGCATCTGAACCTGTGACTTGTAATTACTGGTTATGTCTGAATGTTGCCTCTCAAATATGTTTAGCTTGTAAGTATAGGAGGTAATTACAGGGCTTAAAAGCAGTTTCTGAAGAGGCTCTCAGCTATCTCATCCCATTGCAGCAGCTGACTAAAGATGCTAATTGGGTCTCTGGATACAGTGTGATACTTGTTTAGAGGCAGAGTTCATTTCACCCAACTAACTCACTTTCAGGAACTGTCTTTGTTTCTCTTTCTAGCTCTAATGATTTACTGAGCACTTGATAAAAAAACTGCTGCCAAATGTGTGGGGTGTTCTGCTGCTCCAAAATGGTACACATGTGGTAGCCACCTTCTTGCATTGTCTCATATCAGTGTGTTACAGGAGTGTGTCTTAGCCTGGCCAGAAGGAGTTGGAACAGCATCTTGTTTACACAAAACTGTTTCTTTGAGGGTGAATTATCCAACAGTGTTTGACTTCTGTACAGCTGAGGACCATAGAATGGTCAAGCAGGACTTCACTAGTGCTGGTCTGAGAGGTGGTGTTTAACACAGGAGAAATGTCAGCAGATGAGCTGCCCTTGTAGAAGAAGGGATGCTGGATCCAGTGAATAAACTGGGGCCTGGTGGCCCTGTTCCTTTAAATTTCTGAAACCTGGATCAAATAATTCCACCACCTGTTGTCTGTATGTCTTCTGTGCCTGAGATCATAATCCAAAGAACTTCCAAACTCCTTCATTACAACCCTTGTGCATCCTCCTGACATCCATAGCAGCTGTAATGTCTCTATCAACTCTTCCTCTTTGTTTTTCCAGGCTAAGCTTCCTGATCTGCAGCCATTTCCTTCCCCAGATGGTGACACAGTGACACAGCATGAAGAACTCGTGTGGATGCCAGGAGTCAACGACTGTGACTTACTTATGTACCTTAGGGCAGCAAGGTAACCTCAGCCAAGATACCACCCCTGCCTTTCGGGCGCTGCAGTGGAACGCAGGCTGCCACGCGCGCCACGGTCACTCCTTCCTCTGCCGCTTTGCTCTAGCGTGGATGAGTCTCAGATAAGCTGCACTGTTTAGTTCAAGATAAGAATGCTCTGATTTGATGTTGGCCCAACACAGAATCTCTCCATTCACTGTGGCTTTTGGTTCAAAATGCAAAGCCAGCAGCTTGTGCTGCCATGGTAGAAAGAGTGTTGGATTTGTAACCTGTAGTAAGGGAAGGGACAGCTCTGAGTAGCACAGCCCTCAGTGTGGGATTCCAGAGACTGGTTTTCTGATAAGCTTTAGCTTGCATTTCCTCCAGATCTCTGGTGTGCCAGGTGGATTCATCAGGTACACTGATGGGCTTCATAATAATTCAGAGTTTGAGTACATTACTTGCAAACTACAAGAGTTCAGAGCTGTGGGGAATATGCAGTTTAGAAGCTGTTCTCTTAGAGAATAAAGCTAAGACAAGAGGTTTGCTGTCTCTGCTGAGACTCTGTCCTCATGTATGGAGGTTTTAATCTGCCATAATCCTGACCAGGCTTTGGTGCTCCTGCAGTGCAGGTTTTTAATTGATGAAATGGACTGAGATTGGATTTTAAATCTCCAGTGAATTATTCCATATGCTGAGATGTCTCAGGTTTGCCTAACAAATCAGCGTTTGTGGTGCCTTGTTTCACTACTTCCCATAGTACCACAAGGCCCTGCAATCTGCCATCTAAGGTGTAAATATACTGTCTGTGTATTGCATGGTGTGCATCAAACAGCAGCTGAAGAATGTAAACTTTTTTCCCCCCCCTCCAAACTATAAAGGAGCATGGCAGCTTTTGCAGGCATGTGTGATGGAGGATCCACAGAAGATGGTTGTGTTGCAGCCTCCCGTGACGACACCACTCTTAATGCTCTCAACACAGTAAGTATGGAGGTTACTGGATGGAAGGACAATCTTCCCAGTTGTTTCTGGATTTCTTAAAGCATACAGTGCATAAAGTATTTAGGAGGCAAAAGGGATTTTTGGGATCACAGTATGAGTATGATAGGAGCCTAGGATATCATAACTTCCTTCTGGGTACCAATTGCTCTTCAAGAATGCAACCTGCAGAACTTCAGTGATCTTCTTCTGCATGTCAGTAAGATCTAGTGCCTATGGGAAGCTACTCAGGTCAACTATACCAGGTGGAACGGGTACTTAGTCACCTGGCAGTTGACCTACCTATTGTTCCTTGCATTCAGTCCAGTGAGTTTCTAGCTGTAGGAAAGGAGTAGTTAGTTCCTAGAAGAAAGGTCCACAGTGCCATCAGATCTTCAGTGTCACGTACGTGGTCATGACTGACTGCAAGTTGTCCCTCTTCTGTTTGGGTGTGTATGTATCTCCATTTACCTCTTGTACAAGCACCATGTGTGTAAGTGGAGCATCACTGGGTGCTTATGTAGGTGGGAGTGTGGTGAGGTGCTCCTAGTTTCACAATTAACTCTTCCAGGGAGGCTGGGGAGCATTCCCACCAGTAACTCATGATACATGAAATGGGTTTTTAAGATCCAACTGAAGAAACTTGTCTGTCATTCTATACTTTTTGGTGACATAGTGAAATCCATAGTTGTTTGTTTACCTAGAGCCCTGTCTGCAGCTTTTGGAGGATTGTGGTGGTAATGACTCAAAGCTATCTTTTGTTGTCTCTTTGATGCTTCCTTCCTGAAATAGAATAAAAGGATTTAGTGTGACTGGTCACACATTAGGCTGAAGAAGCACACAGGCAGATGTGCTGACTCTACCAATAAACAATATTAACTCTTTTTTTTGTTTGTTTTTGTTTATAACCTTCTATCCATAAAACACATCTTGGAGGTATGAACAGTTGAGTTCCATCCTGGTATTTCATGGTTATTGGCTACATTCTAATCCCATCTGAAAGCTGTGGAAAGGACAGGATGTACCCTTTGCTGAATGAGTTCCTAGCTCAATCTGTGTTAGGGACAATGTGCAGACTCAAGGACAGCTGGTAAGGCTGGAAGCTAGGAGCAGCTTCAGTTGAGCATGTGGTTTGTGAAACTGCCAAGGAGAGGATGCAATGTGTAGCTTCAGATTGAATTTTCAGAGACTTTTCCTAAAGATCCTGGTGCTCTGCCTCAGTGCCCAGCACTCCAGCTATCTCCAGCTGCTCAGACATTATTTGCTGACACTGCTTGAGGCTCAGGTGATTTGTTTTCACTCAGTGAAAATGAAGCTACTGATGATGCCAACAGAAAAACAACTGAGGATATTGTACTGCAAAAAGGCTGAAGTATCACCTAATGACCTCAGTCTGCTTCTACTCACTATGCTTTAACTATTTACAGGTGCAGAGTTTTGAACCTTTTTTTTAAACATTGAAACCAAATTTTTATAAAATTCTTAGGCCTTTCTATGATACACATCAGAAACTGAGTGAAAATCATCTGTTTGCTTAGAGGAAACATCCTAAGCCTGTTGCTGTTTGGTTGGTGTACTGGAGTGCAACTGGCTTCATCAGATGACAGGCTGGAGAAGTGGGACAGAGCCTAGCTGCATGAGGTTCAGGAAGTCCAAGTGCAAGGTCCTCTGGGTCAGGCCAATCCCAGGCACAGATACAGGGTGCAGAGTGGATTGAGAGTATCTCTGAGGAACAAGACTTTTGGGGGGTGTTGATTGGGAAGCTCACAGTGAGCCAGCAATGCCCTCATGCCAGAAGGCAGCTGTGTGCTGGGCTGCAGCCACAGGAGTGTGGCCAACAGGGCAAGAGAGGGGGTTCTGCCCCTTGAATCGGCTATTCAGAGACCCCACCTCAAATACTGTCTCCAGTTCTGGTGTCCCCAGCACAAGAAGGACACAGAGCTGCTGGAGCAGGTCCAGAGGAGGGCCACAAAGATGATCCAAGAGTTGAGGGAGAGTAGGGTTAACCTGGATCTTAGGAAGGAGCTCTTTCCAGTGAGAGTGGTGAGACTCTGGAATAGGCTGCCCAGGGATGTGGATGTCTCCTCCCTGGGGGTGTTGAAGGCCAGGTTGGACAAGTCCTTGAGCAGCAAAGCCTAATTGGGAGGCATCTCTGCCCGTGGAGAGGAGATTGGAGTAGATGTTCTCTAAGGCCCCTTCCAACCTAAGTCGTTCTGTGAATCACATGGAATATGCTTAGCTGATGTGTTTTTGTTTTCACTGTCAATAAAGCATCTCATTACAGGCACCTTTTGCATACTTCAGAATGTTGCAGGAAGCTGAGTCTGTGTATGTTGTAGAACTGGTTTCTAAGTGGTCAAATCCAGGATTAGCTGTGTATGACTTGATCTCCACTAGAGTTAAAATACCTCTGTTCTTAACCTGAGCAGTGGTCCTTGGCTAGCACTAGCTGACCAAAACCACTTGCATTGGTTTCTTGTTTTATTTCTGCTTCTATTTGAGTGCATCAGTTTCTGTCTTCTTTCCTGCCACAGACAGGATTAAAATAAAGATGTAAAATGTGCCCCTGTAATACTTACTGAATAAGCAGCGAGAGGACTCTCATTCTTCATCTGTAAAACTGTTTAAATAGAGCCTGTGCACTCACATGTGTAACCCTCTGACAGCCAAGATCAAATTCTGTACCCAGATTAAATGCTTGCTGCTTGTTCTCACTTCTACATCTCCACAGTCCAGTTGCTTCTCAGTGATTCACAGCACACTTCAGAACCGAGGGGGATCGTAGAATGATGGAGGTTGGAAGGGACCTCCCAAACTCGTCTGGTCCAATCCTGCTGGACATGTGCAAGGCTTCATCCTTTGGCTCCTTTCCCAAAGGCAGCCAGTGAGTGTGTTTGCACTGACTTGCAGTTCAGTCTGCATTCCACATCCTCTCCTGTTTGGTCCCTAGTTTACATTTTGTTTCCTTCCTTTCTCTTGGAATGGATGCCATCTGATTCTGGTAGCTTACCAGTCCAGGGTTTGTAAGCTAGTCCTTACAGAAGAGTTCTTGGAGTTGGACTCTTTTTCTCTGTGTCATCTGTAATAATAAAAGACTCAAGCAGAAAATACACTGCTTCACCATCTACTTTCATTACCCCCTTAAACCCCTGGGGAGTCTAAGGAGCCTGTTGTTACACTTGCAGATTTCTTGTTTAGTCCCCAGATATTCTGTTCCTGTTCTGATTCTTTGTGTATTTCCAGTGCATATTTATTTTGAAAATCATTGCTGAGTCATTTTCTGACTGGGAGAAAGTTTCACACCTCTGAGCTCCAGGCACTGTACAAACCTTTCATTTTATCTTCTTCATCTCCTTAGTCTCTCTGCAATATTTTTAATTGCTGTTGTTGTGACTTCCTCTATCTCTTCATATGACATCATAACATGGAGCAGTAAGACATTATCCTCTGGTATTCTTGAAATCATCTCATTATCTTCAGCTTTGAACTTTCTCCTTTGTAGGTATTGTGGTGCTCATCCTCTGCTCCTCCCTAGGCTGGTTTTCAGCCCTGTATTGGCACAGTGGAGTTCTCATTACATGTTTGGCCTGACCAGGGACTGCTGTACTTCCAAGAAAAAAGGAGAGTCTGCAAGCTTTGGCCTTAGTGACTACTGAATGTTCCTGAGGCTTCTGAGATGTTTGATTTCTTTTAATTAATCCTTTAAAAATCTGCTCTGTGCACTGATACTGTTCATTCATAATTCCTAGAGACCTGTGGAGATAGATTCCTTGTTCACTTGGAGCTTTCCCGGAGAACTCTGTGGAGGGGGTGGGTCATGAGAAATGGTTCTGTCAGGTGGGGTATTTGAAGGAACTTTTATTTCAGAGAGCCTACTTTGATTGACACAAGTAGATAGTTTGTTGTCCTGACAAAATGATGCCCTCTCCATCTTCCTATTCACCATTTATTTAAACCACACCAGATTTATCTGATAAATAATTTGCAAGGGCCTCACCCTGCGCTAAGTTGTGTTTTTGTTTAGGAATTATCATCTACCACTTAGAAGATTGATGTCCAAAAAATTGGTATGCTGTGATTCCTTATTATGGAGATGTAATAAACTTCTGAGCAGCCCTTCATATAAATCAGCCTTGACAAGCTCCTTTGCTAGTGTTTTATTTATGTAATAACAGATGCTGCAGCCCCTAGAATGATTTATTGTTAATTATACCAGATAGAAATGAAGATCATGGGAGGCACAGTGCAACATACATCCATATATATATATATCAGTTTGTGGAAATGATTATTCACTTTATGTTCCAGGTAAATTGCAGCTCCTGTTCCTTTGTCTGCCTGTTGGGATTTGATGCCCATTTGTCATTGGAACCCTCAGGAAGGGAACAGTTTCCATTTAGAGGTGATTGCCCTCCTGATGAGTGCTGCCATCACACTGAGAGGCATGGAGGAGGACCTTCTAGCTCTGCAAGCCTTTCACCCTGGTAGCTTGAGATGGAGATGATCTTTTTTTGTTACCAGATCATAAACCAAGCAGCTGAATTTGGCTGACTTTCTAAAACTAGCTGGCTTCTGTGCTTTGCTGAAATATTCATGAGTGGAGGTCGTTTGATTCATTAGACCTTAAAATCTTAGTCCTGTGAAACGCAAACATCCATATTCAGTGCACTTTTGTTTTCCCACTAACATCATCGAGCCATAATCCATGAAGCCACTGGTGTGTCACCAACTGGGAGATGATAGAAACAGTTGTTTGATAGCTACCAAGTTCCTCCTGTCTTGTGAGCTGGAGAGCCTGTGATGGTTTGGGAGTTACCTGTCCCCCACACACTATCAAAATCCCCCAGACTGGACTCAGCCAGCTGGAAGTTAAGGACTGAAGCTCTGTTTGCAGCTCAGCACAATGTACAAGCAGAGATAGACACAGCAGACAGGAATAGTTAGAGATAGACAGGTTAAAGGGAATACAGAAACACAATTTCCCTCCCAGACATCAGAGTCCCCAGGAGGGGCTCCCAACCACCCTTCCACCTTCTTCCCACCCCTCTACCTTACCCCAGGGCCTGCCTTATGTGCAAGGTGAGTTTGGAGAGTGGTCAGGGGGATTGGAAGCAGAGTGGTAAGTTAGGTTACTCAGCAGAGACCTGCAGACACAAAAGCTCCCAGAGGGACCAAGACTCTCTCTGTCTTACCTATATTTGTGTCCTTGTTCTTACATGTCTCAGCAAGCAGACATCACTGGTTTTTGGTTGGTTTTTTTTCATTTCACAGCCTATAATATATATTTTTTTCCATTAAAATATTCCAGTTAGCCTCAAACCAGCACAGAACCACACTGCTTCAAGGCAGAACTCTCCCTCAGAAGCCAAGTGGAAATGTTGATTGGAGTTACTCCCAGACCTTGGCTTGGGTTGCTGTGGACAACCTTACTGCATTCTGAGAGGAAGCCATGGTTGATGTGAAGGTTTTCTAATTAATACTCACTACCAGTGCACTTTTTAGAGTGCTTTTTGGGCTTTGAGTGTGGATAAGAATCACATTTGAATAATCAGAATACCATCAAAAAGCTCTTCAAAAGATTATCTTTACAAGATTCCTGAGGTGAAGCAAAATCACAGAATCACAGAATGTCAGGGGCTGGAAGGGACCTCCAAAGCTCATCCAGTCCAACCCCCCTGCAGAGCAGGATCTCCTGTACCACATCACAGGAACACACCCAGGCAGGTCTTCAATATTTCCAGAGAGGGAGACTCCACAACCCCCCTGGGCAGCCTGTCCCAGTGTTGTGTCACCCTCACAGTGAAAATACTTCTCCACATGTTTAAATGAAAATTCCTATACCTCAACTGGTGCAGGTGAAACCAGGACCTTAATCAGCCAACTGTGGGCTGTTGAGGTTGTTGGGGTTTTTTGTGTGTGTGTGTTTTAGGGTAATAGAAATTTGGAAATCAGTCAAATAAGCTTAGAATTCATTCCCTTCCCAGGTCAGATTAATTAGTGCAAAGAGCAGAAATGGCTGGCAAATAGGTTGGGGGGGGGGAATATGCTGACAAAGTTCATCTTGCAGTGTGGTAGAAAGCTGGTGCTCTGGATCTGGCAGTCCATGGGAAGATGGTGAATATTGAGCCATAAACATAATTTCTGGCTGTGGAGTAGGTGTTGGGGTAGGTCTTGGTGTAGTTTCATCCCTCCCTCTGTCTTCCAGAACTCTGATATTTAGTATCAGCTCTGGTTTAGGATCCTTTTTGTGCTGCATACTGATAGAAACAGAGGGTAGATGTAGGCTGGAGATAGAGGAGAACTTCTTGACAGTGAGGTTGGTGAAACACTGGAACAGGTTGCCCAGAGAGGTTGTGGATGCCTCTTCCCTAGAGGTGGATGAGGCCTGGAGCAACCCGGGCTGGTAGAAGGTGTCCCATGGCAGGGGGGTTGGAACTGGATGATCTTTAAGGTCCCTTCCAACCCAACCCATTTTGTGATTCTCTGTGAGTATCAGTTCTAGAAACCAGCAGCAAAGCAGCTGGAAATGACCCTGTGCAAGCTCAGTGTCCAAGAGTCTCAGAGGCTGTGGTCACTTGGACATGGGGTGGGGAAATCAAAGAGGCAGTGACTCTGATAAGGAAATGGCAGCACTTGATCTTGCATGGAGGAAAGGCAAAGCATCATATGCTAATAGTGCATAAATCTCTCTCTGCTAAGAGCATTGTTCTGACTTCTCCTAAGACAGCAGGACATGGGAACGTGTCATTATGAGTGACAAACATGACAGTGTAATATCAGTTTAAGGAAATTCAGTTCGAAGAAAGATGTCACCCAGACAAATTACTCCCTGTTTTAACTTGCCCTTAGACCAGATTTTCTTGTTCATTAACTACAGACAAGCTTGCAAGCATAAAAAATTATTTAAATACATGTTAGCATTTCTTCTTATTACTGCTTTTCCTTTTGGATGAATCAGCTCCTCTCGTGGTTCAAACGAGGTAGCGTAGCACTTCAGGGGCCATCACTCTCTGCCTGGGCTTGCTGCAAAATGAAGCCACTTCTAGTGGATGAGACAGTTTTGGCACTTGGAGTTTTCATTCGTCCTTATCCTTGCTCTTAGGGGAAAAACTTCAGCACTTCAGTTGTGAGATGAGTCAGGGAACCTTTATAGAGTAACTATCGAAAGAAGCAGATGCAAAGGGCCAAAAATTACTGCTGTGGGTACTTGTGCAAATGTTTGGGACTATAAATACTCGTTTTAGGTTGGTTTTTAACCACTGTTGCAAGTTCAGCAGGTATCTGAGAGGTTCTTGCCCTGGCTGCTGGGGGAGCAGTGGCCATGTCTGCAGTGGTGACCCACAGGCCAGCTGGCACCCTGGGCTCCCTCTGCTGTTCTCTTCTTCTAGTGCCCCAGCAGTGCCAGTGTGGGAGAAATGGATGGAACACAAACAGCTGGCTCTTCAATCTCCATCATTAGCATCTCGGAGCACTTGGTAGCAATTAGAATTATTGAGAAGCTTAAAATAGAGTAGAACTAGAAGGAGGAGGGAGGGAAGTTGCTTCTTTCCTCTCCCAAAGCAGCAGAGACTGATTTCTATGTTTTCAAGCTGTCAGATACCACAAATGTGAGATATCTAAAACCCCAGAGCTGATTGCAACTTCCTCCTGAAGCAGCTTCCTGGTTCTTGTCACCAACTTCTTGTCTTAGGTTCCAATTCTGTGGCAGTCAACCTGTGTGAAGCAGTTCAAGATCACAACTTGCCAGTTCACTGTGGCAGCCTTTGGGCCAAACAGCATTGCTGGGCAGAGTCTTTTTGTTGCACAGTTGAGGTTCTTGACTGATTAAAGCTTCCACTGTCCTCAGGCACCAGAGGGAGCTCAGCAGAGTCGTTCTGTTGTCTATGGGCAGTGTATTTTTTCTCCTTTGATCTGGATTGTTTAGTGTGTTGCAGCAGGTGGGAGGAGGTAGAATTTCAGAGAGGAGGGGGTAAGGAAATTCCTGGAATGAAAGGGCATGTGGTACTTAGTGCCTTGTTGGCTGGGAGACAAGGCTGACAAGGATCAAATCTTCTCCTTTTGGAGGGGGAGCACTTTAAAGAATGCTGCAGACCTGAGAAATAGGTTTTTGCTGTTTCACTTAATGAGATGTGTTTGCCATGGAGCATATTCCATTTGATAGCAGGGCAAGGTGTCCACACCTGCACGGAGAATCTGCAGCAAACTGAGATGTCTCAGAAAGAAGTGGCCTGAGTTACATTTGGTATTGAGTGCTTGAATTAGCATAATTACAGCAAAAGGCCAAGCTACCTAACCACATGGCAGTTGTTCTGCTGTTCATTTCATCCTTCTCTCTCTGTTTTCTACCTTCTTGGGTTGATGAAAAGCTCAACATGAGCCTCCAGTGTGCACATGCAGCCCGGACAGCCAACCGAGTCCTGGGCTGCAGCAAGAGCAGTGTGGGCAGCAGGGCAAGGGAGGGGATTCTGCCCCTTTGCTCTTGTCAGACCCCACCTGGAGTACTGTGTGCAGTTCTGGAGCCCCCAGCACAGGAAGGACATGGAAGTGTTGGAACCAGTGCAGAGGAGGCCACGAGGATGCTCAGAGGGCTGCAGCAACTCTGCTGTGAGGACAGGCTGAGAGAGTTGGGGCTCTGCAGCCTGCAGAGAAGGCTTCCAGGAGACCTTAGAGAGGCCACCTAGGATCTGAAGGGGACCTACAGGAAGGCTGGGGAGGGACTATTGACAAGGTCTTGCAATGGCAGGACAAGGGGCAGTGGGTTTAAACTGGCAGAGGGGAGATTGAAACTGGATGTTAGGAGGAAGTTCTTTACAGTGAGGGTGGTGAGACACTGGCACAGGTTGCTCAGGGAGGTTGTGGCTGCTCCCTCCATGGAGGGGTTCAAGGCCAGGTTGGATGAGGCCTTGAGTGACCTGTGCTAGTGGGAGGTGTCCCTGCCTATGACAGGGGGTTGGAACTGGCTGATCCTTGAGGTCCCTTCCAACCTTCCCATTCTATGATTCTTGAGCATGGTTCAGTGTTAGAGCTGTTAGCCATTCACCACTGTCCCCTTCAGTGAGTGGAGCAAATCCCTCATTAATAATTGTGATGTTCTTAAGCCTGCATAGATTAAAATAACTGATGCTTAAATAGGGCTGTTATGTAAACATTGGCAGGGCAGTACCAGGCAGATGCCATCTTTCTTGGCAACAGCTGAACATGGTCTTTGACTTACCTGCAATTTTTGGGTCTCAGAATGCTCTTGCAGTACTGGTGGTGGCTACCTCCTGATTGGCAGGTTAAGCTTTAGGCCTTTGTGCCCTGACAAGTGGAGTGCTTTGCCTGTGCCCACTGGAAGAACCAACACACCAGCCTGGGAAACTCCTCAATTCCACTGCTGCCTCCTATAAATGTTGCATGTGACTGCATCCCCCTCCAAAATGTATCCTGCCCAAATAATCCCTTTTGCTTTTATTGGCTTTTCTGGGTAGATTTCAAAGCAGTTGAGTACTTCCTCACTGTATAGTGGCAATTTTTCTTGAGAGTAAAAAGCCTCTGGAACCTAATAGTGGTCTTAATGGACTGCAATTATTTAATATTGTAGCATGAATGCAACCTCACTCAGATGGGCTTTTCAGCAGAGCTCATAATGACTGTAATTGCAAAAGGATGCCTTGCTCAAGTAGAGGCTGCCAGATGCAATGCCATTCTGAGCTGCAAAGGTCACAGTAAAAGGGGCATTTAAATTAAGTTATAAATTACAATTGAAGAACAATATTTTGATGAGCAAGAGCAGAGATGTCGGAGCTGCGAGATGTAATTCATGGGTTCATTACAGAACAGAGGTGCCTGACAGCTGAGCCATGCCAAAAGGAGAATTTATTTGCAACAGCACGCAGGCAGAAAATGGCAGCTCTGCTGAGAGGCTGCAGGAGAAACCTGAAACCCTGGAGTCATGTGCGGCCTTTATGGTAATGAGGCCTGCCTGGGCTCTAGCCTTGTTTAGTGCCTGTTGGAATATAAATGAGCTTTTGGGACAGGTGCACGTTCAGGCCTTTCTTGACTCTTAAATCCTGCTCGGTGCTACAGAAGGTGCAGTGTTTTCTGTTTGCAAGTACAGAACAGCTTTGTCTTGCTTCCTTTTTGTTCCAGCTGTGTGTACCTAATGTGTCAGTGCTTCCAAATGCAGGGGGCAGGATTCATGCTCAAGATGGTGCTGCTCTAGGTGACAGGACAGCAATGGAGTCTTTATGGCTGCACCTTCAAAAGTTCAACCAGGAGTTAATGAAACCATAGGCAGTCATCATTAGCTATTATTTATATGTTGGAGTTGCTTGCCAATAAAGTGCTTATGTATATTAAATGACTCCAAGTAATAAGCAGAGAATGAGCCAGATTGAAACACATAAATTTAACTTTGCCATTCATTTAAAAAAAAAAAATTTGCTTTTTGCTGCATTATCCCACTCTTGGCACTTAGAAAAGCTCTTTTTTTTTTTTTTCCCCTCCTTTTTTTTCCCCCCCCAGCTCACTAAAGGTAACATTTTCCAGCAGACTCTAAACCTCTGTCAGATCTCTTGTTTTTACATCTGTGTTTTCCCTCTTCTGTGACTCCTTTCACATCTGTGCTTATGGCTTTTGTGGCTGTTATTAATGTGATTGCTTGATCAAAATGCTTATATTTTATGTTGCTGATTGGGGGCAGTTCTGCTGGCCTTGTAAGCTCTTCTATTTTCCAGTCACCAGAGCAGTTAGCTGCTTGTCAGACCAGGCCATTCTTTCTGGGCTGCTCTGATTTTTCCTTTTTTGCAGTTTGAACTGCTTGGGCAATTTGGATGCCAGGGAAAAAACACGTGTTGTCCTTGAAGCAAAATAAAGATGCCCTCCAAGTTACAAAAAGGCTTTGGCATTACTGCATGTTTTGGGAGGGAACAAGGAGGGAAGGGAAACAGAAGCACCATTCTCTTCAACACCATCAAATTTCCTAAGTGAAAAATCTTCTCAGTAGTGGCATGCACCAAAAAAGCATTTGCAAGGTGAGCTGGCAAAACAAACAGAGGTTTTTTTCTTCAGGATGGATTTGTTCCCAGTGCTGGAGTGCAAACAAGGAGGAAAATTAATGTGTACCCAGTAGAAAAGACAACATCTTACTCTCATGCCTTTTAAGTAGGGTTTGCATGCCACAGGAGCCTTAACAAAACAAACTAGAAAGGAGTTTGAAGTCAGCAGTGCTGTTTGAGTGAGGACATAGCACTGATGATACTGCAGGTGCAGCTTCCCTCCCTTACCCCTTGCCTTGTGGCTCTGAGCACTGGCACTGCAGGTGCAGCTTCCCTCCCTTACCCCTTGCCTTGTGGCTCTGAGCACTGGCACTGCAGGTGCAGCTTCCCTCCCTTACCCCTTGCCTTGTGGCTCTGAGCACTGGCACTGCAGGTGCAACTTCCCTCCCTTTACCCCTTGCCTTGTGACTCTGAGCACTGGCACTGCAGTGCAGCTTCCCTCCCTTACCCCTTGCCTTGTGGCTTGAGGAAGGTTGATGGAGATTGTTGTTTCTTTGCACAGAGGTGCAGTCTTGGGAGCTGACACTGATGCAGGCAGCAGAGACAGATTTCCAACTATCCTCCTATGGCATGTTAGGATCTTCCACCTGGGGGGACAGGTCTGACAGCAGTGGCTGCTGCTGAGTGGCCAGGGGTGATGCATCTCCCTGCCATACAGCAGCTGCAGAGCTATCAGTGGCTCCAGTGTGTGAATGTAGCTCCCAGCAGCAGCCTGCAGAGAGCTGAAGGAAGGGAATGGGGAGGACATTGCTGCTTGGGAGTTGAAGCATTTGTGTGTTCTGTGCTTACTCTGCATTGGCAGATACAGTCACAATTACTGCAGAGAGTATCTATTAGCTTGCCTTTAGGTGCAAATGAATAGCAGAGCAGTCTGGCTTGCTTGTTGCCATTGCTGTCAGTTGTTGTAGTGCAGTAACAACCTGTGTGCCATTGTCACTGCCCTTGTTGGCAAGGGAGAGAAATGTTCAGGCCACCAGTTAAGGAACATTACTGTTTGTTCTCAAAACATGTTGCAGTTAATGATCAGAGAGGTCTTGGTGCAGGAATGACCTACTATTTTTAGAAGTATTTTACTGGCTTTAAAAGCCCCTCAAGTATAAATACATTTTGAATGCCCCAATAACTTGGTGGAGGTAGAAGAGCACCTCCAAGGTCTGTGCTTACTGATGAGAGAAGATCTGAGGCAATTTGTGTCAAGTGTAACCCATAAAGTACTTACTAAATTCTTCCTTACACAGCTGATAACACATCCCTGGCAGGAGGAGGGGTGCAGGAGGACAGTTCCTGTCCTGTCATTGTTCTTGATCCCTGCTCTGTTCTGAGTCTTGGGGAGAGTTCAGTTATTATAGTGGCTGTTAAAATGTTTTCTGAGACTGGCTAAGGACAGGTTTGGCAATATTGATGCTTCTAGAGAATGGGATGCAGACATTCTAGAGAATGAGGATAAATTCTGGATAGGAGGAAAAAGCAGGAGATAATCAGGGCATAGAACCATCCTTTGGTTGTAAAGAAACTTTTGAGGGCCTTAAATTCTGTGATGTTAATTGATAGCTTTGAAGCTTTGGTTTGCATAAAACTACCTCTTGTGTCTTTAGAGGGTTCTTCATGAAAACCATTCTCCCTTTTGGATGGGGGAAGATAATTCAGGTTTTAGCATCCCAGCAATATTTCTTCTTGAGATCATGTTCAGAAGATACAGAGCAGGCTCCTGACTACTTCAATTCTCAAAATCCCCCTGTGCTGTGGAGATAGGATGGGCTTTAAATTTGCAGTTCTGCTGAAGGTTTCCTATCAGGAGTTAAGAGCTGAAGGTTCTCAGGGGTTCATTGTTGAATATATTTTTTTTTTCAGTGTAGTTGTTCTTCTGCCTCATTGATTTCCAAGTCTGCTGTCTACTTCAGACAGCTTTTGATCATATAGATATGAGATATTGCATCCAGTTCTGGGCTTCCCAGCTCAAGAGAGTCAGGGATCTGCTGGAGAGAGTCCAAGGGAGGGCTGCAAGGATGCCGAAGGGACTGCAGCACTGCCTGAGGAGGAGAGGCTGAGGGACTTGGAGCTGGTTGGTCTGGTGAAGAGAAGTCTTAAAGGGAATCTAATCAATGTTTATAAATATCTGAGGGCTGGGAGTGAAAAGGGAAGGGACAAACTCTTCTTGGTTGCACCCTGTGGTAGGGCAAGGGATGGAAACTGCAGCACAGGAAGTTCCACCTGAACACGAGGAAGAACTTCTTGAGTGTAAGGGTCCCAGAGCCCTGGCACAGGCTGCCCAGAGAGGCTGTGGAGACTCCTATTCTGGAGCCTTTCCAACCCTGTCTGGATGTGTTCCTGTGTGACCTGTGCTGGATTCTCTGTTCCTGCTGTGGCAGGGGGTTGGACTCGATCTCTGGAGGTCCCTTCCAACCTCTAACATTCTGTGAGTTGAGGATAGAATATAAGGTACACTCTAGACTGTGACCCCTTGAAAGAGGGATACCAACTTAGACATCCCTGGCTGCACTTCTACACTCCTGTGACTATCTGTAGAGCTCTGGCTTCTCTCCATCCTTGTATTCCAGCAGCATGGTGATCTTTCTAGTACAACAGAAATTAAGGGAATTTTCTGGATGGGCAAACCTCACATCCCATGACTTACAGTCCCTCCTGAAAGTTTTTCTGGTTGCTTTTACTGATTTGGATAAAATACACTGTGTAAAATAGAGCTCCTTTTGTAAAGTACTTTGCCAGAGCTTTTAAAATGTTCTTTGGAATTTCTAATGTTAAAGAAAACAAAACCATCAGTGCTTTATGGGCTCAAACATGATCTGGGAGAAATTCAGGAAGGAAGGGGAAAATAGATTTGTTTTAATACTGTTTCTTCTGCTAGTAAAATCCCAATTACCCTTCAGGTTGTTTAAATTTAACTTCATATATCACCAGCAAAAAAAAATAAATAATTAGGCATAGAACATCTCATGTGGCCCCTTTTAGTGGTTTTGCTCCAGTATCAGATCACTGCTAATTCCGCTGAATGATCTATTTGTCTTCTTTATTTTTTAGCTACATGAAAGTAACTATGATGCTGGAAAAGCCCTGCAGCGCTTGGTGAAGAAACCTGTGCCAAAACTGATTGAGAAGTGTTGGACTGAAGATGAAGTGGTAGGGAAACAAATTATTCCCTTGAGCCTTATAGTTCTTGTTGCTTCTCTTGCTTCTTTCTTTCTTTGTTCTTTTTCTAAAGAGGTTATCTTGATGGGAAGGAAGAGGGGCAAATGATTTCCTGCATGGGATCAATTTGTGCAGGATTCAGGCCTCTGATATGCAGAATTTTATTAGATTGGGGGAAAAACCTTTGAATGGTAGAATAAAAGAGAAGAAGATCAAGTGCAGGAGGAAGCTCTTCACAGTGAGAGTGGTGAAATACTGGAACAGCTTACCCAGGGATGTGGTTGAGGTCTTGTCCCTGGAGACAAGACCTGCACTAGTGGGAGGTGTCCCTGCCTATGGCAGGGGGTTGGAACTAGATGATCCTTGAGGTCCCTTCCAACCTTACCATTCTATGATTTTATGA
This sequence comes from Eubucco bourcierii, assembly GCA_013396675.1. Taxonomy (NCBI): domain Eukaryota; kingdom Metazoa; phylum Chordata; class Aves; order Piciformes; family Ramphastidae; genus Eubucco; species Eubucco bourcierii. The sequence goes on along the minus strand of VWZE01024406.1, from coordinate 313,608 downwards.
GATACTCAAGATCAGACTTGGCTGTGGTCCTGGGCAGCCTGATGTAGCTGCTGGCTCCAAGGGGGTTGGACAAGATGACCTTTGAGGGTCCTTTCCAACCCAGTGCCATCTGTCAGTCTGTGGAAGTGACTCTTTGAGAGGGTAACACAGAATTATTGAGGCTGCAGTAGATCTCTGAGATCATCAAGTCCAACCTCTGACCTGATGCCACCACATTGACTAGACTGTGGCACTAAGTGCCACGTTGAGACACTGGCACAGGTTGCCCAGGGAGGTTGTGGAGCACAGAATCACCCAATGTGATCTTTGCTCCCCAACCTCCCTGGAGGTCTTCTGTGCTTCACAACCTCCCTGGAGGTGTTCAAGGCCAGGTTGGATGAGATCTTCAGTGACCTGTTCTAGTGGGAGGTGTCCCTACCTATGGCACAGGGGGGGTTGGAACTGGCTGAGCTTTGAGGTCCCTTCCAACCTAAACCATTCTGTGATTCTGTGATCCACTCTTTCCTTAAACACCTAAGAAGGGCACATAAACAGCTGCAAAACTTCTGGACTCTAAATCTCACTGCTGTGAAGGAAGGTTGACCACATCCATTCATTGGAGCAGAAGATGTAAAAGTGACGCAAAGAATTGTCTCTGTTTTGTTCCTGCTGGTCCTGCAGGAAACTTTTAGTGTCAACTCCAGCTGGCTGATGGGAGGTTGGCATCAGTGTGTCTCTTAAACAGGGTTTGAGATGAAGTTCTTTCTTTCCCCTCATGGAATAGTAGAAAGTGTTTGCTGGCATCTTAGTGCTGCTGTTAGTTGTGCTTGGAGGAGATTGTGGGATGATGGTGACTTCAGCAAGCTGCTGAGGCAGGTCTGGTTCTCAGATGGAGAAATGTCTTGCTTCCTGCCTCAGTAATTAGGTTGCATTGTGCACTGAAATAGCAAATCAGAAGACTGGAAGTTAGTTATGGCTAACTGCTGTTATGACTAATACTTGTCACAGACTCCAGTGGGTTTTGCCTTTCACAGTTGGAGAAAGCTGCTGCTCTCTTATCACAGATTCAGAGAATTGTTTGGGTTGGAGAAGGCCTTCAGGATCATTGAGTCCAACCATTCTCTTAACTCTGCCAAGGCTGATGCTAAACCATGTCCCTCAGCACCGTGGCTCTGTGGCTGTCAAACACCTCCAGGGATTTGGGTTCAGTCTTTTGCAGTCTTTGAGAACCCTTTTAGTGAAGAATTTTCTTCTGACATCCAACCTAATCCTCCCCTGGTGCAACTTGAGGCCATTTTCTCTTGTCCTATCCCTTGTTACTAGGGAAAAGAAACCAACCCCTACCTGGGTCCAGCCTCCTTTCAGGGGGTTGTAGAGAGCTACCTGATGTATCTTATTTACCAAATGGGAGTAAGTGAGGGTTGAGATTCAGTTTGTCCTGTGCTTACTGGGTGTATAAAGGAGAGAAACCTGATGTGGTGCAAGACAGCATTGCTGTGTGAAGGCAACAAGAGGGGAGTTTGGGTGGGGTTTATTTCCTGTGAGTCCACAGGGTTTTAAGCTAGTTAATTGCTGAAGTGTTTGAAGAAGTAAATAAAAATGAAGTCTGTGACGGTGTTAAGCCTGTAGTAAAGTTGGCAGTGGTGCTATAAACCAGAACTGGTTAATAACAGGAGAAGCTTTCAGGGTCTCTTGGTATTTTGTAATTATTCAGACAGTGGCTGGAAAGACTTTTTTTTAAGCTCTGCTTTCTCCTTAAGTCTTTCAGGGAGTTATTCCAATGAATTATGTGTGCTTGTTCTCTCCTTTTGTAAACCTTTTTGCAAGAGCTAGATTAGGGCTAGGCCAGGCCATACAAACCTGGATTAAAGCAGGCTTATTCTGAAATCCAACAAAGAACCTTTGTGGGAAGGAGACTGCCTGAAGTCACAGAGTGAAAGAGGATCACAAGCTACCACTGGCAGCAGAGCAGCTGAGTAAGAAGCCTGGAACAGTCTTCTGATAAGTTTTGCAGTTATCTTGTCACAGAAGGGAGTTTTGTTTAGGGAACTGCCTGTCAGAACAAATAATTCCAGTGCTCTGCCCTGTGTTTGGGAAAATTGTGTTCAACCTGTCTTTTTCCTGCATACATTTTTCACCCATCCATGGTTAAATTGTACAGTGCCAATGCCTCTTCTCTTCTCTGTAGGTTGAGTTTGGGTTTTTTTTCCTCTCTTTGGTTTCTTCTTTCACTCTTCTTGGTGTGGTGTTTTTTCCCCATCAGCAGCACCATGTTGTCATAGCCATGGCTGCTGCAGCTCAGGGTTTGTGGATGGGCAGTTGCTGTTAAATGACAGAGAACAGAACCCTGCAAATAGAAACAGCAAAGTTCATGAAAAATGAAGCATTGCTCCAAAAGTGCAGACTCTGTGAGTACAGAATAATGATCACTGACTCTATAAATCATTGTCAGGCTCAGCTCATTTTATCATATTTGTTCTTGTTCTGTTCCATCCAAGTTTCCAGAAACATTTGGCAGCCCTCCAGGCTCAGCAGAGCCAAAGATCAAACTGTGCTCTTATTTATAGGCAGCTAAGCTCCACCTGCACAGCTTCATGGCGTGGTTGTCCCTGGCAGTGTGTGTAGAAAACTCAGATTAAAGCAGCTGAACTGCACCTCTGAGCATGTCTGAGACCTGCAAGGGAAGTTACTTTGCGGAGGGGAGAGCTTTCTGCAGGGTACACAGAGTGCTAAAGCTGCACAGGAACTCCCCAGCAGACAATGTGTTAGAAAACATTTGAGTGTCAAACCCAAAGTCTGGCAAAAATAATGAAATGATGGTGAGAACCTTCAGTGTCTCTTTAGTGTTCAACAATATTTGTGATCTGATGCTGTGACTAACTCAAATACAGCAAAAATGTATTGCTAGCTAAAACCTGGCACTTTTTTCCCCCCTATGGATTTTTCTGTTGCCTCAAGGGAAAACTTTTCTTGTTAAACAAACCAGCTTTGCTGCCTGTGACCAAGCTGAGCAAGAGATACTCTGCAGTGATCAGGACTGATGACAATAAAAGCTGGGAAGTTTTGTTATTTTTACTGCTGCTGATGTGGTTACAGAGGTTTAGATCAAATTAAAGAGAGGATAAAATCTGCCAGCGATTGAATTAACCGGAAGGCTCTGTAAATATGAAGATGGAGCTTTGTTTTCTCCCTTGTGCTTCTAAACCAAGGGCTATTTTTAAACTACTTCTTTTTTTCCCCACCCAGTATGTAAATTCAGAGGCATGCTGTGAAAAACATTAGTCCACCCTGCTTTGGGACAGTGGCTAAAGAAACTGACTTCACCGATGTGTCTGCATGCAGCTCTGCCAGCAGCTGTTTCCTGTTTATCAAGGCTTAAGCTACACCTGACGACTTCCATTTCCAGCAGTGCTCTGCGGGGGGGTTGGGTTCTCTTGTAAGGCTCACAAATTCCCTGCTGTGGACAGTTCTGTGTAATGATGCCACATTTGAGTGCCTTCTAAGTGCCTTCTAAGCAAGCAGCCTACAGACCTGCTTTCAGCAGCGTCTCTTTGTAGAGCCCTCTCAATGTTTGGCTGCAGTTTGCAACAGCAGTGCAGCTCTGGTAGCTGTGGTATTTGCCAAGGAGCTGTGGGGCAAGCCCTGTGTTCTGAGACAGCTGCTGGCAGTGGCCTCTTAAGGATCTCCTTCCACTGAATGCCGTCCTTGGTGTGTGGTGTGATGCTCTGTGCTGGAGCAAGCTCGCTGTAGCTGGAGAAGGGAAACTGACTGGGAGCGGGTCCAGAGCAGGACCTGAAAATGACCAAAGGGCTGGAACCCCTCTGCTGAGAGGACAGGCTGAGAGTTGGGGTTGTTGAGTCTGGAGAAGGTAAGCTACTGGAAGGCCACTAGAAAGAAGGCCTCCCCAGAGCTCAAGGGGCTACTCAGAAAACTGGGGACAGACTTTGTGACAGGACAAGGAGTGATAGGTTTAGACACAGAGTGAATGGGAGGAAGGTTTTACACTGTGGGTGGTAAGACCCTGTCCCAGGTAGTCCAGAGAAATGGTAGATCCATGAAACCATTCCAGGTCAGGTTGTTTGGGTCTCTGAGCAACCTGCTTTAGTTGGGGATGTTCCTGCTGATTGCAAAGGGGCTCAATTAGAGGAGCTTTAAAGCTCACTTCCAAACCATTCTGTGACTTAGCCATTGGGCATGTGTTCCAAGTGCTCTCTTTAGCTAGAGTAAGCTACCACATTAACCACTCCTTCATTCTTTTCAGCCATCTCTCCTGGCCTCCCTAAGATGTGGTGTCAGCCAGTCTCAGGGAGCTGGTGGTGTCACTCTCTGCACCCCAGTGGGCCGTAGTACAGGCAAGATGCTGTTGGGATTTGTCTGAGAAGCTAAAGACTCAGCAAGGGATTGTCAGAATGAAAGAGAAGAGAGCTCTACTCTACATCTCATAGTCACCTCTAAAAGATGTTCATCTTCATCTTTGTCAGAGTGGAGACATTTTGGGTGCAAGCAACCAGAAATCCCTAGTAGGGACGGAATGGTGCTGGTCACTTCTTCTCCAATTACCATTTCAATGCCAACTTTGGAATATTTCTGTTTTGAACCATGCTGAGTTAATCTTATCTGTGGGAAATAAATCCCATAGACCTGAAACCTGCCTGCATTGAAACTCAGCTGATGATGTGTGCTGCTTTACTTTCCCCAAACTCCAAATCTGGAACTGTGATCACTCAGCTTCTTTCAGTTCAGCTGAAATTGAACACCCATATTTCCTGGCCTGGTTTCAGTGGAAACATTTCACAATGGGGGGAGAATTTAAAAAAAAAAAAAAAAGTGTCCTTATGGAATATCCACCCAAAAAATCTTCTCTGCAAAATGACTTTGATACTTCCAGTGATGTTCAGTGCAGTTCTGACCCTACGCTGGCTTCAAGTCCAAAGATGAGTTTATTGTTCACCCTTCCAGTTAGACAAATAGGCTGTCAAAGGGCTCCCATTTGCAGAGGACTCAATGTTCATCCTCACTTCTGTTAATTTATTGAGATGATTTTCAATTCTGGTGAGCCTCCTGGGTTGGAAACATTGAAGGAAATGGACTGGTTCAGCCTGTTCTGCACATAAGTCCTGCTGATTGGATCTCACATTTTTGTCCCTTTATTCAGAACATGCTTTTCCCTCCCTCCTCCCCCAGCTTTTGATAAAAAGTCCCAACAAAATCAATACAGCTTACAGAAGAGAGAAATACAAATCAGAACCCCAAGAACCTCTAGTTTATTAGGTTTTTAATTAAACATGATGAACACATTTTAAATAACACAAAGGCCTCAGGCTGAGCTGCATCTAATCGAAACAGATTAAGTCACCCGTCCACACTTGGGTAGTTATTAATTCTGTTTACTTATGCATGCTAGCTAAAGGCAGAGTTCACTGCTGCTGCTTTGCAGCTTATTGCACAGGGATGCTTTTGCTGCATGGAATTGTGCTCTTGATTAGCATTCAGATGTTGATTACCAATGAGGCTAATTGAACCCCCTTTAAACTTTAGGGCGCCGTCTTCCAGAGCTAAGAAGAATCTGGGGGAGCAAAGAGTAGTTTTGCATTATTCATTATATCCACTTTTATTTTTGGACACTTCCTCCTTTTTTTTCTTCTAGACTGGGTCTTATCTTTGCAGAGATGTTCATTTCTCAAATTGCTCAGCAGTTTGTTTTCTTTTCACTTACAGAATCGTAGAATGGAAAGGTTGGAAGGGACCTCAAAGCTCAGCCACTTCCAACCCCCTGCCATAGGCAGGGACACCTCCCACTAGTACAGGGCACTCAGGGACTCATCCAGCCTGATCCTGAACACCTCCAGGGAGGTTGTGGAGCACAGAATCACCCAACGTGATCTTTGATCACGTTGGGTGATTCTGTGCTCCACAACCACCC
>VWZE01024406.1:290462-305412 GCA_013396675.1 Eubucco bourcierii | reverse complement strand
CCCCCACACCCCCCCCCCCAAAAAAAATACAACAAATATTTACACTGGCCAGTTGCCATAGCTTGGAAGGCTATTTCTGTGTGTGGGGGCAGAAGCTCAACTCCAAACTCCCAAGTTGAACTCCAGCGTAAGCTAAATAATTTGTAGATTCTTTCAGACGCTGCTGGTTTGGGATTGTTTTGTAGGAGAAGGTTTGTAATGGAGAGAGGCACAGACAGAAGCACAGACACAGAGTTCACTGTTGCCAAGGGGGAAGAATCTGCTGCTTTAAAGATTAATAAATACGACAGCAGCTGATTGTTGAAACCCAGGGTTTCATCTCATTTTCAAGGGCATCTTCAAAATGGAGCTCACTCACACTTGCCAGCGTTCTCCATCATCTCTCTGTGTTCATTTAAAAAGGAGAACAAGGCACTGGGGGACTTGCAGAGATTGCATTTGTCCTCCCATAGGGCAGAGTGGTTATTTTATAAATAAAGAGGGCCAAAAAAGCTATCCTCCCTAGTTTCTTAGCAACAGAGCTGGAGTCAGTTTTAATGTTCGTGTGTGTCTTACAAGTTCTATGTATAGAAGCAGGAGCTGTGCAGCTCAGCAGTATTGCAACTGGAACAAAGGCTGCTCACCCCAGCCTGGTGCCAGGGAGGAGTGTTGATAAGGACCTGCCTGCCTCTTTACTACCTCCCCTTCTGCCCATTTGGATGATGTTTTGGTCACTGACACAGTTACTGTCTGCAGGACCCTGACCTATTCAGAACTCATCTGCTGAGAGATCCAGAACCTGGTTTAAATAGAACAACATTGTTAGGAGGAAATTCCTGACAGTGGGGGTGAGGATCAGGTTGCCCTCTCCCTGGAGGTCTCCAACACCAGGTTGGATGAGGCCTTGAGCAACCTGGGCTAGTGGAAGGTGTCCCTGCCCATGGCGGCAGGGTCGGAACTGGATGATAACTTGAAGATCCCTTCCAACCTAAACCACTCTGTGAATCTGTGAATCATCCTTCCTGTTCTTCTCTGACAGGGAAATGAGTCATGACATTGTAGCAAAGCATCTGGAGAGTGCAGGGAGCATCAGATTCTGGGAGTTTCTAGAGTTAATGCTCTTGCCCCAAGCAAGCAGAACCAAGTGTGTGATTTTCAAGTATTCGTCCATGGTAAAACTTTTTTTTTGCCACGAGTCTGTGTTTGGGGGAGGGAGGGAATGCATCTTGGATAGACAGTATCAAAGCTTTGCATTTATCCCTCTGGCCTGTTTATTCTCCTTTTGTGCATAGAATGGGAAGGCTGGAAGGGACCTCAAGGATCAGCCAGTTCCAACCCCCTGCCATAGGCAGGGACACCTCCCACTAGCACAGGGCACTCAAGGCCTCATCCAACCTGGCCTTGAACACCTCCAGGGACAGAGCAGCCACAACCTCCCTGGGCAACCTGTGCCAGTGTCTCACCACCCTCACTGCAAACAACTTCCTCCTAACATCCACTTTCAGTCTCCCCTCTGACACTTCAAACCCATTCCCCTTGTCCTGCCATTCCCAGCCCTTGTCAACAGTCCCTCCCCAGCCTTCCTGAGGCCCCCTTCAGATCCTGCAAGGCCACTCCAAGCTCTCGTGGAAGCCTTCTCCTCTCCAGGCTGCAGAGCCCCAACTCTCTCAGCCTGTCCTCAAAGTAGAGCTGCTGCAGCCCTCTGAGCACCTTTGTGGCCCTAAAAGTAATTCCCAAATTCTGGAATTTAATTTTAAAAAATGACATCATGCAGATTTGTTAGTATTATGGCTCACTTTTAAAGCACTGATAGTAGCATCTGGAATGGCTTAGGTTGGAAAGGACCTCGGAGTTCAGCTACTCCAACCTCCCTACCATGGGGGCAGGGACACCTCTCAACTAGACTTGGTTTCACAGGTCACTTCTCATTCTGAATGCAGGCATAATAGATGGCCTTAAACAGCTGGCTCAGGCTCCTTGGTGTGCATTATCCTGACAACAACCCAACACCTGGGACTGGAGAAGCTTCTTTATGCTTTTGGAAGCAATTATAATAGTTTAATATTATTTTTGTTTAATACTGGTTAGCCCTTTTCAGAATACTTTGTTTTCTTTTGGCAATGCTATAACCAGTGTGGTTTAAATGTAGGTTCAGCTTTTCTGATGGTTAAGGAGGGGTGAGTGAGTTACTGGCTTGTATTAACAGCCAGCAACTACAGTTACTAGCTCCTAGTAGTAATCTGGAGTCCCTGGTTTGATCTCAGGTTGTTTCAGCCCAGGAGTCCCTGGTTTGATCTCAGGTTGTTTCAGCCCTGGAGTCCCTGGTTTGATCTCAGGTTGTTTCAGCCCTGGAGTCCCTGGTTTGATCTCAGGTTGTTTCAGCCCTGGAGTCCCTGGTTTGATCTCAGGTTGTTTCAGCCCTGGAGTCCCTGGTTTGATCTCAGGTTGTTTCAGCCCTGGAGTCCCTGGTTTGATCTCAGGTTGTTTCAGTCCTCTGTCATTTCAGCAGCTTGGTTGAGTTTGTCTTGCTGGTGTTGAGAAATTTCAATTAGTGTACAGGATCCCTACCTCCTTAACACCTGAAGTGCAATTACAGTAATAAATGATGGTGAAGTGCTTTGATATTTTTCCATGTTAAGTGTCTGATAGAAATCTCCAGCATCTTTCCAAGCGATTTTGGCTGAGTCTCAGATGATAGAGGTGAAGGTGTTTGGTTTTGAAATATTTATGCTGGAATTACACTTCATTAAGTACAGGGAGCCCAGGAATGGATTTCTTGATATGGCAAATCACTGTTTTGCTTCAAAAGAGCTGTTTGTTGTCTAAACCATAGAATGGCTTTGGTTGGAAGGGACTTCCAAAGGTCACCTGGTCCAATTCACCTCAGCAGGGACATTCTCCACTGGAGCAGGTTGCTCAGAGCCTTGTTGAACCTGACCTTGAATATCTCCAGGGATGGGACCTCAACCATCATCCTGGGCCACCTGTTGCAGTGTTCCACCACCCTCATAGTAAAGGACTTGTTCCCAGCATTCAATTTAAATCTCCACTAATTTGAAGCCAGTGTCCCTTGTACCATCACTACAGGCCTTTGCAAACAGTCCCTCTGAAGCCTTCTTGTAGCCTCCTCCATTTAGTGGAAGGCTGCTCTAAGGTCCTCCCAGAACCTTCTCTACTCCAGGTGGAACAGCCTCAGGTGCCTTAGGCTATCCCCACAGCAGAGGTGCTCCAGGCTCCTGGTCATTTTTGTGGTCCTCCTCTGGACCTGCTCCATCAGGTCCATGTCCTCCTTGTGTTGAGGGCTCCAGAGCTGGACACAGCACTCCAGGTGAGGTCTCACCAGAGCAGAGTTTGGGGAATGCTGTGGGAAATGGCAGTTTGCTGTTGCTGACAGTTTTTGTAGAATCACCAGGCCCCTGCCTAAACCAAGTGAGCACAGAGGCAGGTTCCAGTGTCAGCTGCAGCAAGTTGGTGTCTTATGATGATGTTATTGTTGTGCTTTCCCTCCAAGTCTTTTTTTCCCTGCTGATAGTTTGGGTCACTGTCTTCAGCTTGACTTGCATTCTGTCTGAACATGGATGCTATCAGCTCAGACTAAGGCTAAACTGGAGCTGTAGAGGCTGTGGGCCAGGGAGGTTTAGGAATGAGAAACTGGAAACAGGTGAGGAATATGGAAGAAAACAAATCTGTTTTCCAGGCTCAATTGGTAACTAAGTGTAAATAACTCTCTAGCTTTGATTCCAGCCCCTACCTTTCTGTGATCCTATGATTTTCACGTTGGAAAAGGCTCTTTTCTAAACAAAGTAATTTGATTTTTCTAATAATTACAGATTCTTTTTTCCCAGACTCGTGGAATGTCACTGTGTGCTCTGCCCTTCCACCTGACAGCTGTTCTGAGCTCTATGCAGTATGGGCTAGTGGCCACTGCAGCAGAAAAGGACAAAATGCTGCTTCACATTGGTGCAGTGACATAACTCTGAGTTAAGAAACTTTGATTGCTGTCACAGTGTGGATGCTCTGTGTGCTGTAGCCTTTCCTGCACGACCCTAAGCAGGGTGGACACCAAAATGCTTCTCTTTTGCCATGATCAATTTTATTTTTCTAATCTTTCCTATCAACACCACCAATTTTTTTTTTCCTGGTACAAAAATGCATCTTAATGAAGCCAATTACACAACTTTGTCTCCTTTCTTGTATAAGCAGGGGTGGTCATATTCAATTAGGCTGAGAAATGCTCATTTGTTCTGTTACAGGCTGCAACAGAGTAAGTGTGGGGAGAGGGGGGAAGAACCAAACCTGTGATCCATCACCAGTTGCTCAGCTTTATGTTACTTAAATCACTTGCCATGCTGCCAGTGGCTCTGAATCCTCCACGGGAGCCATTAGTTAATTGAAGTTTGTGGAGGTGTCACTTGTTTGATAATAGGCTGCTTCTGTAGGAGACGCAGAGTGACTAAATAGTCATCATTTTCTGCATCCATCCAGGACTCCTCATTAGTTAGGAGGGTAACAGTGCCCATAAAGCTAATGATTATACTGCCATGAAAAGGATTTGACAGCAAATAAGGATTTGATCCAGAGAGATACTCAGTCCCTGCTAGTACTGAGGAAGTCTGCTGCTGAGAGAGAGCTTAATTTCCTGGTCTGGCTCCGTGCTGCTCCCGTAGCAAATGTGAGAGGTTCCATGTGAGCTGGAAGGAATCTGAGGTTTGAGTGTGGAAATGCCACCTTGGAAGAACTGCAGAATCTCAGCATGGTGTATGTTGAAAGGGACCTCTGGGGATCATTCAGTCCAACCTCCCTGCTAATGCAGGGCACCCACAGCAGCTTGTCCAGAATCACAATGCCCAGGTCGGGTTGGAAGCTCTACAGAGAAGGAGACTCCACAACCTCTCTGGGCAGCCTGCTCCAGGGCTCCAGCACCCTCACAGCAAAGTTTTCCTTCATGTTCAGATGAGACCTCCTGGGTTTCAGTTTGTGTCCATTGTCCCCTGTTCTGTCACTGGCCACCACTGGCTTTTCTCCTGCCCCTGGTCTCTCAACCTTTCCCTTCACAGAGATGTTCCAGGCCCCTCTGTATCTTTGTACTCTCTGCAGTAATCTCCTGTCTCTTTTGAACCAGGGAGCCCAGGACTGGACCCAATACTCCAGATGTGACCTCACTATACTGTTTTTCATTTCATAGTAGCTGAGTAAGATCACTTTTAACCTTTCTAGCAGTTTGTAGTTGACACAGCTGAACCCTGGCCAACTGGTAAATACTGGCTGTGCTTCTGCAGAGCTTCTCTTCATCTAGCCTGTGGTTAGCTTTACTCTTCCTTCCCCTTTGTTTGGGTGTTAGGCAAGAGGTGTCCTGTGTTGATCAGTGCTCAGGAGGGTGCATTTTAAAGCTTCCTTTTGTGCTCTTTGCCCTGTGTTGCTCTTGTACTTTCATGAGCCTTGTGGTTTTGAGTCTGCTGTGGTAAAGACTCTGTGCAGGTACCTTCTGGGTTTGTGGCTTTGCTGCAGCTTTTGCTGGCTTCTTGGTGTCTCACTTGTTCTCCTCCCCATTTGTGCATGATCCACTATATTGTTTGTTTATTCTTTTGTCCCTTTCCCTCCTCTCTCCACTCCTTCCATAGCATCCACTCAGAATTTTTGTGGCTTTTAGGCTGCATGGGGAGATGAATCAAACCAGGGCTTATGTATTAAGAGGAGCTAATAAATAAACATCACAGCACATTGCTCTGCACTGCACTGTCTTGGGATACTCACATCAGACATTCCAGCTGTTACAAATTGGGCAAGGCAAGAGAAGACACCTCTCTTTTATTAGGGTGCATATTTCAGTTACCTTTTAGAGAAGATATTGTCCATTTCTGGTTGTCTGGGGAAGTAATTCCATACTCAGCACTCTTTCTCCCAAGCATTTGCCTTTCAGACTTCATTTCCTAATGTTCACCTTTGTGACAGATGCACTTCTGGTCCTTCATTGCCAAGTTCATCATCTCTAGGATGTCTTACATCCAGATTACTGCTCTCAGGTCTCTCTTCACTGCCACTGCAACCAGCAGCAGACTGAGAGAAATCCAGGAAGCTTGCAGAGGTTGCCTGATGTTATCTTAGTAAGGGTCACAAGTGGGAAGTTTGATCTCAGTGCTTGAACTCCAGGCTGGCTGTTGCCACCATGCACAGCCCTGCTGCTTAGCTATAGACTCATTCAGTCATGGAATGGGAAGGTTGGAAGGGACCTCAAGGATCCAGTTCCAACCCCCTGCCATAGGCAGGGACACCTCCCACTAGCACAGGTCACTCAAGGCCTCCTCCGGCCTGGCCTTGAACATGTCCAAGGAGGCCACAACCTCCCTGGGCAACCTGTGCCAGTCTCTCACCACCCTCACTGCAAACAACTTCCTCCTAACATCCACTTTCAATTTCCCCTCTACCACTTCAAACCCATTGTCCCTTGTCTTGTTACAAAACCTTGTCAGTAGTCCCTCCCCAGCCTTCCTGTAGGTCCCCTTCAGATCCTGGAAGGCTACTCTAAGGTCTCCTGGAGGCCTTCTCTTCTGCAGGCTGCAGAGCCCCAACTCTCTCAGCCTGTCCTCACAGCAGAGCTGCTGCAGCCCTCTGAGCATCTTGGTGGCCTCCTCTGGACCCACTCCAACACTTTCATGTCCTACCTGTGCTGGGGGCTCCAGAACTGCACACATTGACATGATGAGGTCACCTACCCCTCTGAATGATTTCCTTGGGAATTCTTGCCACCATTTTGTCTCCTTTGTCCTGGATTTGTTCAGTGCTCTGAAGTATGGGAGTTGCTGTAGTGGTTTTATTTCCTCCTGTTGTTTGCATAAAGTCACTGTTTGGGGGCAGAAATAGTCTGCAGGATAATGGACAAGAATGGTTGAAATCCCAGTGGAACAATCTTTCTGTCCTAGGGAACCTCCAGTAGAAGCAGCATGTTTGAGAGCCTAGTAGTGAGGGCCATACAGCAAATTTCAGGCAGTCTGAGTGCTCCTGGTTTGTGCTTAGTGTTACAAATCGACTGAAAGGACAAAAATGTCACAGAGAGAAAGAACAATTTCAGGCTTGCATGATAATGTTCAGCCTGAGTCCCTGGCCATGGATTTTCAGAGCTGTGTGATTTGTGTAACAAAAAGGAAACTTTCTGGGGAAGAAGGTGGAGAAAATGGAAATGTTCTGATGTTTAAGGAAGGAGCTCAAGAAGGAGCTTATTCTGTGTTCCCCCCTCACTTCAGTTATTAACCTGGTGGTCTGATCCTGCTGAAGCAGAGCTTGTGGGTTGGGGGCTGGTGGATATCTGTGTTCACCCACCCATGTTATTGCCTGGAACAGGCATTTTGGTATCGATGAGTTAATGGAGACCTGCTTTGTGTCAGCAGTCAGAACCTGCTCCCCACCCTCTTGTAAGCTGCATAAAAATCCTGTTGTTAGGAAAAACAGTATGAGGAGACTGGAATTCAGAGGGAGGCTAATGGGATATTTTCCTCCTGGCCTTGTTTCTGGCCCAATAGAATTGAAGAAGCACAAGGAAAGCTTCCATGCATAAGGAACCTCTTCAACCCTGTGGCAGGTGCTGCACCTTGTGTTGGCATTATGCATCACTTGAGGGCTGCACTGGCATTGGGGCTCCTGGTGCTGCAGGTACTTGAGTCTGCTAACGTTCCAGAGTGATGCAGGAGACCATTCCCTTGGAGGGAAGGTGGTGCAGGAGGGCATTGTTTATGTGCCACAAGTGCTGCTTTCCTGCTTGGGTTCATAGTACATGTGCTGGTTTAGATGTATTTTTATCTCTGCTTTTGGATTCCGTGCTTTGAGTCTTTTTTTCATCCTGTTCAAAACAACAATTGGAACTGTGAAGTTTGGTTTGGTTTTTGTGGTTTTGTTTTTTTTTTTAATAGAAAATGCATTTTTACCAAGTCTGGTTGAGCATGAGTATGAAAAATGGAAAGCAAATAGCTTTATTTTAGCTTGAAGTTTACACCCTAACTACTGATTTTCTACCATTAGCCTATATTAAAGGGAGATACTTTCAGGTGTCATGAAGGAAAGGATGTCCTTGAAAAATAAAAGGCAACCATGTGAACCAACTTTTTTCTTTGCTCTTCAGTTGTAATGTATAAAAAGGGTTGGGTTTTGGTTTTTGTTTTTTTTTGTGTATCAGCATTTTAACAGCAGTTTAAAACAACAATCAGAAATGAATCTCTTTGTGTACACAAAAAGGCAATCTGAAGTATAATCAAAAGCTGTCTGTTGTCTCTTGGCAGCAATGTATTGTTTTGCTTCTCAGGGTCATAAATGTGCCAGACCTTTATTCTCTTTAACTCTTAGAATGCATCTGTTAAAAAAACATCATTTATGTAAAACCACACTTGGAACATTTTATCTTTGTCTGCAGCACTGAGAAACTGTTGATTACAGGAGACAACAATCTACAGATAATGCTGTATAAATAGAAAGCTTTTCTTCTTTTTTTTTTGCAATCCCTTGTTTGGGTTCCAAGGTTTGTGTGCACAGAAGAGGACAGTCTGAGGCTCGCTGTGTGAAACCTCACAGGCATAAACCTTATGGTTTATGCACATGTGCAACATGAGTGTTTCCTGGGGATCACAAAAGAGCAAATGTCTGAGGGAGGTTTTGTGAGCACAGATCCGAAGCTGCCTGTCGTGCCCAGGTGGACCCTGATGTCTGTCGGCACAAGATGTGTCATGGACATTTAAATAGAAATGTGGGCAAGTTAGCTAGCCAAGTTTATTGCTGGTGGAAGTGGTTAAGTGTAGTAGATGAAGGAAATGCCTGCCTGTGTGTTCACTAAGAGTGCTTTTTAGTCCTGCTATTCAGAGGAGAGGCCTGGAGGGTCCTGAGGGATTGTGAGCTTCCAGTCTTTTAGAGGTTCAGGACTTGTTGCTCTCTGGAAGATCTTCACAGATTCACAGAATGTTTTGCATTGGAAGGGACCTTAAAGTTCACCTAGTTCCAACCCCCCTGCCACGGGCAGGGACACCTTCCACTAAATCAGGTTACTCAAGGCCTCACCCAGCCTGACCTTCAACACCCCCAATCTCCTTGGGTATCCTTCCTATCTTCCTGCAGCTCAGTCCTGTTTCAGTGCCATTGGGAGGGAGTTCTGCGGACCTGCTTTGGGAAGACAAATGCAGCCTCTTCCCACCTTCGCTCTTAGAGGAAAGTAAATGGCAACCTGGGCAGTCCTCAGACAAAGATGTTCATCTGTCCCTGCCTGCTCTTCTTTGTTGCAGTGTGGGACCCCAGACCCGCAGTGCTGTTAGGACGGGTTAGGGTCCTAACGATCCACAGATTGCTTTCCCAAAGAGGCAAGATGGTTTATCAAATGCCCCTTGTAGAGCTCCAAAAAAGTAAAGTCAGGGTTTCCTTCTTTTTCCCCCTTCTTCCAGCTGCCACGTTAGTATCCAGCCTGGTGTTTGCTTTGGATTTTATTTTCTTTTTAATTTTTGATCTGTGCATCAGTTTCTGCTGTGCCACTGCAGGCTGTTCTTAGATCAGGTTTCTTGGCGTGCTGTTGACTTTATCTCGTTTACCGGCTCGCCTTTCTGTTGCCGTTCGCGGTGCGATCGCAGCCTCCCCGCAGCTTCTGAACAATTAGTAATTGAGCAGGAAGTGTGCGCTCATTACAATAGCCTTTTGAGTCGGGCTTTACAATCGCCCAGTGTTTGGCAGAGAGCAGAGGCGGGGGAGGCACTTCTCCCAAACACGTTTTTTGACAGAGAGGAGTCTGTTGTTGCAGCCGCTTGGCTATTTGTCAGCGCTTCGCAGACATCCCTCTTGCGCAGGTTGCTTGGCAACGCGGGCCGGAGCCATCGCGCACGGCCAGCGCCTTTCCAGCAGCAGGTTGGGAGATGATTTATCGGCGGGGCTGGGAGCCTGGTGAACCCAAGAGGCAGGACTGGACCTTTTAACAGGAACCGACGGGAAATGTGAAGGCGAGAGAGAGAGACTTGGCTGGCTGCTGGGGATGTGCTGTGAAAGCACCCGGAGCCAATAATCACGGGGTGCAATTAGAGCAAAAAGAAAGGCTTTTCATTTAGACAGAATTGATTTCGGTTTGGTGGTTTGGTTTGTTGGGTTTTTTTTTTTCCCTCCCCCTGCTGTTTGGTCTCCTCTTTCTCCTCTCGTAGTGATAGGATGAGAGGGAATGGATTGGAACTGGCAGAGGGAGTGTTTAGTCTGGAGAATTAGGAAGAAATTCTCTGCAGTAAGGGTGAGACACTGGACCAGGTTGCTCAGGGAGTGGTGGGTGCCTGCTCCCTACCCAGCTTGGATGAGAGCCTGAGCATCTTGGACTAGTGGAAGGTGTCCCTGCCCGTGGCAGAAGGTTTGGAACTGGATGATCTTTAAGGTCCCTTCCAACCCAAGGCATTCTATGAATCTAGGCTCTGACACAGAAACAGGTAGGACGCCAGAAGTGAATCCAGGGTGAACCTGACAGCTCTCTCACTCCAAAAATAACTCTGTTAAAATACCAATGGTAAAATGAAGCTGGGGTTAGCACGTAAGGTTAGCAGCACCCTGACAGCTCAAAGCCTGGGGTGAAGGAATAGTTGCGTTCTCCCCCTGCTTTGGAAGTATCTGAGGAGCTGTTGTGTCACCTTCAATATTGTGTTGCCTTTCATACAGATCATTGCATTGATCCCTGGCATTAAAGAGAAGGGAAGGAAGAGTTTCATCAGCTGGCATTTTAGGTGGTGATTCGTGCTGTGTTCAGCTGTAAAACTCTTACTCCCTCCTCCTTAAAGCATCACCTTCAATAAACCAAACTGAAGGGAGCTTGGACGACCTCTAGGCAAGCACCCCAGTTCAGTTCTGCTACCTTGGGAGGTTTTTTTTTTTCCCAGCATAGTTGTGAGAAGGGTTTGGCAGGACTGTGGAGAGCTATTGACAGGAGCATTGCTGCCTGCTTCTAGGAAGGCAAAGAGGAGAGAAAAACTGATGAATCCACTTTGACCTCTGGAATGACAGTCTAAATACTTTATTGAAAATTCTAAATAACTGCATTTGTAACCAGTAATCCTGCTCTGCATGCAGTCTCATTTAGCCAACTGTGTATGCAAATGTGCTATTAATGTGTTTGCACCCAGTATAAATATACAAATCTAATCTGTTTATATATGTAATTTACACACAGCTGTGCTCACGCTCACTTCATACCAATATTTTCAGCCAGCCAGAGGTATCATGGGAGAGCTATTGTTCAAAACAAAAGCCAACAGTGCAGCACCAAGGAAGGGGCTTCATTATCATTGCAGGATCTTTTGGCATTCCCTGGAGGGAGGCTGCTTAATGACTTTGTCTGTGGATGTGGCTGTGCATACCCCCAGCGCAGACTCGGGGCGTAGCGTGGGGCTCTGGTGTCAGATCCCTTACAGCTTGAGATACAAGGTTTAATTTTTCACTGTGGTTTTCCAGGAGGTTTTTTTTTTTTTAGGAGGGAAAGCTAATTGTTGGGCACCTTTTAAGCCTTTCAGCTGATGTATTTCATGTCAGTTTGTTTATAGAGGATACTTGATCTTCCAAGCATATGGCCTAAGGAGTAGGAGATTGTTATCACGTGTAGATGACCAGCGAATGCACTCTCAAGAGGGGCTTTGAATATCCTGTGAGAACATTAATCCCTTTTAATATAGATTGGTATCTAATGAACACCATCAAAATACTTCTGGTTTTCCCTATCTTTGAGTAAAAGGACTCAGTGAAAAAGAATTTTATTTTCAAAGATCTTACAGAAGCTACAGGACACTTTTGTCTGCAGGCAGTAAAAATTATTTCACTTCTAAAAATTGAGCAGAAAAATAAACAGAGCAGTATGTATTAAAAGAGAAGTGAATTTGGGGTTAATATGTATTTTGAATGGAGGTCACAGTCTGATGAATGAAGCAGTAAATTGAGTAAGTCTGTCAGAGGTAAGAGATGCTTTTACAAAATAAAACCCCATATGCACACACTTGCATGCATGTCTGTGATTCTTCTCTTCCACTCCTGCTCTGCAAAATGACCACCTGCATTGTGCTGTCTTGGGCTGGAAGGCTGGAAACTCTGTGGCACAGTTAAAGAAACATTTACCTATTTACAGTTGTGAAAAGGGACAGAAATAACCACAAACCAAAGAAAACCCAAAACACAACAAACAGAACGAAGGAGCAGCCCCACACAGCGGAACCACAAACAAAACAAAATCAGACTTAGTCACTGCAGAATCTATAGTTAGTCATTAAGCAGCAAGAACTGGCATTGCAGGGGCTGGTTGTGTCTGTGCTTCACTGCAGTGTGCCCCACACCAAGTAGAAGGAAGGATCTCTGCTTGCTCTTACTCCACAACTTCCTGCAAGGCAAACAAATCCTGAAGGAGCTTGTGTGTGGTGTCAGTGGTCATCAAAGCACAGCCACTTCCTTGCAGCAGAGGTAGGTGGTCGCAGACATCTTCAAGCAGTTGCCAGACTGTGTGAACAATTTTTTGGACCTCTGCATGGTTGTCAGAGAGAAGAATAAGGTCCTTCATATCCTGACCTGTGCCTCAGTTTCACCCTCTTCAGGAGGAGACTCTAAATTGCCAGCTGGTGACAGCCTCTCTTCCTGCAGGAGCAGACAAAGGTCTGTGGTTAGAGGAGGGACAGAGCAGTCAACAGAAGAGCATCTGAGAGATGTAGTAGGCTAAAGGGAGAGAACACTGAGGGAAGAGTGGATACACAGGTGTTTTCAGCTAAGATCTGCTGCTGCTTCTTAGGTGCTTGAGATCTGCACACGGCTCTGACACGGTGCCAAGGCCTGTGGAACAAGGCACTGAGCCCTTGGGGGAGGGCTGCTGCTGCCTCTCTGTTACATAGGTGTGCCAGCTAGGTGCTTGTTGCCAGCTCACCACTAACTAACACACAACAGCACAAAGATCTCATGCTAGGGGTACAGTCACTGCTCACTGCAAAGTGAAATGGGAAAAAGATGAAGTAGGGATACAGGAGTGACAGGAAACAACCAAGTGAAGTTGGGGTGAGGTCGAAGCATATCCTGTGCTCCTAGCAGCAGTGCAGGTTAAACACACACAGCAGAGTCCTGAATGCAGATTTTTTTTTTCCTTGATAGTTGTTCTTCCCCAGTGCACTGATTTTCTTTTTCTTTTTATTGTTTTTCCCCAGAAGAATTTCAGACAAGCTTTGTTGAGTCATTATGCTTGTTCCAGGTTCTACATACTGGTTGTCTTGGGGCCAATCCTCATGCATAGCAAGTTACTCCAAGGATGTACCTTCTTAGGACAAGAAATTTCTGTGGAACCAGGCTCCTTCTGTACTCCTTTTCTTAGGGGATCCTTTTTAACAGGATCTTTCCCTCTTTTGTGGCTTTCTCTCCTCTTCACCTGACAGTTTGTGCATCTTAAAACTGTGGTGTTTAAGTTGTATCTTTGAATTACCAAATGGGTTGGGTTGGAAGGGACCTTAGAAATCATCTGCTCCAACCTTCCCATCAGGGCAGAGATGTGTCTCAGCTAGACTTGATTGCTCAAAGCCTCATCCAACCTGGCCTTGACCACCCCCAGGGAGGAAGCATCCACAGCTTTGCTGAGCAACATATTCCAGAGTCTCACCGTCCTTGTACTGAAGGACTTCTTCCTAAGATCCAGGCTAACCCTGCTCTGCCCCAGCTTCAAATCATTCCCTCTTGTCCTGTCTCTAGGCACCCTCAGGAAAAATTCCTCTGCAGCCTTCTTGTAGGATCCCTTCAGCTATTGGGAGGCAGCTCTAAGGTTCCCCTGAGTCTTCTCCAGGCTGCACAACCCCAGCTCCCTCAACCTGTCCTCACAGCAGAGGTGTTCCTTTGGCTGTCCTGTTCTCCCTGTGATGGGACAGCACATCTCTTCACCTGCTTCTCCATCACACACTCTTCTGGGTCCTGAGCCAGAAAGCATTTGTCCCCAGCTTTAACCAAGCTACCAGTGCCCGCTCTGAGCTGTTAGAGAAGGCAGGACTGGGAGAATGCCTGCCAGCTAAGGCTGGAGTAGATGGGACATAAGGGCACAGCAACCTGCCTCCAGCATCCCAACATGGAGACCTTCATTTCTCTGACCCTGCTGTCTCAGGGCAGCTGGACATTCTCTGGGAGCATTCAGGGAACAAAGCAGCTTGTGGAAAGAGTTAAGCAGACTTGCTTATGTCTGCAGTGGTTAGGTGGCTTCTGAGAATAGCTTGAGGATGTGACAGCTGCATTTTCCTTCACTTAAAATACCTCTTTTTGCCCTTGCTGAATTACTGACTGAGCAATAGTCCTGTCTGTTACTGAGCATATAGAATTCCTTGGAGATAAAGATACAGTGAGTACCAGCTTGGTGTTCTGCTCCAGCCAGGTAGAGTTTGATCAACAAACCTGCTTCATTCACACTGTTGTGCTTTCATAACAGATTCCTGACATCTTGAGTTTAAATTGTGTCTTCTTAAGGAAACAATCAGGATGCTTCTGTGTCCAGAGGACAGTATGTAACATTTAACATTAACTGCTTCTTTTTGCCCTGTAATCACATAAACAAAATAAAATGCTAAAACTCAGCCAAGCTTTTAATAAAATGTCCTCTGTGCACTGAAATCCAACTCTGGTGTGCAGCTACAGTGTCTGCAGGCAGAGCAATTGTTGGGGCAAGCTCTGATTGTGCTGCACCTCGAACAGAAGCTGTGCAGGTACAACCAAATCTCATTTTCCTTTCAGAACAACTGCCCTAAGTTTTCACCTTGTGAAATTTAAGGAAGAAAGAAAGAAAGATGCTTTTAGGCTCTTAGTGTTTATTTGCTGTTACCTATTAAACCCCTGTGAATTTTCCTACCGTATTTACTATGAAACTTAAAAAGGCTTCTTAAATAGGAGAGGTGGTGAAAGCTTCCAGCTGCCTAGAGAACTTTGGGCCTTTCAAAACATGCACTCTACCTCCTGCTCTCATTATAGAATGGTAGAATGG
>VWZE01024406.1:236687-282957 GCA_013396675.1 Eubucco bourcierii | reverse complement strand
TCTTCCTCCCTCCCCCCACCCCCCTCAACCCTGTCTGTTTCCCGTCCCTCTGTAGGTAAACGCTTTCTTCTCTCGGCAGACCTTAAGCTAAGAACATTGTTTGGCTGTTGTGCTGATTTAACAAGATAATAGATTTTTTTTTTCTTTCGCTGACATAGTGTTTTTGTTATTTTTTTNGTCCTTTTGGGAAGGAGCCGATTGTGGTACTGACTTTTAAAGCTTCGGATGTTGGAAGTTTGACGTGGAAGGGATTGGGGTTTGAATTTTTCGATCTNTAATAGATTTTTTTTTTCTTTCGCTGACATAGTGTTTTTGTTATCTTTTTATCGCAGAAACGTTTTATTAAGGGGTTGAGGCAGTACGGCAAGAACTTCTTCAGGATCCGAAAGGAGTTGCTTCCGAATAAGGAGACCGTAAGTACATTCCCACTTTATGTAATTTGCTTTTTTTTCCTGTTGCTGCTTTGCTGTTTGATCTTGCGAAACTCTTTCCTTTTCACCCCGAACTTAAGTCTCTTCGGAGAAAGGGAAGAGAGAAATCCCCAGCCAGAGCAGGGGAGCTGTAATTTGGAGTGCAGTTGGGAGGTTTTTCACGTCTGAAAGGTTACATAAAGCAGCCGTCGGAGCTGGACGGAGGCACCAGGTTGGCCGAAAGTGTATTTATGGAGAGCAAATCTAATTTTAAATTCTGACAGTATGATGGGATAATACATTTATGTCACCCGCTTGCGCTCAAATGGCAGTGGGTAATTAAAGAAAGCCTTAAAACAAAAACAAGAATCTAATTGAGCCGGGAAGGCTGAGGTATGTGGCTGCTCCTGTGACCTGCACAATTCGGTGGTTGTGTTTAACTCTTCGTGTTCCCGAAGCGTGGACAGCGAGTGTGGGGATCCAGCTGCTGAACTGATCTGTGGCTTATTACTCTGCTGAACTTCATAGAGCTTACATAACTGTCATTCTGCTGGAAACCCTGGCGAGTGCTTAGGAGGAAGATGGACAGGGAGGAGTGCTTGACTTCTTCAAAGGAAAGGGTTTGGGCAGCCTTGGGAATCTTGTTACTTTTCCATTAGTCCTAATTGCCAAGCTTCTCTAGAAGCTTCGGTTTCTGTTCTGCAGGTGTCACTTAACTGCTGGGAGAGAGTGGGTTTGGGAAGTGGTTTTCGTGTTTATTCTCAATTTAGAAGGCAGATAATGAAAACAGATATTCTCTAGCAATTTGTTAGTGATCTGGAAAATATTTAAAAGCATAACTGGTTGGTTAGACTTCTCTGCGTGTGGGATTTGGATGTTTAGGGAAGAGCATTACTGTAAAAAATACTTTTACTGTAGAGTGTTTCCATTCTCTGCTGAGATGGTGCTGTGAGATCACGATCTGCTGTTGGTAAATAGTAACACCACTTGAGTCAAATAGGAAGGGGAGGGTGAAGTGATTCCTGAGTGCCTCCATTGGTCTGTGTTTTCACTTGGTTTGATAGAGGGAGATGGGAAAACTTAATTATCCGTCAAGTGGAGGTAGACCTTGCTGTTGGACGTGGGGACATGAAGGCCCAGTGCTAGAGATACGACAGCTTAGAAGGAATGCTGGAATAGTGTGCTGCTTGTGCAGCATCTCACCAGTCCAGCACGTAGCTTCAGCAGGCCAAGCCTCTCTTCTTTGGAGTATCTCCTAGGAAGATGTGTAGAGCAAATTGGTGTTTACTTCAAGAATTAATTCTGCTGGTGGTAAAGTTACTGAGAGGCAAAAAGCTCTCTTCTGAAACTTGAATTACAGCAGCAATGAAATGCGTGTTTAAAGCTGAAATGTTTCTTTGTGATAAACTGGGAGCTGAGGCAAGGTGTCTGACCCTGCTTCTACTGCTTGACTTCTGCATTTGAACTTGGGGATCAGGCCTAAGGCTTTTTGTAGAAGTATCTGCAAGTTTGGGAGTGTTGTGAGACTTGGCAGAAGCTGTCGTTTTTTTCAGTTGCTAAACTTCTGTTTCATTAGGGCTAAATTTGCAGTGTAGAGAAGACTAAATATTAAGGTTGAGCAACAGGGAATCAAGTGTGGTGATGGTTTTGAGCTGTTTTTTTTAGCCCCTGGTGGTAACTGATCTACAAACAACCTTTGACCTGCAGCAGATTGTTTAATCTCTGTTTCCTATTTTTGCCCACAAATCTGACTTCTGTTTTGCTTTTTGTTGTTTGTTTGGTTTTTTTCTCTGATTCCCAATCTTTTTCAGAGAAAATTTACAGCAGTTATGTTCTAGTGAGACATCCAGGATTAAGGCTGCATTTAATGTTTGACTATCCAGTTTTGCTTCTCCTCTTTAAAGTGGAATTATGAATAAATATAAATTACAAGCTGGTGGAATGAATCTGTCTGTATTTGTGCATCACCAAAATTACGTCAGATATTTGCCTGTCGTTTTTCTGTTGCATTGTGAAGCAACCCTCTAGCACTTGCAGAAACACTGGGGGGGGAAGGAAAAAAAATCCTTTATTTTCCTGTTTAGCCACTATATTACCATCAGGTGAAACTCTAACAAAGGATTATATGGAAGCAAAAGCATTGTGGCAACTCCCAAGTTCTACAAAAGCTACTTGAAAATCAGTCAGGGACGTTCTTAAAGTGACTTGCCCGAAGTGCAAACAGACTGGAGGTCAGTGCATCCTGCACGCTTCTGATGTGTTAGAGTTTACCTTACCACTCACAGAAGCCAGTGGGGAGGGGAGTGAGGGGGTTTACCTCTCTGCAAAACCCACTGCAAGTTAAAGCTCCTTGTTATCATGCCTCTTGTATAATGCCTTTCCACTTGGAGTTGTGCTGCTTTCACTGAGGGAGAACTCTTCCTAATATCGCTTAAGCCCTGCAGTAGGAACATTACAATAGTGGCAGATAAGTAGTACATTAGAAATACAAAAATACCAGAGACTCTGGGCCTGTTTTATATTAAATCTGCTGCTGTAGAGGCAGTCAGAATACAGAGGTGAATATGACATTGGGTTTCTTTTATGATATTGGAAGGGTGTAAAGTGAGTGTGGTGAGAGATAAGAATTAGGCCACAGTGTTCTAAGTTTTCACAGGCATGTTAAGAAATGGCCTATTTGACTTGGGCCTCTTTTTTTTCTCTTTGTACTTAATGTACAATATCTGTGTTTATCAACATAGTTTTAAATTTAACATAGTTTTCCAACCTTCCCCTCCCATAGTTTCTTTTAAACAAATAAGCAGCAAGGAGAAAGAGAGCTTTATGAACTAAGATATCTGCTACGTATCACAGCTGAATCTTTCTTTAGGTCTTCACACCTCCAGTTTATTTAAATTTTCCAGTTTGTTTCAACAAACAAGAGGAGTTCCCAGTGGGCACCACTGTCAATAGCTGTAGCATTCTCTTCAAGCTTTTCTAAGCAAGAAACACAGGAACTAAAATCTGCTTTACCTCATTTTGTCTTCTGACTTGGTGTGACCCTGGGCAGCCTGATCTAGTTGAGGCTGTCCCTGCTGACTGCAGGGGGGGTTGACAAGATGACCTCTGAGGGTCTTTTCCAACCCAGTGCAGTCTGTGAATCTGGCTCTGCTGGGTGATGCCCAGTGACAGGACAAGGGGCAAGGGTGGAAGTGGAGGCATAGGAAAAACATGAGGAAAAGCATTTTCACTGTGAGGGTGGCAGAACGCTTGGGCAGGCTGCCCAGGGGGGTTGTGGAGTCTCCCTCTCTGGAGATACTCAGAACCTTCCTGGATGTGTTCCTGTGTGATCTGGTATAGGAGATCCTGCTCTGGCAGAGGGTTTGGATTGGATGAGCTTTCATGGTCCTTTCCACCCCCTTCCATTCTGTGGATCTGTGAAATGGGACCAAGGCAAGGCAGTTGTTCCAAGGCTGGATCACTGTTAACCTTGTGCTACTCTGAAGGTGAAGTGTTTTCATGTAGATGAGCTTCACTAAAACTTCTGAGGCTTTTCTTGGGTTTCCATTGGACTCTGTCTTAAATATATCTTCTCCTCTGTGGCTTTCTCTTTCTTTTCTCAGTGGTTTTCTCCTAGTTACAGCTATAGTTGAATGGCCCAGCTGAAGTATCCTGCTCTCATTTGATTCATGCTTAGCAGCACTTTGATTCTTCTACATGCTAAGAAATACACTTTGGAGGCATCTATGTGACTTCAGCAGTTTTCATCAATAACTCATTTAAATTAAGGTGTTGTGAGAACACAGGGTGCACAGCTGCCTGTAATGTTCCTTTAAGTATCTGATTTGGCTTTAAATGTGATACTTATTTATTCCCCCTGTTTGGGGAGAATTTGTTAAAACTTAAATGCCAATAGGAAAATTTCCAAATATTTCAGATTCTTCTCTGGATTCTTTAGGTGATTACTCTGAACTACTTGAATTTGAGAGGTTCACAAGCACCAGCAGTGTGATAGGCCTGAGATAAATGCACTTCAATCCCTGCAAGGTTGGGGATTGCCTTACTGTGTTGTTGTAAATAGCTCAGCTCTGTGTTTGTGACATGTGGAAGGTAAATAGAAACAGGGAATGAACATGAGCTTGTGCAGAGCACTGCTGTTCGGTCAGAGCAGGCTGGAGGGTGCCAAGTCGTGGTGTCAGCTTGCTCAGATGTAGGACTGGGTCCTGTTCCACTCAGTGTGCCCTCGTGGTTCTCACTTCTGTAAGCTCCAGTTCAGGTGCAGTTTCAGTTTGCTGAACTAAGTAAGGCTGTGGTCCCAGAAGAAAGAGATTTATTTTCCCCTGGCTGGAGTTCCTGCAGCCTGCTCTATGTCAAATGTGTTGTCTCACCAGTGGAACTCAAACATCTTGTGCTGGTTCTGCAGCTGCTAGAAATGGAGAGGGAGGGATGTGATCACAGAATCCCTGAGGCTGGAAAAGACCTCTGAGATCAAGTCCAGCCTGTATTGATTGTGACTGTCCCTTTGCTAACCTTGCCTACATGTGATATCCTCTGATAGCCATGGCATATGCTGCAGGGCAGTTGGGATTTTGGAAACACTCTCTTGCATGGAATACTTCTGACCTTTACTACCTGTTCTTAAAGCAGAGGATGACATCCATCCAAATGTTGTGAGGGTCTCAAACTGCCATAATCTGCCAAGGACTGATTATGGTACAGTGATTGTGACCATGGTCTCTTTGTCTTCTTTCCTGGCCAGTTGAAGCTCCTTAGTGAGCTTTGTAGAGAGCTACTTGACCAGTGAGAAGTCTAAAAAGAGGACAGTGAAGCTTTGTGGAGGCATTGCAGGCTTTGGTCTCGTTCTGTGTTGAACCTCCCTGTTGAGCACAGGGGTATCTGTAGTGTGGGTGATTTTTGGTTTGGCTGCTTGGCAGGAGGGGACAAGAGTGCAAGCAGAAGGTCTTGCTTTTGGATGGATGCTTCTGTCTTTAGCTTTAAAACACAGCGTAAGCACAAGTGGTGAATATCAGCTGCTTTCCTTAGATCAAAATGCCTCTGCAGCCTGCTGCATTGACACACACAAGACCGAAATCCACATCACTTTCTGTAGAAAAAAGTCTCTCTTCTGATAGAAAAACCTTTTTCTCTGAATGAAATGTTGTTGGGACTTACCTCAGTGACAAAATAAGCTGTGCTCTCTTAATGTTAGGAGACAAAAGGAGTGCAGGGTGAGCTTTCAGCATAAACTCGTGTTTAGTTTTAGATTGAGGTTTAGATAAACAATTTTATTCTTGCCTCGTTAATGCTTAATCTTGTGTTACATAATCTACAATATTGGCTTCCCGAGTAGCTCTTAAATACTAGTGCAAATGTGTGGTGGCTGAAAGGTCACTGCCTTTCCCATACGTGCAGGCTGGCAAAGGTGTTTGTCCTCTCAGAGGACAGGCTGCATACTGTTCATGTCAACAAACGGCGTCGCTAGTATTTGTGCAAAATTCTCAGGAGTGTAGGAGAGGCAAAGATGCTCCCTCGACGTAATTGTTCAACTAGCAGCTTTCCTTTGATGAAAAGGGAGGGATAATGAGGGGAATGTGTTTGGGTCTGTTGGTATAAAGTGATTGGTTAGCCCTGCGCTGGCGCTTTAGTATTTGCATTGAGCGGTGTCACTGCTTTGTGCCGGTAGCAGAGTTGGTGTCTGTGGCGTGGCCATTGCTCCTCTCCCAAAGGAAATATGTTTTATTTGATGCTCTATTCCCCTAATGATAGGATATTAATAGATTGCATAGACAAGGAGTATTATTTCCTGGCCTCCCTTTGCTGCGGGTGCGTTCAGAAAGGGACAATCTCTGTAAGCCTTTTCTGTTTGAAAGCTGAACCTTTTTCCTTAATAACTTGTTCTAGCCTGGATGCAGCCAGAGCTGAAATTTTCCATTAGAGTTTGAAGCGCCTGCCAACATAAACAGCCACTGCTTCTTTTCATTTCATCTCTGCTCGCTGCCGCTAGTGCTTCCAGTGCAGGAATATTACAGGCAGAGGGTTTTGTTCTTGTTAAAACAGGGGCTATAGGCTTCATATTTTAAAAATGAGAGCCTGACTTTTTTTTTTTGTCCTTTTCCTTTAGTCAGAGCAGCTCTCCTGCTGGGCTTCAGTCCCTTTTGACAAATGGGCAGAGGCATCAGTTAGTTGCTTTTCCTGTGTAAGTGAAACCATTGCTTCATTTGCATAACAAACTCTGCTGTAGGGAACGTGTTGTTTCTCTTTTTGTTTCTTTTTCTTTTTTTTTTTTTGAGTGTGGCTAATCTTAGCTGATTGAGGGAGAACACTAAATTAGTACCTTTGGCTTTAAGGTGAAGCGGTGCGCTGAGGAGGCAAACAGTAATTCTGTTCACGCTTCTCACCGGGAGCCCAATGTGTAAGCCAACGAATTTAATGAAATGCTGAGCTCACAGGAGCTGAGCTCAGATGGAGATATTCCTAAATTTAAGTGGCATCAAGCTGAAAGCTGTTGACAAAGACCAGATCATCTATAAGGGGTGTTCAGTGCATGTGGCTGCTGTGATTTGGCTTGTTTTAAGAAGTTTAACTGTTAAACCCATTGCAAATGTCATCATTTTATTAGCTCGTAAAAGAGGCGGTTTGGAAAGGTCTTTGAAGAGACATAAAGGTTTAACTCAGGTATCCACCGTGTCATCTTCATCCCTAAAACTGATTTCAGCTCTTGGGAGGAGAGCTGCCAACTTCATGCTTCGGTGGAGAAGTCTGGCCCAAAGTTGCAGCTCGTGATTTATACACCTGGGGTGTTCCTTTTGTTTCAGGTCCTTGATTGCTTCTTTTCTTCCAGCTTCACACGTCCTGAAGGTATCTGTTGCTTAGCTCTGAAGCGCTTACTCTGGGAGCTGCCTTTTCACAGGGCCCAGTGCCACTGGTGTGTAGCCATCTGGTTAATGATTATGGTTCCATCTTCCAGTGACCAAGCTTCCACCCTTTTCCATACCTGTGTGTCTTGTTTGCAGCCGAGGCAAGTAAAGTCAGAAACTTAATGTGCTTTGGGTTTAACTATTTCACATTTCTTAAACTTTCTCTTAAGAAAATTAATTCTTTATGGTGGGGGTGCTGAGACACTGGAACAGGTTGTCCAGGGAGATGGTGGAGGCTTTCAGGGCCAGGTTGGGTGGGACCTTGAGAATCTGGTCTGGCAGAAGGTGTCCCTACCCGTTGCGCTGGGGTTGGAACTGGGTGGTCTTCAAGGTCCCTGTGCTGGTTGGAGGCTAATTGGAATATTTTAAATGAGAGAAATCAAATCATTGGTTGTGAAAAGAAAATAATGATGAAGTCTATATCATTCATTGGTTTGCTGAGAGGGATAAAAAGCCAAAATGTAAATAATCTGCCCCATTCTGGCCCAGGACCTTTCCCTATTCGCTTCCTCCTCAGCCTGCTCTAATTTCTCTATACTAACAAATACCAGCATAGGCTTTGCTGCTTTTGTTTTTGTTTGCCTGTGTGGCAGGTAGAGGGAGAAAGAGAAAGGTGGCTTTGAGGCCCTTCTGGGCAGTCTCTTTGTCCAGGAGGGAGTTTGGATTTCTGTATTACTTCTAATTTGTCTGTAATTGTAAATATATTGTGCATATATGCTTGTAAATCTTGCTGTGCTGCAAATACAGCTTCAACTCCCAAGTCCTCTGAACTAGTCTGGGAAATTCCAATAGTGTGGGGGGGAAAACTCCTAACCTACCACAGTCCCTTCCAGTCCAAACCATTCCTTGAGTCCATGCTGAATAAATTCTTACTGGTGGTGTTTTACTTCTGTGTTCTAAAGGTACAGTGTTGAGAGCTCTCAAACTGGGCTGCTCTATTTGAGTGTCTTACTGGGAAGCCTTGGTAGGCAAAGAGCATAAAACCAGAAGGTGTATTCCAGTGCCAACTGGACTCCAGAACTGCATTTAGCCTGGGTAATAAATCAGCTCTGCACTCTGCTGGGGTTTTTTTTTATTATTTTACATTACATGATTGAAACTCACTGTTTGTTTTTCTCTGCATGTTTAGAGGTGGGGGCGTTGGGGGGGAAGAATATTGTTGTAAGCCATTAGGCAATTGCATTGAATTCTGTCAGAGAGCCAAAAAGGACAACTTCTGCTTTGTAGTGGAAGGTATGTGGCTGAGGAGCTGTGCCAAGCCTGTTTGGGAAATTGGTGGAGTATTGTCTAAGTCTTCCTCAACAACTGAGAGAACACAATGCTGCTGTGACTCCTCAGAGTCCTCTTGCACTGCATGTTCTCTGTTTAGAATTCACCATTATAAGGTATTTTGTTTTGTTTGTTTTCCTGGTGTGAGTTCTGCTTTTTACATCTCTGCTGAAGGGTATTTGTGTCCCTGGTTAAAACATTATTTTTTTGTTCATCAGCAACTGTCTACTTTTATTCTGTATTTTTCTTTCCCTGTGAGATATTAGCCTTGTTCTTCTGTAGCAGGTGTCAGTGTCAAACACTCAGACATCAATCCTAAGGTCCTGTGCATCTCAGGTGAATCAAATAGTTACCTCTCAGAGAATCTCTGTAGTTCATTTTCACAGCTGAGTGGCATATTCTTGGCAAGATTCTTTTCCAGGGATGTCATGCACCAAACCCTTCATGTTGTTTGTTTTCCATCCAGTTAATGGCTGAAGATAGGCTTTAGCTGGTTGGTAGCTCACAAGCTTGAGGAGGGCAGATTGAGACTGGAGATTAGGAAAAGATTCTTTGCAGTGAGGGTGGTGAGACACTGGCACAAGTTGCCCAGGGAGGTTGTGGAAGCTCCCTCCCTGGAGGTGTTCAAGACCAGGTTGGATGAGGCCTTGATCAGCCTGCTCTAGTGGAAGGTGTCCCTGCCCATGGCAGGGGGCTTGGGACTTGAAGGACTTGGATCTTGATGGTCCCTTCCAACTCAAACCATTCTATGATACTATGACTGAGGATGTTACCTGGGTGTTATCCCAACTCAAACCATTCTATGATGCTATGACTGGGGATGTTACCTGGGTGTTATCCCAAGTGCTGGCATTTCATGTGTGTATTCACAGTGTGTGTGTGTGTGTGAGAGAGAGAGAAATTACAATTGCAAAAGATACTGCAGCAATTTTGTTTGAATTTTCCAGTTCAAGAAGTAAATAGAAACAGCTTTTACCTGTCAGGAGAGCCAGACTAGGCTGGAGTACAGAGCAGTTTTCAGGTCCTTAACGTAGACACTCTTGTAAATTGTTGTCCAGATCGAGTGGGGTTCAGCAGATGAAACGATTTGAGGGGGGAGAAGATTCTGCACCAGGGAGAGGAAAACCAGCAGAAATGCTGCGTTGGCAGAGAGCAAGAGGTACCTTTAGTGTGCCTTGCCTGCCACCCTGAGCATGAAATGAACTTTCTCCTTACACAACACATCACTGGCCTTACCCTTTGCTTCCTGCCCCTGATGGCACTGCAGGAATGGCATCTACAGTGTTCCTTTGGCATGGAATCAGCCCCCAAATACATTAGTCTGTCCTAAATACCCTGTACTCTGCTGCTATAACTGTGCTGTGAGAACAAGACAATAACAACCTCAGTAGACAGATGCACTCATTTTGTCATTTTTGTTCCAGCCCAGCTGTAAGAAGCAGTGCTTGATTACTGAGATATTTTTTTTCTTTGCTGTTTTTCCCTTGCCAAGAGAAAACTCTCAGGAATTACACAGATTATGGAACAAGCTGAGAAAAGAGAGTTAAGATCAGGGGCTTTTGTTTAAGGGCTGTGCCATAGGGGAAACTAAGGCAGGCTTTGGATACAGGAGACTCTGAAAGCCTTGTACTTAAAGCAGCACAAGCTGAAATCTGCTAGGTCTGATTTTCTGTTGTTTCCTCTTTCTATCTTGTGTGTGAAAGGAGAATGCTTAGGTGTATGCTGGAATTCAAATTCTCCCAACATGAAAAACTGCTAATGACTATGTATAGGTGATGGTGTCCTTTTGGGTAAAGCAGTACTGCTTTTATCCCAGCAGCATAGGAGGCAAGAGGCCTGTTCTGCAGGAAGAAGGTAGAATGATTTGCAGACACAAAGGTAATGAACCTGTGAGCTGTGTGAAATGCTTACACTTTGAGTTTCCCTTTGCTGCTGTCTTGCCAGACTGGGATCCACCATTTGTGGTGTTGGTGCATTTTACTTGGAGTGCAAGGACCTTCCCCTGCTGCCTGTGACCCCAGCGTGGTTTATGCTGCAGCATCTGCTTCATTTCTTCCTTTTAGTCTAGTGAGGGAGTTACAGATTAATGTGACATCAAACACTGAGAAACCACAGCAGGTGCCACAGAAAACCTTTTGGGTTTTGCATCCCTTAGTTATAAATCTTAGACTATTGATGGGTGTGTTGCCTTCTGATTGAGCTCTCTCAAGGGTAAATTTTTCAATCATCTTTTATTTCACACACCCATAGGATGCTTTAAGGTTGGAAGGGACCTTGAAGATCATTTACTTCCAACCCCACGTGAAACTTTCTCTTCTGGAGAGGTGTCAGTGGAAGAGATCATTTCCAAAGTAGTTACTGTGGCAGAGGGCTTGGAGTCATAGGAAATAGACCAAGTGTTATGAGACCAATGTCGAAAGCATTAAATGCTGACAGTAGGGATGGTTGGGAAATGCTGACTGACTCAGGTCAGCTGGTGCATAGAGAATGGGCAGGGAGAATTGTTTCTTTTTATGCTTCCAAACTCCTGTAGAGCAATAAGAAAGGTGCTGCTAAGTAATTACTGTGGTGAAGTAGATTGTTCTTGTTGGGTGGAGCAGTTGAGCTGATTCCTCCCCTTCCCCCAACATACTTTCTCTGCTCCCTTTTCCCTTCTTCCCAGTGCCCCTGACACAAACTGAGTTATTTTGTACCATGCCTCTAGACTTTAACCTTTAAAGAAAGGGAGACTGCATTCCAGGTTATAAAACAGCTCTTTCCTCATGCAATTTGAGAAGTCCTCCCTGTTGTTTAATTCTGAGCCTGCTTTGTGCCTGGTGCCTCATGTTGTGTGAAGCACTAGGACATCCCACAGGAACTCTTGATTTATTTTGCTAACTCTGCCCTTCTCTGTGGTTCAGAAACCCCTAATGATCTGTGAAGCTCCAAGATTTTTGAGTTGAACAGTAGTAGTTTTAAGAACCTCCTCTGCTAACATGAAAGCCCTAACGCTTTCCACATGCTGGGGTTTTGGCCTCAGGAAAAGCTGACCTCCTACAAGTACAGTTTGTAAAGATGAGGATCCTGGGCCAGGGCTTGTTAATGCTGTTGTGGCATGGGGTGTGGGGGAGGAGAGGGGAAAAAAGCAGGAAACTCTGGGCTGGTGTGAAAGATGTGATACAGTGAACATGTTGCTGTTGCCCTTTGGTACTTTTTGGGTTTGATTACCTTTGTTTCCAGGCAGCTGAACTGTGGACTTTCCTTTTTTTTCCCTCTTTGGTTTGGTTTTGGTGGCTAAGGATGTGCCAGAGCTCAAGTCTTTCATTACCTGAATTGCAGGGAGAGGGAACTAGGGAAATAAATTGTGCCACCTCCCCAGCACGTGGACCAACCAAAACAAACCAATGAGACCTTCCCCAAAAGGAGCCTCTTTAAACTGGGCACACACACAACCCTTTGCTCTCTCCTTCCCTTATTCCTGCAGCCTTGAACTCTCACTTTTCCATGTTGCTTTCTCTTCTCTGAAGTTTCCTTCAGACTTTGAGGATTGAGAGTGAATTTAGACAGCTGTGCAGTGCTGACTGCAGTACCTGGATTTATGTTTTCTGTCCAACATCACAAGGTAAGGGAAAGATTGTCAGGATGAAGGTGCCAGTCTCCTTTTGGTGGTGCCCAGTAATAGGGCATGGAACAGTAGATATAAGCTGGAACCCAGGAAGTTCTACCTCAGCATGAGGAGAAACTTCTTTCCTGTGTGAGGGTGACAGAACTCTGGAGCAGGCTGCCCAGAGAGGTTGTGGAGTCTCCTTCTCTGGAGACTTTCCAAATCCTCTTGGTTGCATTCCTGTTTGGCCTGCCCTAGGTTCATTCTGTTTTGGTAGGGGTATTGAGCTAGCTAATCTTAGAGGTCCCTTTTAAACCTTAACATCCTGTGATTCTATGATTCTAAGAAGGAAATTTGCCTTTCTAAATGCTGGTTTGTTTCCAAGAACCCAAAAGACAGGCTTGACTGTGTAGGAGAGCTGTGCCATGCTGGCCTCCTGACCTCACCAAAGATGTGTACTTGGTGGTTTGTGTCGTAAGGGGTTGGGTTTTTTTGCCCAGGCAGTGATCCTCACCTTGGCTCCCCCTGCTTCACTAGAGCCTGGCTGACTTCTCTGCAATGTCAGTGTCACACAACCTCTGTGGAGGTTTCCCCTCCTGATGTTGGAGCAGGCCAGTTGCAGTTTATAATGGCAACTGGAGAAACATCAGTAGCAGAAGCAGGTGGGGATTAGTTTGGACCTTGGCTTTGTCCTGCAGAATTTCATCCCTTGCACATTCAGATGTGATTAAAACTCTGTGCCATAAACCTTGCATGCTCTGGATGCTTAAAGAGCATCTAGAAAAATGCATTTCCCTGAATCCCCACTCTTGAATCAGATCCAACTGGGGGATGTATCATTGGGCTTTCACCTTGTCAGAGTGAACTGACATGGACAAAGTCCTTCCACCTTCAGCACTGCTTTGAGGATGTCTTCCTTCATCTGTTCCAGCTCCTGTTCTTACTCTGTGGCATTCAATGTGATGTGTTTTTGGTTGTTCCTTTGCTTTTGTTGTTGTTGCCTGGCTTTAGAACATTCTTTTGTTGTGAGCAAAAGCACTTCTGAAAAGAATTTGTCTGCTCACCGGGGGTATAAAGCTCTCCTCCTTGTCTTTCCCTTATTTATATTCTTTTAAGGTGAGTAATGGTTTTGCTTCAGAGAAACACAAATTGCTTAAACTTGTAAGCCTTTCAGAAATGATTCAAATGATCTTCAGCTAAGGGAAGAAAAGGAGGAAGTTAAAGTCATGTTAGATTTGAACAACTAGAGAGTTTTAACCCATAGCTGTCCACATGGTCCATGGAAATCAAAGGAAGTGTGGCTGGCAGGTTGAGAGAGGTGATTCTGCCACTCTGCTCTGGTGAGACCTCACCTGCAGTGCTGTGTTCCAACGTGGACTGGGTCCAGAGGAGGCCACAAAGGTGATCAGAGGGTTGGAGCACCTCTGCTGTGAAGACAGGCTGAAAGAATTGGGGTGTTCAGTCTGGAGAAGAGAAGGCTCCAGGGAGACATTGGAACTACATTTCAGTCTCTAAAGTTGCCCTTCAGGGAGGGTGAGGAGGGACTGTTCAGAAGGGCTTGGAGGGAATAGGACAAGGGGCAATGGTTTGAAACTGGAGCAGGGCAGGTTTAGGTTGGGCATGAGGAGGAAGTTCTGCATGGTGAGGGTGGTAGTACACTGGAACAGGTTGCCCAGGGGTGTGGTTTAGGCCCCGTCCTTGGAGACATTGAAGATGAGACTTGATGTGGCCCTGGGCAACCTGATTTAGTTGGAGGTGTCCCTGCTGACTGCATGGGGTTAGACAAGATAACCTGCAGTCCTGGGTGCAGTTCTGGAGCCCTCAGCACAGGAAGGACATGGAAGTGTTGGAGCCAGTGCAGAGGAGGCCATGAGGATGCTGAGAGGGCTGCAGCAGCTCTGCTGTGAGGACAGGCTGAGAGAGTTGGGGCTCTGCAGCCTGGAGAAGAGAAGGCTTCCAGGAGAGCTTGGAGTGGCCTTCCAGGGGCTGAAGAGGACTCCAGGAAGGCTGGGGAGGGACTATTGACAAGGTCTGGGAATACCAGGAGGAGGAGGAATGGGTTTGAAGTGGCAGAGGGGAGATTGAAACTGGATGTTAGGAGGAAGTTGTTTGCAGTGAGGGTGCTGAGACGCTGGCACGGTTTGCCCAGGGAGACTGTGGTTGGTTGCTTTGTGGAGGTGTTCAAGACCAGATTGGAGGAGGCCTTGAGCAACCTGTTCCAGTGAGAGGTGTCCCTGCCCATGGTGGGAGGTTGGAACTGGCTGAGCTTTGAGGTCCCCTCCAGCATAACCCATTCTGTGATTTGAAGATGAGCTTTGAGGGTCTCTCCCAACCCAATGTAATCTGTGAACCTGTGCAATGATTCATCTACTTCTAGAACTGTTTCTTGAGTAGGTGTCTGTCTACTGTAGAGAGAGAAACAGAGGTTGGAACTTGCTCTTTGTGGTTGCTACAAAGGACCCCACTTGTCCCACTCATCTCCTGACTGTTTTTCCATGGAGAATATTAATATCACTGAAGTCCTAAAAATGCTGGAGACAAACCCATGGCCTTGATAAGTGTTTAAGTGAGAGCTGCCCAGCCACTTCCTCATCTCCTCTGATCACTTTCACAGTCCTGATCCCATATTTACAGGCTTGAGTCACAACTCCAAAAAGCCATACTGGCATTTAGAAATGGTGACCGTGGAAGTGCTTGTTGCTCCAGCCGTGAAACAGCCTGTGCCAGACACATCTGACTCACCACTGAGGAGCTGGCTTCATCTGGTTGGTTGTGCCAAAGCAGTGGTAAGGGGGTTTTGGAGGATTTTTCTGAATTGCTGAAGTTTGGGGTTGACCTTTTCAAGTGAATTTATGTAGAAAAGAGATGGGAAATTTGTGCATGTGAGTTTCAGGTTCTGTTTGATTACTGTGGTTGTCAGAGCTGAAAATGTGGCTGGAATCCTGCAGGCTGTAGCTAAACAGCCTTTGGTCCACTGTGTAGTTGTGGTTTGTCATTCCATAAAGGTCATGTCAAAATGAGGAAAAACCCCAAACCAAAATGCCAAAACCCTCCTGACTAGCAGAGGTTTCTTACCTTAGGAATATGAAGTTCTTTCCCCTTCTGATTTTTTGAGTATTCCTTCTTCATAGCGTCTCCAGGAATATCTCCTTCTCCTCTCTTGTGTCAGCTGCTTCCCAAATACTCTGGGAAACAGATTCCAGCTGTTGTAGCTTCGTTGCAGCTCTCATACTCTGTTGGCCATGGGAAGGCTGTTGAGCAGAGGTAGGTTCTTTAATTGGGTTCCTGTCTGTACTTGGAATCTTTTCAGGCTGAGCAGTGCAGGGACAAAGCACAGCTGATGGAAGCCCAGCAGATGGACATGGATAGATGCAGTTTGCTCTGCCTGGCCATCCCTGAAGGACTGTTACCAGGAAGGAGGACAGGGCCAGAAAGGGACTGGTCTGTTGGGCCCCAGGCAGAGATACTCATAGAATCACAGAATGGGAAGGTTGGAAGGGACCTCGAAGTCATCCAGTTCCAACCCCTTGCCATAGGCAGGGACACCTCCCACTAGCACAGCTCACTCAGGGCCTCATCCAACCTGGCCTTGAACACCTCCAGGATGGGAGCAGCCACAACCTCCCTGGGCAACCTGTGCCAGTGTCTCACCACCCTCACTGCAAACAACTTCCTCCTAACATCCACTTTCAGTCTTCCCTCTGCCACTTCAAACCCATTGCCCCTTGTCCTGGCATTGCAAGCCCTTGTCAATAGTCCCTCCCCAGCCTTCCTGCAGCCCCCTTCAGATCCTGGAAATTCACTCCAAGGTCTCCTGGAAGCCTTCTCCTCTCCAGGCTGCAGAGCCCCAACTCTCTCAGCCTGTCCTCACAGCAGAGCTGCTGCAGCCCTCTGAGCATCTTGGTGGCTTCCTCTGGGCTGGCTCCAACACTTCCATGTCCTTCCTGTGCTGGGGGCTCCAGAACTGCACCCAGGACTGCAGGTGGGGTCTGAGGAGAGCAGAGTATTCCTGGAGAGAGAATGAAGGAGGAATACCCCAAAAATCCATCTGCTCTTACTCTTTTTCTGCCCCACTTCCCAGGGTCACCTTCATCTGCAGTAGGTAGTGGGGATTTCCATTTTATTCCATTAGAAGTGTTTTGGAAAGGGCAGGAGGAAAGCAAGTGAGATGCTGCCAGAGCTTTGTTGCCTCTGTATTATTTTGCTTTGTGTCTGCAGTAATTAATGTTGACGTTGTTGCTCGAGGGCTGCTGGGTTCCTGGCAGCTCTGCTTCCCTGCTGGCCATGGGATGCATGCCCCCTGAGATGCAAGTTGCAGGGACCTGCATCTTCTCTGAACAGCAGCAATGGGTGGCTGCTAATGTAGTCCTTCAGTAGGTTAAAAGCCCTTTGGTGGGAGGCTTCCTCTGTTAGCTTTGGAAGCATTCTAGAGGATTTCTGTGAACACTGGGAGGTTGCAGGCTCGACACTTGCTCTCTCAGGTCCTCCTGGGTGTCTGAGGTCACATTGTAAATTTTTTTTTAAACCTGGTGAGTAACCAAACCACAGGAAAAAAACAGCTTTTGAGCCACAGAAACAGCTTTGTTTGTGCACTTGCCAATTAGAATGGTTTCAGTGATGAGACCACCTTGCAGAAGCATGTGTTTAATGGATCAGGGAAACAGGAGTAACAGCTAACCTGTCTTGCTGCTTTGTCTCTGGAGTCTCTTCTGAAGGGAGGAAGCAGCAGCTGATGCTTGGGTTAGCAACAGCTTGCTTTGGAGGAAGGAAATGCAAATTGGGAGGGCCTGTGTGGTTTTAAATATAAACAAATAACCAAAGCAAATCCACACAAGCACTGGGAGAACTTGCTGCTAAAATTCACAGCTGTGATATTCACAGAGGTATTCCCCCCCCAGTAAATCCACACAAGCACTGGGAGAACTTGCTGCTTAAATTCACAGCTGTGATATTCACCAAGGTGTTCCCCCTCCCACTTTTAATACATCTTTTTGAAGATTGGGGTTTTCAGGAGTGCTGTGGGAATTTGTGCCTAGGTGAGCTCTCACTATAGGATGTTACCCTGCTCAAGGCCTGCTGCAGCTGAGTGCAAGGAGAAATAATTTGTGTTAGTTGTGGTTTTGTTGGCTTTTGTCATTGGGGTTTTTTTGAATGTGGAACTGGAAGTCTCCTAACGTAGCAACCAAAAAGAGGACAGAGTCCCACATATTGAACCTGTTTTTAAAAATGAGAAGTTCTTAGAAACCTGCTTGTCAGTACAGACAGTGGCTGTCCTCTTTCTGAAGTCTCTACCCCTGTCTGAGGCCAAAAGGAATTTGGTGTTTTCCTGTGTTGTTGAATGTGGTTCTTTCAGTCTGTTAAACAACTCTTCCTTCACAGTAAGTTAAAATACACACAGATCCATGACTGCAGCACCTGGAGGATATCCTCATTCAGGAAGCAACCTGCTTTGTTATCCTTTCCACAGTTCAAGTCTTTGTTAGCTGGATTGTTCCTCTTGGATAAGAACCAGAAGCCCACTCAGGAGGGAGGCAGTAAGTTCGGTTAGGCTGCAGAGCTTTTTCCATGCCATGCAAGTGACACAGTGTGCCCAGCTGACCTGTTGCCTGTTACAATTCATAGTGATTGATTTTTTTTTCCTGACTCTTTTTTGACTCCTTCCTGTGTGGAGAATTATGATAGAGATAGCAACACAGAGATTTTTAAAATTTTTAATCTTCTCTAAACTTGTTGAACTTTGAGTTTATTGCAAGGAGCCCAGCATGTGTGGCAGACAGAATGACTAACAGACTTGGTACTGATCAACCTGACCCCAAAAACCTTGCAAGTCATTTGTTGGGGTTTTTTTTTTCATGTGATGTCTCACTCTCAGCTTCTCCACATAGCAAAACTGACTACCATATTTGTACAGAAGTAGTGTGATAGTACTAGAAAAAGTTAACCCATTTTCAGGGTACATAGAATGGGTTGGGTTGGAAGGGACCTTCAGAGATCATCCAGTCTCACTCCCCTGAAGTCAGCAGGGACATCCTCCACTAGAGCAGGTTGCTCAGAACCTTGTCCAGCCTGACCTTGATCTCCAGAGATGTGGCCTCAACCACCTCTCTGGGCATCCTGTTGCAGGGCTTCACCACCCTCATGGTGCAGAACTTGTTCCTATCTAAATCTCCTTTAATTCCAAATCATTGCCCCTCACCCTATCACTGCAGGCCTTTGCAAGCAGTCCCTCTGCAGCCTTCTTGTAATCCCCTGAAAGGCTGCTCCTAGGTCTGCCTGGAGCCTTCACTTCTCCAGGCTGAACAACCCCAGCTCCCTCAGCCTGTCCTCATAGCAGAGGTGTTCCAGCCCCCTTATCATCTTTGTGGCCTCCTTTGGACCCACTCTATCGTGTCCAAGTCCTTCCTGTGTTGAGGGCTGCAGAGCTGGACACTACTCCAGGTGAGGTCTCACCAGAGCAGAGTCAATTGGCAGAATCCTCTCTCTTGACCTACTGGCCACCCTTATTTTAATGCAGCCCAGGATGTGATGTGAGTACACTTTGCTGTGATCCCTTCAGCTGCTGGGATGCTCCTGGCAGTCTTTGGTTCAGTTTCCTTGTGACAGAAGCTATGGAAGGTAATTGACAGGAACAAGGAAGATAGGAGAATGCAGTGTTGCATTTTAAAAACCAAACACCAAACCACAGCACTGAAAACACACACAAAAAACCACCAAACCACAGCACTACAAACACACACCAAAAAACCCAACCCAATCATTCCACATTCATTGCCTACATCTGATGAAATGACAGGCTGGATGTTGAGGCAGAGTTTCCAAACACAAAGAGGTCTAACAGCAGCCTTGTGACAGGATGAGTGGTGCTGAAGGTCACTTTTCAGAGGTGCAGTTAATGTCAGCCTGTTGGAGGTTATCCACTAATGCAACAGGCAGCCTGCTGCCTTTCATCTTGGAGGGGACTGCACTTCGTGTTGGGAGGATGGAGCCAATTATTTCAGGGTTCCATGGCAGTTGGGTTTGGTTTTTATGATCAGGGACCTGGAACACCTCTGCTCTGAGGACAGGCTGAGGGAGGTGGGGTAGGGTTGTTCAGCCTAGCGAAGAGAAGGCTCTGGGGAGACCTAAGAGCAACCTGCCAGGGCCTGAAGGGGCTACAAGAAAACTGGAGAGGGACCTTTTACAAGGGCTTGTCATGATAAGATGAGAGGGAATGGACTGAAGCTGCATGAGGGCAGATTTAGACTGGAGATTAAAAAGGAGTTCTTTACAGTGAGGGTGGTCAGACACCTCACTGTTGCTCATGGAGGCTGTGGATACCCTGTCCTTGGAAGGCTGCAGAGGGACTGTTTGCAAAGGCCTGCAGTGATGGGATGAGGGACAGTGATTTGGAATTAAAGAGCAGATTTAGATTGGATGTTAGAACAAGTTCTGCACAGTAGGAGTGGTGGAACACGACAGCAGGTTGCCCAGGGAGGTAGTTGAGGCTCTATCCCTGAAGATTTCCAAGGTCAGGCTGGACAAGGCTCTGAGCAGCCTGCTCTAGTGGAGGATGTCCCTGCTGTGACTGCAGGGGAGTTGGACTGGATGCCCTTTGGAGGTCCCTTCCAACCCAAACCATTGTATGACTCTAAGTCTATGTTCCATGAGAGTCTGTCCCATCCTTTTAAGCTATTTTACCTTGTTTCAGTTACTTCTGGTGTTGTTATTACAGGCAAAAAGGTCTTTAAAACAAACCTCAAACCCTGCCTGGTGAAATAAGCAGCACTCCAAAAACTTGGCCTTCTTTTTTATGGGAATGGGGGAATGAGGTGGGGAGAGGATTGATTAATGACATGGATCAACATACACGGGCAGAGTGTGATAGCATCTTGGAGACTTGCTTTGAACAGAGAGCGCTAATGCCTTTAACCAGCAGTACCAACCACAGCAGAAAGGTTTAACATAAAGAGTTGTTCTCCTTTTGTGAAGTGATTCTGTGTTTAACAACCAAGTGAGATCTGCCAAACTATCTCTACTTGATGTGGGAAAATTACTGTGTGCTTCCCCCCCACACACACTTTTCACATGCTGCTGTTGCTTTTTTTATTGTGCATTGTGCTTCAGAAGTCACCAAACCTTGTATAATTGCTTACTTCCTTACTATGCCACTTGGAAATGGTTTTATAGTTCCTTGTGAAATAGAAAAGCCTCCAAAAGGACTGTTAAAGCTAAATTATATTCATAACAGCAGCATTATTCTGTGTCACTTGGGTTAGTCAGGGAGCTGCTTGGGTTAGTCAGGGAGCTGCTTGGGTTAGTCAGGGAGCTGCTTTGCAGGCGGTTGGGACTTTAACAGCAAACATCCCTGCAGGGTTGATAATTGTTACACACGAGATGACTGAGGTGATAGGACACAGGAAGGACATAGACCTGTTGGAGTGGGTCCAGAGGAGGCCATGAAGATGCTCAGAGGGCTGCAGCAGCTCTGCTGTGAGGACAGGCTGAGAGAGTTTGGGCTCTGCAGCTTGGAGAAGAGAAGGCTTCCAGGAGAGCTTGGAGTAACCTTCCAGGATCTGAAGGGGGCTACAGGAAGGCTGGGGAGGGACTGTTAACAAGGGCTTGTAATGACAGGAGGAGGAGGAATAGGTTTGAACTTGCAGAGGGGAGATGGAAAGTGGACGTTAGGAGGAAGTTGTTTGCAATGAGGGTGGGGAGACACTGGCACAGGTTGCCCAGGGAGGTTGTGGAGCACAGAAACACCCAACGCGATCTTTGATCACATTGGGTGCTTCTGTGCTCCACAACCTCCCTGGAGGTGTTCAAGGCCAGGTTGGATGAGGCCTTGAGTGCCCTGTGCTCGTGGGAGGTGTCCCTGCCTATGGCAGGGGGTTGGAACTGGCTGATCCTTGAGGTCCCTTTCAACCTTCCCATTCTATGATTCTATAGGAACACTTTGGCCATTGCCTTGCAGCCAAGTGCCTGAGTGCTGCCTCCTCGTCCTTTTTCAGTGAGCTTTGATAAATATTTTGTTTCAGGTGGCAATTAAAAGCTACTAATAAAAAGAAGGACTGGAAAGTGGCATTGGGCAAAGTGATCCATCAGTGGATGGACCTGTGTGTGCCATTGAGCTGACTGGTGTTGACCCAGGGGTGGGTAATTTCAGGGTTTGTCTTTCTGCAGAGAAAAGGAAGGGGGAGGTAAGGGAGCTGGGGGGGAACAATTGTTCTTAACATGGCCTACTTTTGATGTTTAACTTAATAAGGAGCTTTGGACAGGCAATTAACAGGATTAGTGAGTTATTTGTCTGTTTGAATGTGGATATTTGCATGCTTGCTTTTGTGAAGAGTGTGCAGTTGGCAGAGGCTGTTTCTTTGCTGATGCTCTCTCATCTCTTCTTTTTAATACTTCACTATTTCTCTAGTTTTACCTTCAGGTCAGTTTATCCATTTCACAAAACTCTGAAGTTCTGCAGGGTTGCACTTCTCTTTGTGTAAACCCCAATCACTGTGAACTGCTTCTCTTCAGAGTGACAGAGTCCACATGAGTTACTCATTGGATTTCTCTCAGTGGTTTCCTTTGTCTTACACACAGAAGGATAGGAGGGGATTTAAAATCCTTGACTCCTTAAAATATTCTGATCCCCCAAGATACATATTTGCTGCTTGGGCTGCTGCCAGCTGTTCAGCTCTCAGGTCAGTAATGCTTCAGACTGAATTTGAAGCAGTGAGTTGGAAGTGAAGAATTGCATCTCTCACCTACTCCAAGTCCCTTTCCTTGCTTTGGAGATGTGACTGTGGAGTGGGTTGCCTGCTGCTCACAGCTTGGTGTTCTTACATGCCTAAGCTGAAGGTCAGGTGT
Organism: Eubucco bourcierii; assembly: GCA_013396675.1. Taxonomy (NCBI): domain Eukaryota; kingdom Metazoa; phylum Chordata; class Aves; order Piciformes; family Ramphastidae; genus Eubucco; species Eubucco bourcierii. The sequence continues at coordinate 260,962 of VWZE01024406.1, read as the reverse complement.
GTGTTGGGCCTCTTGTGTGTGTTTGGGAATGAAAGATTCATGAAGCATTTTGAAGAGATGGTTGTGCTGGTGTGAAAAGCAGCGCTAGAGAAAAATTCCAGTAAGTGATTCCAGTTTTTGGTGCATCATTTAACACATTCACAGGTTGCTGTTGGGTTGGAAGGACCCCTCAGAGGTCATCTTGCCCAACCCCTCTGCAGATAACTGGGACACTTCCAGCTGGAGCAGGCTGCCCAGGGCCACATCAAGTCTCATTTTGAATGTTTCAAGGAATGGGATCTCAACCATGTACCTGGACAACCTGTGCCAGTGTTTCCCACTCTCACTGTGCAGAACTGCCTCTTGATGTCCAACCTGAATCTACCCTGTTGCAGTTTCAAACCATTGTACCTCATCCTAGCACTCTAAGCCCTTCTGAACAGTCCCTCCCCAGCCTTACTCTGGGTCCCCTTCATGCTGTATGATTTCCCTAGAGCCTACACCTCTCCAAGCTGAACAGACTCAATTCTTTCATCCTGTCTTCATGGGAGAGGTGCTCCAGCCCTCTTGAGGAGCTGTATTTTCTCTCTTGTTTTTTCCATTGGTACCATTTGCATGAAAACCTCTGAATAGATCTTAATTTGTTACCTCTGATTTATTCCCACCTGAATGTTTGCCCTGCGAGCTTAGGAGCAGCTAATTATAACAACATTCTAGAGCTGGGGAATCCTGATTGTCAGCATGCAGAGGAATGGGCTGAACCCCAGACTGACTTCACAAGTGAGACATAAGCACTAGAAGCACACAAAGAAATAAATTACTCAAGTAACCCAACAAACAATACCTGCAAGGAAGGATCAAAACTGAGTGACATCTTAGCAGTCTTCCTGTGGTTAGTTTAATGGGGGGAAAAATACCAGAGCTGAAATTAGTTCTAAAAATAATACATGAGACAAAACAACTTTTGCTTCTATCGTGCATGGCTACATCCAGCACAGAAAAGTGATTTTTTTTTCAGCCAAGGAAATAGTCCCTGTGGTCTGTCTTTCATATGTCACAGAGTTTCTTTGCCAGAGTTGTGTAATAGCTCAAATCTTGTTATTGCAAGGTGTCTGCCTCAGTTGTGTCAGCTGTTGGGTGACTGGAGGTGTTTGTGATCAGAAAGAATCACAGACTCATTCAGGTTGGCAAAGCCCCTCAGGATCACCAAGTCCAACCCAAAACCCTACTCTGCAAGGCTCACCCTAAACCATGTCTCCAGGCACCACATCCAAATGACTTTTAAACACATCCAGGGTGGTGACTCCACCTCCCTGGGCAGCCCATTCCGATGCCTGACCACTCTTTCCCTGAAAAAAAAATTCCTAACATCCAGTCTAAACCTACCCACTTGCAGCTTGAGGCCATTCCCTCTTCTATCACTCTTTACCTGTGAGAAGAGACCAGCCCCAGCCTCTCCACAACATCCATTAAGGGACAGTGATGAGGTCTTCTCTCAGCCTCTGGGTCTTGCATCTTTAGTCCATGGCTCTTCATTTCTTTGAATTTTCCTAAGCAAGATGCAGCGTTTGTGGTGGGTAGAAGAGAGTGCAGCCAGCTCAGAAACCAGGCAAACAGAGAGGGAAGAAATAAGGAGGACAGAAAGGCTGTGGTGAGGTAGTAACACTGCTGTTGGAGGGACTGGAAGTGATGAATTGTTTGAAAGAGCAGATGCCTTTAAGAGCTGAGATGGCTGCCACTGCTGTGGTTTGCTCCTAATTGATGGAGGACTGCACATAAAGCTGAGAGCATTCTTAGGGTAGTGAATATTTCATACAGAAAACAGAGGGATCCTGCATTTAGAGAGGCTGCAGAGACAGGATGAGACATGGGAAGAGGTTGTCCAGAGAAACTGTGAGTGCCACATCACTGGAAACATTCAGAGTCAGGTTGAACAGGGCTTGGAGCAGCCTGATGTAGTGAAAGATGTCCCTGCCAGTGCCAAGGGGCAGAAGTCCCTCTCTATCCCAGATGCCTTTGCTCCTTTTGCATGCCAGAAATTTTACCTGCATCAACCAGAGGGTTTCTTTTTCCCTGAAAAATGCTACCTGTCTCCTTTGCCCAGCCAAGAAGCTCTGCAATGCCAGCTCAGCTCATTACTGCTGCTGTGACCTCTGAGGAGCTGACAGGAGTAGCCTCTTACAACATGCTCCTTAAATGGGCAGGTGCCATCTTGTTATCTTCAGTCACTCATCACCTAGACCTTGCCAGGTTCTTTATGACTCTTGTGCTCAACTACAGCCCCTTCCAGGTATTTCTACCTTCTCTTATTCTAGGGGGATTGGAAGGAGAGAAAAAAAACCCTCAGGTAACAGAGCAGGGTGGTTTGACAGACCATGAAGTCAGTCTTGTAAAGAGAAAACAGACTTCATCTCCTTGTTCTTGTGTGGACCTTCAGTTCTGAATTGATCAGGCTCTCCAGGTTCTGTGAAATGGGCTAATAGATTTGTGGAATGGTTTGGATTGGAAGGGACTTTGAAGATCATCTCGTTCCCCCCTGCAGGGACACCTCCCACCAGCCCAGGTTGCTCAAGGCCTCATCCAGCCTGACCAAGAACACCTCCAGGCAGCGGCATCCACAACCTCCCTGCGCAGCCTGTCCCAGTGTCTCACCACCCTCACTGCCAAAGATTTCTTCCTAATCTTCAATCTAAATCTGCCTTCCTCAGGCTTCAATCCATTCCCTCTCACCCAGTCACTGCAGGCCCTTTTCTCAGCCTGTTTCATAGAGGTGCTGTGGAAATAAAGCTAAGATGTAGAGAATTCACTGCAAGGCTTGGTTGTAAGAGAGGCTTTGTCAGGACTGTAGTGGGCAGGAAAAGGAGGAGAAGAGGAGCTGGAGGATTCCCAGAATTCATCATATGATGTCAACATGGCCTTTGTGAGCTGGCTCTCCTGCTGCAAGTTTGATGTGCTGGGGCAGTGCACAGAGAAAGCCTTCACCAAAGTTCACCTATTCGATGTCTGCAGGAAACATTAACTTGTGCCCTGCCTGTGGTTGTTTGCTGAACTTGGCCCTGAGCCCAAGCCCTGTGTTCAACACTGATCCTGTTTCACAAATGGAAATCTTGCACAGTTAGAAGGGAGAATGAGAATGTGTCCCCACCAACCAGGCTCTTGGCATTCCAGCTTTCAGACTTAGCCTCAGCATCCCTCAGCAGCTTTTTCTCAACCCTGAGCTGTGTCTTTTGGTCTCGGCTTATTTCTTACCAAGAATTAATTTATTTATAGCTCAATCTTCTGCTGTAGTAAACCAAATCCAAACTGTAATGCAACTTAATAATAGATGAAAGCTGATGTTACTTTCTCTAGAGACACAGGTTCGTTTGTGGGGGTAGAAATGTGTTCTTGGATTCATTCAGGGGAGGGAATTCTTTAAACACAGCATGTTCTCACTTCTAGTTAATGGAGTTCTCAATGCAGTAAATCACTTTTGCTTCACCCTGATTTACACTCAGGTAACACTACTGATTTTAGAGGTGATCACTGAAAATGGTTGCAGATAAAGTTAAGGCTGGAAGTCCAAGCTGACCATGTAACTTCAGTCTGTGTGTTTCAAAGTAAAAACAGGTTTCAGAGTCACAGTTCTGCTTCCTGTGGTTGGATTTTTCATAGTTCCTGCACTTGGATTATTCATAGGTCCATAGAACGGGTTGGGTTGGAAGGGGCCTTGAAGATCATCCAGTCCCAAGCCCACTACCATGGGCAGGGACACCTCCCACTAGCCCAAGGACACCTCCCACTAGCCCAGGTTGCTCAAGGCTTCATCCAACCTGGCCTTGAGCACCTCCAAGAAGGGGGCATCCACAGTCTCCCTGGGCAACCTGTGGCAGTGTCTCCCCACTCTCAGTGTAAAGAATTCCTAATCTCCATTCTCCAGGGGTGTTGGAACTGGATGATCTTTAAGGTCCCTTCCAACTCAAACCATTTTTTGATGAACCAGCATTGATAGCATCCCTTTTTTGTAGTGGTTTTGAAGTTCCCCATTGTAAAAGGTTCTGTTTCTGACACCTCGGATGCTGTGTTGATTACAAACCACTAATTAAAGTGATCCCTCACACTGCCTGGTGGTAGACATTAGCATGCTGTGACTGTTAGACATGGTAGCAGGGAGTAAATGGTGTAATGCTGCATGTGTTTGGCATTGCTGGTCAGCCAGCCTCTATTCCCAAGGCATGTTGGCAGAGTCTGACTAACAGGGAGGAGTTTGTGACCTCTTACTGATGCAGCTGGATGAGACCCTTCAGTGTTCATCGGCTGGTAACAAGAAGAGGTCTCTGCAGGGAGAACTGCCTGGGGTGGGTAGGTTAGAGTCTGGGGTTGGAACGTAGGAGCTGTCAGGTATCACTTAGTATCACTTAGAGAAAATCGTTGCAGGGTTTTGCATAGCTAACAAAGCAGCACAACAAAGCACTCCTCAGCTTCAGAAGGTTGCTGATGGGGTGAAAATGACTCCTGATGCCTCTTCATCAGAAACTGTCTCAGTCTCCAATTTGCAGAACTGAGGAGGGGAGGTAGAGACAAGAGGAAAATAAACCTGTCTCGGTTTAGGTGAGGGAGCTGAGCTCTCCTTGGGTAGTGAAGTGAAATGCAGAGAGCAGTGCTTCAGGCACACAGAGGCAGCTCCAGCAGGAGCTCAGCAGGCAGCTGCAAGGAGCATGCTAGGTAAGAGGCAGGCAGGCTGCACAGTAGGTCAGTGCCCTTGTTTGACAGCTTTCCTGGGGTCTGCACTTCTTTTTCCTCTGCCATAAGAATGCAGGGCCAGAAGAGGCCTGAGGGGATTGCTGGGTCTAAAGTTCTGTTGTCACAGGCAACCAGCTCTCAAATCCCTTTCATGAAGGGATCAGACTTCATATTAAAGCTGGTAAGGTCTGCAGCCATTTGTTCTTTTGCCAATACTGCCCTTTTGCTGTAATGGCTCTTCTGTCTCCCTGGTGGATAACTGGATGTGGAGCTGCAATTCTGTGTAATAGGCCTTGTGCAGAGGCAGGTAGACAAAGATGACTTTTCTAATGCTGCAGCTGCTTTATGTCATCCAGCAGGTCAGAAGCTGAAATTTGCCCAACTTGTAAGAAATAGCTATCAGAAGGTTAGCTTAGCCTGGTGGTGTGAATCAGCTCTTGGGTGTTCCCCCTGTTGCTGAAATCTCCTGAGTGGCAGTTGATTAGGGGCTTGATGAAAACCACTATTGCCTTAACTTGCTCCTTCCATCATAATTATTTTCTCTCCTGCTTGCACGGCTCTTCTGTCAGAGGTTAGCATCCCTGTAGTGGACATGGCAGAAAGGCAAAGATGAGCCCCCAGCTTCATTGCAGCTGACAGCAGAAACTGCAATCTCTGTCATTTTAAATTAGCACACTTTGACCTGGCCTGACACCCCTGCTGTGGATGTGTGCAGGGAGGGCGGGATCACAGAATCACAGAATTAACCAGGTTGGAAAAGACCTTTGAGATCGAGTCCAACCTAGCACCTAATCCCTTCTAATGAACTAAACCCTGGCACCAAGTGCCTCATCCAGCCTCCTTCTAAACATCTCTAGGGACAGGGACTCCTCCACCTCCCTGGGCAGCCCATTCCAATGCCAATCACTCCTGCTGGCAAGAACTTATTCCTAACATCCAACCTGAACCTGCCCTGCCACAGCTTGAGGCTGTGTCCTCTTGTTCTGTCCCTGGGTGCTTGGCAGCAGAGCCCAACCCCACCTGGCTACAACCTCCCTTCAGGTGGTTGTAGAGAGCAATGAGGTTTGCCCTGAGCCTCCTTTTCTGCAGGCTAAACCACCCCAGCTCCCTCAACCTCTCCTCACAGGGCTGTGCTCAGGATCCACGGCAGCAACCTGATTCCATCTTGGAGCACACTGGATTGTGATTTATGAGACCTGAGGAGTCAGAGCTCTAAGTCATGCCCCAAATTAGTGATGCCTTTTTTTTATTTCTCCTTTTCATTTCATATCCCTAAATATGAAGTGGGGCTCAAATTCACTTTCCCAAGGGAGTAGCTGGGATTACTGCTTGCAGCAGACAGCCAGAGCAGAACTGTAAAGAATTAGCAATTTCTTTCACTTGGAGCTCACTGTGTCTAGGTATTATAGTAAGCTACAATGAATTGATCGTTCTAATACTGCTTTACAACTCCTGCCATTGTCTTTTAGTTGAATTTTGCTTGCTGAGGATTTTTTTCCTGACAGAAGGAATTTGAGACTGGAGGGAAGCAACAATAACTGAGGGATAAGCAGCTTACATGGCAGTTCTTTTGTGGTTTGGAGGGATGGGGGTTTGCTCAGTGTCCTGCTTTCAAATATTCCTCTTTGCATATTGCCCTGATAAACAGGAAAACACTGAAGTGCCCTCAGCCCTCCACACTTAATCTAGAAAATCTCCTGGTTTAAAGAAATGTTCTTGGAGAACAGTAAAAGGAAAGCAGCTGTTCAGGGATCAGATCTGAGAGAAAGCAGATTCTGTTTAAAATCAAGGCATAATGACAGGGGTGTATGCATGAGGGGGTTTGTTTGCAGGCTTGCTGCTTTATCCATGCCTTGGACTGCAGAGTGCTTAAACCTCTGCTTGTGTAGTGTGTAAATCAGGTCCTCAGTGGTAAGCTTTGGGTGAGTTCATTTGAAGCTTTCCAGGTGTGGAATAGGATGGTTTGCTTCAGCCAAGTGCTGGACAGCCTGGGATAGAGATTTTTATTAAGATGTCAAAATCCTGCTGCCCTCAGCATGGAATAACCCCTTGGCGTGGGGGGGTTGGTAGTTTCTATCATAAAGTAAGGACTTGTGAGGACTTTAAGGATAAGAAAGGGCTGGGAAAATGTTCTCTTTTCCACGTGATGCATCTTCACATTCCTCATTAGCAGCGTGGGATTGTTTGGGGAGCTTTGTTGGCTCTGGCGTGAGTCTCAGTGTTGTCTGAGTCAGGACTTGATGCTAAGCTATCCAAACTCGAGAGCTCCCCTATAGGTCCTGAGCTGCAAAGGGAGGAAGCTGTCTGTCAGGGAAGATAATGCACACATTTGACAGGCCAGGCTTTGTGTGATTGGTCACAGATGTGTTTAGAAAAGCTAAAACATCTGTTACATGGAAATGTGGAATGCAGGTCAGTGCAGACACAGCATCTGAGACTGCCGCTAGTGGCAAGTTGGTTGCTGGTGATTCTCAGAGCCCTTCGGTTCTGATCTCTGTGTTGAAGTGGAAGCAGTTACACAAAGTGATAGTGGAGAAACAAGTGACTGATTCCCTACCTTTCAGATCTTCTTGGTTTATTAATGCAGGAAAATCTGATCAAACCTTCAGATTTTACACTTGCTAATTTTATTTGAGTGCTTTTGTTTCCTTGCTGTTGTGATTATGCACTGTGACCGCTGCCTGCTCAGGAAGGAAATGGAGCTGGGAGTGCAGAGCAGTGTGAGTAATCTCTGCTCTTAATCTAGAGGCAAAAACCCTTTTACCAAATGAATAAAGGAGGGGGGAAACCTGATCTGACATCATGGGACTTAGCTCCTACTAAGAATGACATCAGATTCCAATAATAGAGTATGGCAGGCACTAGGGTTTGCTTTGAAACCTACTAATTTAATGTGTTCTGACTTAAGGCAGGGAAGGCGTCAGACAGGCAGCGTCACCCAAGGAAACAGGCAGAAGCAGCAGCTATAATTAACAGGAAGATGTCCTCAGCAGCCCATAAAATGGCCTAGGATTTACACCTTCGACTGGTACAGAGAAACTGCAGCAGCTTGGGGGTTGGAACTGCTCTGCAGACAGTCTGGGCTGCCCCAGGAGCTTTGACTGATGTGGTGTGTTTGACCTGAAACACTTGCCCACACATAGGCTAAGCCATCAGTTTTAAACTGGAGCTTGAAAGATAGCGAAAACCCTCTCAGGTTAGCAGTAGAGACTCCAGTGTCTCATCAGGTGAGTCGAGTCAGGAATTTGGATGTGCAAGATGTGAGCACTTAACCATTGGAAAGAATCTCTTTAGATCAGTCAGATGTCATCCATCCCACTCCTGTGTAAGCTTGCAGCTGAGCAGAAGGGCAATTTGCTGAGCTGTGTAATGGTTGTCTGGGTTAGCTAATGAGGAGTGTGACAGTGTAGGGGTGGTTTTATTGCCCCTCCTCAACATTGTAGTGAGAGAAACCCCTCCTAATTCTGCTGAGCTCAAAGCCAGTGTTTTCTCTCATCTCTTCAGTTGCATGTCAGTGTCATTCCAGTGAGCCTGAGGCATCCAGGGGAGTGTTGCAGTAACACAGGCTCTTGATTTGAAGTGACAATTAACTGGAAGTGGTTTGTTTTAAATACCAGCTTGCAGTATAGCTGTGAAGCAGTCAGCTAAGAGAAAAGTAAAGCTAACAGGAACAACAGGGGGAATGTTTTGGTAAGTGTAGTTTAGTTCCATATGTAAAATTGTCGTTGTGTACTGATAAAATATTAGTCAAGTGGTGAAACTTTCTCTGATTGCAGGCTTAGTTTCAGTTATGCAGAATTAGGAAACAAACCAGACACCAAACTGGGAGGAGTGGCTGACACCCCCCAGGCCATCCTGCCCTTCCCAAGACCTGGGCAGGCATCAAAAGTTAGGCAGAGAGGAATTGGATGAAATCCAATAAGGACAAGGGGAGAGTCTTGCGTCTGGGAAAGAAAAAGTCCATGGACCAGTAGAGGTTGGGGTCTAAGCTGCTAAAGAGCAGCTCTGGGGAAAGGAACCTGGAGATCCTGGTGGCCAACAGGATGCCTATGAGCCAGCAATGTGCCCTTGTGGCCAAGAAGGCCAATAGCATCCTGGGATGAGATTAGAAAGGCTGTGTTGAGTAGATCAAAATAGGTTCTCCTCCTCCTCTGCTCTGTTCTGGTGAGGCCACATCTGAAATCCTGTGTCCAGTTCTGGGCCCCTCAGTTCAAGAAGGACCTCAGGGAAGTGCTTGAAAGAGTCCAGCACAGGGCCACAAAGCTGCTGAAGGCAGTGGAACATCTCCCTGTGAGCGCAGGCTGAGGGAGCTGGGGCTTGGAGCAGAGGAGCCTGAGGGCTGCCCTCATTGGTGTTGATGAAGATGTGCAGGGCAGTGTCAGGAGGATGCAGCCAGGCTGTGCTCAGGGATGGCCAAACAGGACAAGGGGCACTGGGGGCAAGCTGGAGCAGAGGAGGTTCCACAGGAACAAAAGGAAACTTTCACAGTGAGGGTGCTGGAGCCCTGCAGCAGGCTGCCCAGAGAGGTTGTGGAGTCTCCTCTGGAGACATTGAGAACCTGCCTGGATGCCTTTTTGCATGACCTGCCCTGGGTGACCCTGCTCTGGCAGAAGTTTTGGACTTGGTAATCTTTGGAGGTCCCTTCCAACCCCTAACGTTCTGTGGTTCTATCAAGTGAGCCTGTGTACATCAGTGAAATGCAGGAGAGTTAAGTTCCCTGGTGAACAGCAGAGTTCAATGTTTACTACTTTATTTATACCAAAGGTAGGACAGTAGGAAGTGCTGCTCTTCCTGCTTGGGATGCCTCTTTCTGCATCCACATAACCAAACTGGGCTTTGCTTTAAATTAAACTTGACATGCAAACCACAACAGCAGACAGGCAAGGCAGAGAGGAAATGACCAAAGTCTGTCAATATTTTTTGATTGGTTTTGATAGCTGATTGCACTTGATAGAATTTCCAACCTCCTTCTAAAAATCCATAAAACAGAGCAAATGCTGTGCTTGAAGGAACCTTTTCATTTTCTGGCAGCCATTACACGCTGCTACTACTACACACAAAAAAAAAGGCAAACCACTTTTTTTTTCTTAACAGCCTTTCCCAAGCTCAGAAATGGATTCCCCCCTCCCTTCCCCAAACCACTGTCATTCAATTATCACCTCAGGAAATGCAGGGATATAACTGATGATCCCTTGAAAACATCCTGCGGTATTCCACTCCTCCCATCCTTCATTTCCCTCCTCTCTCCAGTCGTTAGCTGTAACAGTGCTGATGTATATTTTATGGGGTGACCCTGGCTGCTGTCGCTTTGAGGCTCTGCAGAGATAATAAGATTGTGCATGTAATGACAGGCAGATAAATAGAGAAGTGTTTACAGGTTGCAGTGTGGTAGCTCCAACTGCTTTACGGCTTGCTGCGCTCTCACACGCACCCCCGTGCCAGCAGCCTCTGCTTTAGGTGGGCTGGGCTGGAGCACAGAGTCACAGCATGGGAGAGGTTGGAAGGGACCTTCTGGAGATCATTGAGTCCAACCCCTGTGCCAAGGCAGGGTCACCTAGAGAAGGTCACACATGTCCAGCTGGGTTTGGAATGTCTCCAGAGATGGAGGCTCTACCACCTCTCTGGGCAGCTTCTTCCAGTACTTTACAACCCTTGAAGCAAAAGGTTCCTCTTTATGTTTAGGTGAAGCTTCCATTGTTCAGGTTTGTGCCCATTAGCCCTTGTCCTGTCACTGGGCACCACTGACGTAGAGTCACAGAACAGGATGGTAAGGTTGGAAGGGACCTCAAAGTTCATCCAGTTCCAACCTCCTGCCATAGGCAGGGACACCTCCCACTAGTACAGGTCACTCAAGGCCTCACCCAACCTGGCCTTGAACCCCTCCAGGGAGGTTGTGGAGCACAGAAGCACCCAACGTGATCTTTGATCACGTTGGGTGATTCTGTGCTCCACAACCTCCCTGGGCAACCTGTGCCAGTGTCTCACCACCCTCACTGCAAATAACTTCCGCCTAACATCCACTTTCAATCTCCCCTCTGCCACCTCAAACCCATTCCTCCTCCTCCTGTCATTCCCAGACCTTGTCAAGAGTCCCTCCCCAGCCTTCCTGTAGCCCATTTCAGATCTTGGAAGGCCACTCCAAGGTCTCCTGGAAGTCTTTTCTTCTTCAGACTGCAGCGCCCCAGCTCTCTCAACCTGTCCTCACAGCAGAGCTGCTGCAGCCCTCTGAGCATCTTCATCTGGCACATGACTGGTCCCATCCTCCTCACACACACCCTTGAACTATTGATGAGCATTGATGTGGTTCCCCCTCAGTCTTCTCCTTTCCAGACTAAAGAAGTTCCACTTCCTTCAGTCCTTTCTCACCTTTCTGCTGCCCTCATCATCTTTGTAGGCCTTTTCTGTACCCCTGCCCTCCTCAAAGTGTGGAGCCCAGTATCATAGGCATTGAGAGAGGTACCATAGAGGTGTAGCCTGGAGGTGTGAGATGGTCCCACAGCCAGTAATAGGCAACCAAGGAGCTTCATTATTGAGCTGGTAGGAAAAGAAGGTGCAGCTGAAGGGATACTGTAGTGACCTTCAGTGAGACAATCCTGTCCCTTGTACTGTGCTGCTAAATTCTCCATGCCAGCAGCATTGGCTGCAAATGTCCATGAAGGGGGAAAGACATGGCCCATTGCAGGGTGTGTTGAGCTCTGCTCTGAGACGTTTTCTGAATGCTTTGCATTTCATTTCTGTGGGTGTTTAGCCCACTCTCCTTTTTTGTCCTGCTGTGTGAGCTCCAGTATTGACAGCTTCTACTTAACTAGAGACCAGCAGGGAGAGATGCTGCATGGAACCAGCTGTGAACCCCAGGACTTCGATGTGGCTTGTAAAAGGGAATGCAGGAGTTGCTGGCTCAAGAAAATCAGGGCTTCTGCCATCTTTTTCATCTCTGCCCCATGTGCTTTGGGCATTGAGATGGCAGTGGGAAGGGGAGGAAGCTGAATGTTTGCCTGAGAGAACAAATGGCTCTTGCAAGGAACCTGCAGTGTCTGCTAACCTGAGCCTCAATAAGAAAAGAGATGCCCTGGCTTCATGGGGGCTAAATTATGTTCTCCAGGTGCTGTCTGTGTGAAGGAGTTTGTGTCAGGTGAAGGCATCACTGCAGTGTTGAAAATGGAATGGGAGACCTCTCTGTGCTGCAGGCTGTGGAGAAGCTGATGGAGGTGGAGGATCAGCTGAGGAGAGGGGAGAAGTTCACTGGTGCAGTTGAGTGGTCAAGCAAATCAGGATTTCTAATATGATTCTAATTTGATATGAGTAGTAAGAGGGAGCTGAGTAGAAGAGAAATCCTTGACAAATGTCTGTAAGGCAAACAGGTTCTTAACTCTTTCATTATTTTGCTAACCTCTTAATTGACCAAGCACCAGAGATCCCCCTGGGGGGCACCTGGTGACACCGCGGTGGTTACGCGGTCCTGGAGAACTATAACTGACACTATTAACCACAGGCTCTAATAATTAATAATGGATGCAACCAACAGTCTGTGAGTTCCTGTGGGCATTAGAAACTCTGTTGATTAACAAAAAGGAGTCTCTGGAGGAAGAAACCTTAATTACAAAAGCTTTCTTTTCATTCTGGCGTGGCGTGCAGCTGGAGAGAGGGTCAGCAGCTTTTAACTCCGGCTGAGGCTTACAACTGGCATCTTATGTGCTTGTTTGTGCAGAACTGTTAAAGCTGGTGTTTAAATCCCTAAAAATAAAAAAAGGATCATTCTCATGGAACAGATAGCAAGGGTAAGCTCCATAATATGCAAATTATCCTTCATTTCCTACCAGCCTGTGCAACCTTAATTGCAAACGCTGGAAGAGGTCAGCAAACAAAGTAGATGGAAGTTGTGAGTTAGATGTGGCACAGAGACATGTTCTTGGGGTTTCTTTCAGGCTGTGGACAATAACATTTAGATTTCTCTGTGGTTTCCCTGAAACCACACCAGTTGAGTGGTAGGAATGAAACAGGAATGTCCAGCTGAAAGAAAAAGCAGCTCGTTGGAGGGCAGAAGGGAAGCTGAGCTGTTGAGGAAGGGCTGGATGAGCCTCTCTGGTGACTCTGGTTGTGACAGGCACAATGAGAGTGGTGAAACACTGCCACAGGTTGCCCAGGGGTGTAGTTGAGGCCCCATCCCTGGAGACATTCAAGGTCAGACTTGACATGTCCCTGAGCAGCCTGCTCTAGTTGGAGGTGTCCCTGCTGCCTGCAGGGGAGTTGAACAAGGTGACCTTTGAGGGTCCCTTCCAACCCAATTCACAGATTGTGAATTACAAAGTAGTTTAAAACCTGGACTGTTGCTGGTGGAGCTGCTCACATAATTTGAGGTTAATCAGTGCAATTGCACTTCTCACACAGTCTTGATCTTGGCCAATGTATAAAGCTTCTGTCTGTTTCTATACATAATCAATTTTAAAAGGACCCTGCTAAGAGTTTTGTCATCAAATGGAAGATGCTCTACAGTGGTTGAGTGCTGCTGTGCTGCTGCAGATAATTATTTGTTTCAAATGAGGGATTTACATCCTGGCCTGTGTTATTCCCATTTTTTTCCTGGCTTTACAGTCCCTGTTCACTAACTCTTTCCTGTTAGTGATGCCATCACTCCTTACATCTTGTGCCACTTCCAGATCCCAAGCAGAATTCTATTGTATTGGGTTTACTTTGCACTCACCTTTTATGCTGCTGATGCTGATATTTATTTTTGTTGTTACCTCTCCTATGAGGACAGGCTGCAAGAGTTGGGGCTCTTCAGCCTGGAGAAGAGAAGGCTTCCAGGAGACCTTGGAGTGACCTTCCAGGATCTGAAGGGGGCTACAGGAAGGCTGGGGAGGGACTATTGACAAGGTCTTGTAATGACAGGAGGAGGAGGAATGAGTTTGAAGTGGCAGAGGGGAGATTGAAACTGGATGTTAGGAAGAAGTTGTTTGCAGTGAGGGTGGTGAGACACTGGCACAGGTTGAGGGTGGTGAGACACTGGCACAGGTTGCCCAGGGAGGTTGTGGAGCACAGAAGCACCCAACGTGATCAAAGATCACGTTGGGTGCTTCTGTGCTCCACAACCTCCCTGGAGGTGTTCAAGGCCAGGTTGGATGAGGCCTTGAGTGCCCTGTACTAGTGGGATGTGTCCTTGTCTATGGCAGGGGGTTGGAACTGGCTGATCTTTGAGGTCCCTTCCAACCTTACCATTCTATGATCTTTGGCCTCTGTCAGCTCCCTAAACAAAAGCCTTATTTCTAGGAGGTAGAAGTTTGCTCTTCCTGTGCTCTGTGAAGAACTAAGCAGGGTAGTGGTGTTCATTTAGCAGAAACAATTAGGAAGCTAAAGCTGTATCTGATTGCAGGGTTTTTTCCACAGCAAAATGAAATCCAGAAAATACAGATGGAGCCTCGGCTGGGTTCCCAGGAAATTCTCTGGTTCTTCCTGTACTAAATTGACAGCATTAAAACCCAAGGAGTTAGTCTGGGTTTCCTGCAGACCCATCTCCTCTTTTGATTCCTGCTTGGCCAACCTGGTTTTTTCCAGGAGTTTCAAATGAAAAATGCAAGCAACCAGCTTACCTTGCTGTTGGCAGAACAATCTTCTCCTCAAATCATCACTAGAGTTCTTGGCAGAGGCTGGGGAGAGAAGGTTGTAGAATCATAGAGTTGTTTAGACTGGAAAAGAGCTTTAAGATCATGGAGTCTGTTTTGCCATCCAGAGCTGATAATGGCTAGAGGAACTGCTAGATAAAAACCCTGGGCTTCTAAAATGTGCTGGGGAACTGTTGCTCAGGGAGCATCCCACCAGTTTTCATGTGTGGGGTGTGGGTGGGTTTTTGGTAGTGTTAGTTAGGATAGTGCTTGGTTTTTAAAAGCCTCTGTTAAAACTTCACAACGTTTCAGGTGCTGCAGGGTTCCCTGCACCCAAGGTGGACATTAATCAGCGCTGCTGAACGAGCTGCTCACACTTACTGCTTAGTGAGAGCATATGCAGACCTGTTTGGTGTTGTTGGCAGGAGCATGTAGGCTGAGCTTACAACTGCAACAGCATCTAGGTCCAGCTCTTCTGAGCTGCTCACAGCTGTTCTGCCTCTTCCCTGCTGCAACTTTTCAGCATTTCAGCTTGTTCAGAGCAAGGGAGAAGCTGCAGATTTTCTCCATCTGGGTGTAGGCTCATGACAAGACAGAACCATGCCATGTTCTCCACTGCTGGTTCCAGCTCAGTGTGGCAGGCTCTGCTCTTCAGGAGCTCAGAGCATTTGTTGTGTCATTATGTGTTACCTGAAGCTTGAGCACATAGATTGAGACCAGATACTAAGAAGAAACTCTTTACAGAGAGGGTAGGGAGACACTGGAAGAGATTGCACAGGGAGGTCATGGATGGACCCTCGTTGCAGGTGTTCAGGGTCAGCTTGGGTGAGGCCTTGAGCAAACTGGTCCAACCCAAACCATTCTCTGAATCTCTCTATGGTACACTTATATTGTCCAGGGGAGGTTGGGAAGAATTTCCTCCCAGAAAGGGTTCTCAGGCACTGGAGAAGGCTGCTCAGGGAGATGGTGGAGTCACCAGCCCTGGAGGGATTTAAAAGGCTCATAGGTGTAGTGCCAAGGGACATGATGTAGTGGTAGTAGCTCAGCAGCAGTGGTGGGATTGGG
Organism: Eubucco bourcierii; assembly: GCA_013396675.1. Classification (NCBI taxonomy): domain Eukaryota; kingdom Metazoa; phylum Chordata; class Aves; order Piciformes; family Ramphastidae; genus Eubucco; species Eubucco bourcierii. Next base: position 245,597 of record VWZE01024406.1, on the reverse strand, counting down.
AGCTGTAGATGAGTGTTTGGACTTGGTGATCTCCAAGGTCTTTTCCAGCCTCAGGAGTTCTGTGGTTCTATTCTGAAAAGCCTTTTGCATACATTTGCACCTCTTGTGTTAGCAGCTTAGGGGTGTGGTGATGTGTGTGTGATGGGACTGATGCCTTCAGTTCTGTCTCCCAGTCTGACAGCAGTGTTCTGGGTGGTTCTGTCTGTGGGTGTACAGTTTGAGCAAGCAGCCTGGAGATGACAACCAGCCCTACACTGGGCTCTACTCGAGGTACCGAGAAGGTGTGGAAGGTATTACCACAGAGGTGTGCTGAGGGACATAGCTTTAACTCCAGACCTGGTAGAGTTAGATAATGGTTGGACTGGATGATCTTAAAGGTCTGTTCCAACCCAAACAGTTCTGTACATCATCTCCCATTACACAGACTGTGCTTGTGGGAGTCCATCCTCTTGACCCTTCCCCCTGGCATCCGAGCAGAACCAAGGCTGGAGCTGGAGGGTTCAGTGATGGAAGGAGCTGCTGGAGACAGCAGTTTTACCACTGTTCTTTAGTAATAGGGAGCATTAATTTAATTGACTTGACTTAATAAAACCTTGCTGCATTCCAGAAAGATTGTGAATTCATTAAGACCACAGCTGGACAGACTGTTCCCCTCTGCTCTGCCCTGCCTGGTTTCTAGCCACTGAAGAGAGCTGTCATTTACCTTTGCTGTTTAATTACTATAAAGAGATTCTCCTCCTCCATGATTCTTTTTTTTTTTTTCCCCTAGCAGAGCTAAGCTCTGGGGAAATTAAACAGCAATTATGATGTTTGCTCTCTGTGTTTTACCATAACAGATACTTGAAGGTAAGTTGATGTGTCTGTGTGATTTGCTTCCATAGGAGCAGCTCTGCTGCAGCAGGGCTGTTAGAGCCTCTCAAATCCAGAAATGCATCCACAGTGTTAATCCTTTGTTTACCTAAGGCAAGACTCAACACGAACCTGGGGTACAGCTTGTATTGTGTATTTTACATTGGACAACTGCTGATTAGGAGGGAGAAACCAGGATGTGCAGCACTTACTGCTCCTCAGGAGGGTTTCAGGGCAGAGATAAGGTAGTAAGGCTTGCTCTGGCATTTTGTGGTGTGGCTTGAAGAGCTTGCTTGAGCTGCAAAAACCAAGGGTGAGAGCAGTGGTGAAAATGGTGGGAGAGGCAGGAGAAAGGTGCCACATCTCCTAATCCATGGCTGGTGGCCTGTGCAGTGCAGGCAGTGCTGGGTTAGGAAGGGTGTGGGCTACTGGGCCCTGGTGGAACACTTCAGCTCAGCCTCCAAAGCTGAGTTGCAGAGGAAGTCTGCAAACTGCATACTCCTGGGGGAGCAGACCTGAACCTTTTTCTTATTTTTTCCTCTTCAGACATAATCCCTAGCACAGAGAGAAAAGGAGATGAAGCAAGGCTTTGCTGTGTACCTACAACACAGGGTGACATGGCCTTGGCAGGAGACTGGAGTTGTGAGCCCCAGATGTGTTTCAGAATCAGTGAAAGCTGAGCCATGGGCTTTAGTGCAGAACACATCCCCTCTGTCTTGTGGAACTTGAGTAATGGGAAAGGTGGCATTAAAAACCTGAGCAGTGCTTCTCATTCTGCTTTGTGTGGTTGATAAATTGCTAGGGGCAGTTAACCAGATGTTAACACAGAAAAATGGAGTTGTTTGACATAGCAAGCAGAAAGGAGGATGTTACTGCAAACAGCTGGGCACATGGGGGGAGAAATGAATCATCTCCCCACACTGAGGGGCAGAGCTGTTCCTTGGTGGAGAAGGGGGTGGCAGAAGCAGTTGGATGATGCTCACTGCAAAAGGAGCCAGTCCCCTCCTTGCTTCAGATGGTCTGTGCACTTCAGGCCACTGAGGTGGATTGGTGATGAGGAAGATCTCTGTTTCAGGTAGCAAGTTCTGCCCTCCCTGAACTCAACTTGTAAGCCTGGAACTTCTCTTCCACCATCAACCAGAGACCTCACTACAGGTAGTAGCTACCTCCGTGGTCTCAGCCCTTCATTGTTTTCTCTCTGGAGTTTGGAAATGAGGGGAATGTGTAATGATGCAATGAAGGATGGTTCAGTCTGCTTGATCTGGTGTGATTTTTAGTGTGTGTTGTTAGCAGTGCCAGTGCCTGGCACAAAACCCTTCAAAGGAGACAGAGTGTATTTGCAGGTTGTTAGACAAGGCCTAGTTCCCTGGGTCTAGACCTGCTACCCAGAAAATAGGATTGAGAGCAGCTGCTCTCAGCCCTCCCCCAGTGCAGCAGCAGCAGCCTGGCCCTGTTCATCCTGCTGCTGGCAATTACAGCGCAGAGCTGTGGGATGTGCTGACTGCGAGACCTTGTGGTGAGGTGAGGTGAGCTCGTCGGGAACAAAATGATCATTACAGGCCATTCATGTCAGCAGCGTTTATGCTCTTCTGTTTGCTTGCAAGCAAAACCAGCAGCTAATTTGCAAGGCTGCCTTTGGTAAAAGGGCCTTTTGATCAATGCCTGCCTGTGTTAATGTTTCAGCAGGCTATTGATTTCTGCAGCAGCTTTTGTTGCCTGAATTTATGTACCCTGGGTTTCAACAGCACACACTATGCATGTTTGATTAAAGTTCATTTGACTTCACTGCCAGTGAAGCTGGAAGATGCCTTTTATTTTTTTTCCCCTCGCTCCTTGTTTGCAGTTCCAAAGCTTTTCTGACTTATTTCTTTGTGCTGAAGCTTCTGCCACCCGTGCAGTCACCAGTGTGCTGTTTCTAATCCTTCCAGACTCACTTCTCTCCAGCATTTAATCCCTTAGGTAGACTATAATATTAGATAGCCAGGCAGGCAGTAAGATCTGGCATGGAATTTTTTTCAGTGTAGTAAACATCTGACCTGTGTGGGTGTGCACAACGTTCACCTTCTCTGCTTGTGCTGCTGCTCTGAGCCTTTTGCTGCTCTGTTTTTGTCAGAAAGTTGAGTCATTTACTGAGTCGTGCAGCTGTGCACCCTGGGGATGAATTGCAAGTACAGAATATTCTCTTGCAATTACAGAATCAGAGAGTGCTAGGGCTTGGAAGTGGCCTCCTGTGGAGATTGAGTCCAACCTGCCCCTGCCAGAGCAGGGTCACCTAGAGCAGGTCACACAGGAACATCTCCAGGTGGGTTTTGAAGGTCTCCAGAGGAGGAGACTTCACAACCTCTCTGGGCAGCCTGCTTCAGAATGCCAGTGAGGGTCAATTTTTAGTGCCCATTTAGGACTCTTCACAATGAGAGTGGTAAAATACTGCAACAGGCTGCTCGGGGATGTGCTTGAGGCCCCATCCCTGGAGACATTCAAGGTGAGACTTGATGTGGCCCTGGGCAGCCTTATCTATTTGGAGGTGCCCTTGCACCCTGCAGGGGGGTTGGACAAGATGACCCTCTAGGGTCCCTTCCAACCCAGAACAATCTGTAAATCCTCTTTTTTTGTGCAGCATACTTGGGATTGACTCCTTTAATGTATCCAGATTTTGTCATTGGGGTGAAACTAGCTGATGAATCAATTTCTGTTTCATCTTCAACTGCAGTTTTAAGAGGGCTTCAGAAGAAAAAAAAAAAAAACAACAAAAAACCCACAACCTGTCTGAAGTTAGTGTTTTTTATAACTGTCCACCATTTCTCTTTTGAGTTTGGGTTGTGATGTAGTGCCTGTATAAGCTGTTAAACCTCCCTGGGGACCTGATGGACTTGTGATGTGTAAGTGGAGCTCAAATAGGTTCCTGTTTCCTGTTTTGTGAGGAGAGGAAAACAGATTGGTTTGCACTCTGCCGTGGCCATGTGTCAGAGGACACATTAATCCACTGACAAAAGACATGGGATTTACTGGCTTGCTCCTCGATGCTGGCACCTCACCTTTGATAGAAATTAATTTGAGGTAAAATATGGCTGGTTCCACTTGCCAGAGACTCTCTACCTCTGAAAAACATTGCATAAGCCTTTCTTCAGAGCTCTGTGTGCCTCCTGGCACAGGGCATACCCTCAGTTTGACAAACAGTGGTGGTGGATGGACTTTGAGCCTGCTTAATGGACTCGGGGTAAAACAGTATTGCTAAAGCAAACAAGTAGGGCTGGACAGGCAGCAGCAGGGTGCTGGAGTCAGAACTCTCTGTTCTTCTCCTCTAACATTGCTTGAATGCTCAGCACCAGCCTGCACCCAGTTTGGTTTTGGATTCTCTTCAGGAGAGATATTTTTTTTGGTTTTTTATTGATTTGAATCGAGATACTTATTTATTTTTCACTTGGGCTTTTGTCCTTCAGAACCAGCACTTGTAAGTAACAACTCATTTTGCCCACTCACTTCTCCTTCCTCCCCACCAAGCATCACTCTGAGTACAGTTTGATGTGGAGATTGATCAGGTTTGTGGTGGGGGGATCAGTAGCATCAGTCCCAGCCTTGAGCAGTGCAGAATGAAAAATGCCTCAGTTCTGTCACTTGCCAGCACAGGAAATTGTGCTTCTTTTCTTTTACTGGCATTTCTGTTCTTAAATTAGGCTTTGGTAAAATTCTTAAGTGTCCTAAATACCAGCACTTAGCGTCTAGAAGAGCATCCTCGTTTTGTCTTGCAAGTGTTTCTGTGGTACAGATGCTGGTTATGGCTGTAATGGGTTGGTTGAGGCCCTTGGGAGAGTTTGGATTGAGGCTGTGTCTTTATTGGAGTTAAGGTGAGTGAGCTGCCCCCAGTAGGAGCTGCAGGATTTCCCCACGGAGGCAGCAGGCTGAGGTTATTTCTTCATTTGATCACACAAAACACAGTTCAAAGAATCCCTTTTTGTAGGCACTTCAGGTATGTTTGTTCTGATGTTGATGATTTTTTTTTTTTAAGGGACTGGTTAGAACTTCTCTTTCTTTTTTTCCTCTTACAACTTAAAAGAAACAGCACCTTTTACCTTAGGGGCAGACAAGTGGCCAGGAAATGATGAGGCTTCAAAGTAAAAGCAAAGAGATTTCAACCCACATTCTGTTCTTCACTTGGGCATTGCATCCACTGGTTTGACTGGCAGCTGCTCTGAGTTTTGAATGCAAGCCAGATTCATTAGGCTCTGAAATGATCACTCCTTTCTCTAGGTGTGCTCTTTTAACTGCTTAATTAATTTAGATGTGGGCACATACATTGAAATTAAAACACGATTTACAGTGGTAGGCTTGAGTTATGGTTAGAGACTGCGTGGGGAACAGCATTTCAGTCTTTTAACTTCCAGCTTCTGAAACAGAAAGGTTTAAAAATAAACCTCAGTGTGGAATGTAGGCTGACAAAATGGCAGAGTCTGTTTGTATTGATCCTCACTCTTTCTGTAAACAGCAGAGGACATAGCAGTGATCAATTACTTGTTCTGACAGCTCGCTGGATGTGGTCTCTCTGGCTGGGTTGCTGTGGAGCTGGACAGGGGGATCAGCAGGATGCTGCCAGCGAGGCAAGGGCATCCTCCTCCAAACTACTGAGCCCAGAGACTGGGTACACACTGCCCCATCCTCTTATCCTGGTAAAGGAGAGGAGTGAGAAGGAATTTATTTAAAAAATAAAAATGATTTTATGTTTTTTTCTGTCTGATCTAAAGGATTCTTTTGTCTGGCTGAAATACATCATCAGGCTTCCTACAAAAAACTATGTGCACGCATCCGGAGAGCAAAAAGGGAGGGGGGAAAAGCTGACAAGTCAGGTTTGCATGCCCCTCTAACATACTCCTTCTGTATTTGCAGGGAGAACTAATCACCTTCTATTACTATTGGAAGAAAACCCCTGAAGCAGCAAGTTCTCGAGCCCACCGTAGGCATCGAAGGCAGGCTGTGTTTCGGAGAATTAAAACTCGAACTGCTTCCACTCCAGTCAACACTCCCTCCAGGCCCCCCTCCAGTGAATTCTGTAAGTGGAAGCTAAAAGCAATGCATTCATCTTTGTTTAGATGCAGGGAGCAACAGCAATGTAATGGTGCTGCACCTTCAAGGGAATGAAGCAAGGAAATGGAGTTCAGGCAGTTGCCCTCTCCTGTTCCTATACCATTATGCTGGAATGCGGTAGGCGGCTTTGATCACCCAGTGCTTTGTGCAGGTCTGAAACATAAAAGCATCCTGGAAGGATGGAAACACTGCCCTGCTACTGAATTTCCCTACTTCTTTCTTGGGTCTGTGTTGGATTTTCTCCATGCTTATTACAGTAATGGGAATTAGACAATGCAGACAGGAGGAAGTCCTTCATCCCTTTGGAAGGAAGCCCCTTTCATCCTTGCTTGGTGCCTCATACCTTCTGCTTGATCTCAGAGCCTGTGCTGCAGCCAGCACTGTTGTATCTTAATGCATCAGGGAAGAACTTTGGCCTTGACTGAAGCAGAAGTATCTAAACAAACAATAATTACCCAAAGCAGTGAAATGTGCTGCATTGCAAAGGCTTATAAGGTCCATGAGGATATATGCATTTTTATCCTGATGTGAAAGGCTTCTGTTGCACTGGGAGTTGTAAGTCCTTTATAGGCTATAGCCAGCACATCTCACTTGCCTTCTGAAGGAGAAGGGCTATGGAAGGCAGAAATTGGCAGGCTCATGTTGGTGAGGTAGACATGGTGAGCAGGCAGGACAGAGAATTCTAGAGAGGGTATTAGTGAGGTAGTGAGAAAAGGCTCTTAGCTTCTCCTTGTGAAATGGATAGGATTTATTGCTGACTTCTGTCTGCACAAGAAACAAGGACTTGGACTCTACAGCTCAATCTGAGATACTGAACACTTCAGTGCACATGTGGCTGGAAGGACCCATCCATATGGATCCAACTGCAAGATGGGAATAAAAATCAATCTAGTTAAATAAAGCAAGGTCTAGCCTGGTGTCAGTTTTGCAGCCAGGGTTTAAACACCTGAAAGGATTAATGTAGAAATGATGGCAGTGTTAGCAGCTGCTGTTATTAGATGGGACCCTGTGTTAATTTGAAGGGCAATGAGTTGATGGCAAATGCTAATGACAAGTGCTGTAGGATCCCTCCCTCTCTATAACCTGCATGTGTTACAAAACAGCCTCTTGGAACCTTTAGAAAAAGAATGTTCCTGCCTCAAGGACTTCTCTTTGTAGTTAAAGATGAGAACAAAAGAATCCAGAGGGCTCTCTGCTTGTGACAAATCACAGACCTGTTACCTTCTGGATTGTGCTAGAAAAACGCAGTGTGCTCAATAAAAGGATTTACTCCTGCCTTGTTCTAGAAGGTGAGAGTAAGATGCAAGTTCTGAGATGTCTGCAGATTTTCAGTGGGTTAGGGTAGTGCTTTTCAACTGGCAGGCTTGCAATCAGCTAATTTGCTTGCTGCAAAGGAAAGAGACCCTCCCTGGTCTCCACGTCCTCAAAACAAAATTCTTGATATGTAAGTTTGCCATGGGGCAAAACTCCTAAGGAGGCTTGCAGTAAGGATTGGAAAATTGGTAGTATCCATATAGTAGCTCTCATCCAAAAGGATCACAGTCTGTTTTTCACACAGGTACATTATGTATTAAGCATTGTTTCTTCCACACACACAAACCTTCTAGTTCCTGGATGAATATAGCCACTAACAGGGCATAGCAGCTCTCCCCATCTGGTTTAGAAGATGAAGTCTAAAAACAAAACCAAACCCAGAAAAGTCCCCACAGAATCAGTCCATGGAATCTGGGCAAGTAGTTTTTAAAGAACATTTGGTTTGAAATTTGACCAGATCCTAGAGAGAAATCTCCTTTCTCTTGAGAATTTTGCTTCCATGAGCATGAGCAGTATTTGACAGCTTAATTGGAAGAGTACTATGTGCTTGAAGCAAAAGTTCTGTGAACTGTGTCATTCCTGGAACCCTTCTTTATGTCCAGGCTGGGGAAAAAGAAAATCAGTGTTAAAAAAACCCCCAAAGCCCAAAATAGTGGCGATTCAGGGCAAGGGGATTGCAGGAAGTTACAGCATTTACCAGCAACCATTATTATTAGTGGTTGTTCAAACAAGTAGGAAGAACAGAAAATCCTGCTGGGTTTTCCTTTTAATTTTTCTCCTCTCTTCTCTTCTTTACTTAATCAGTGGACTTGAGCTCGGCCAGTGAAGATGACTTTGACAGCGAGGACAGCGAACAGGAACTGAAGGGCTACGCCTGTCGTCACTGCTTCACCACCAGTATGCTCCCAATTAATTTGTCTCTCTCCTTTCTGCTCCTGCTTGTTTCATGCAGTTTCATTCAAGCCAGAGCAGTTCATGTGCGTGTTCAGCTGTTCAAAACATGTGGGTTAGGATCAGCTGAACTGTGCAGCAGTCCTGGCAGAGTTAATCATGCTTTGCCATCGCGAATTAATCCTGCAGTGAGAAGCAGACATGTCTGCAGGAGGAAATCTGCATAATCTGTAGTGTATCTAATCAGTTTGTGATACAGCAAATCAACACAGGCCTGTGACTCTCACATCAAACTCACTTTGCTCTGCACTAAACCTGCAGCAGCCCCATTCATAGATTTGGGCTGGAAGAATCATAGAATGGGAAGGTTGGAAAGGACCTCAAGGATCATCCAGTTCCAACCCCCTGCCATAGGCAGGGACACCTCCCACTAGCACAGCTCACTCAAGACCTCCTCCAACCTGGCCTTGAACACCTTCAGGGAGGGAGCAGCCACAACCTCCCTGGGCAACCTGTTCCAGTGTCTCACCACCCTCACTGCAAACAACTTCCTCCTAACATCCACTTTCAACCTCCCCTCTGCCAGTCCAAACCCATTCCCCTTGTCCTGTCATTGCAAGGACTTGTCAATAGTCCCTCCCCAGCCTTCAGGTAGCCACCTTCAGATCCTGGAAGGCTACTCCAAAGTCTCCTGGAAACCTTCTCTTCTGTAGGCTGCAGAGCCCAAACTCTCTCAGCCTGTCCTCACAGCAGAGCTGCTGCAGCCCTCTCAGCATC
>VWZE01024406.1:212114-236606 GCA_013396675.1 Eubucco bourcierii | reverse complement strand
CTGTGCTTGGGATTGTGCCTACCCAGGTGCAGGATCTTACACTTGGCCTTGTTGAATGTCCTGAGGTTGGCCTGGGCACAGCTCTGCAGCCTGTCCAGGATCCGTGCCCTCTAGCAAGTCGACTGTGCCACACAACTTGGTGCCAGCTGCACACTTGCTGAGGCTGCACTGATTCCTCTGTCCATATCACCAACAAAGATGTCAAACATCACTGGTGCTAGCACTGACCCCTGAGGGATGCTACTTGGCACTGGTAGTTCCAACCCCATGCCATGGGCAGGGACACCTTCCACCAGACCAGGTTGCTCAAGGCCTCCTCCAACCTGGCCTTGAACATCTCCAGGGAGGGGACATCCACAGCCTCCCTGGGCAGCCTGCTGCTGTGTTCCACCATCCTCATACACAAGCAAACACACACGTATGTATATCTATAAATATATATGTCTGTATACACACATACATAGAATTAATTCTATAACCCAAGAAATGCTATAGAAAGTATAAGAACCAATTTAATACAAATTATCATCTGTGAGTTGTAATAAAGTAACCCATGATGAGGTGTGTTTGTGCTGAGTAACTGCTGCCTGGTGTGTTTCTAAGCTGTTGCTTTTCCTACCCCCAGCCTCCAAGGACTGGCACCACGGTGGGCGAGAGAACATCTTGTTGTGCACTGACTGCCGCATTCACTTCAAGAAGTACGGCGAGCTGCCCCCCATCGAGAAGCCTGTAGACCCTCCACCCTTTATGTTTAAGCCTGTCAAAGAGGAAGATGATGGACTCAGTGGAAAGCATAGCATGAGGACAAGGAGGAGTCGAGGCTCGGTAGGGCTGAGCAGTTCTGCTTTGCAGCTGCATCTGTGCTTATAGAGATGGATCTTGGCTGATCGAATGCTAACAGGGAGGTGCTTCATGGAACGTGAGGGTCCCCTCCTAACTTACTCTCTGTGTGTGCACACTTACAAATGTTCCTCCACGTGTTGCAGAGGTTCATAGAATACCAGATTGGAAGGGACCTCAAGGATCATCTAGTCCAACCTTGCAGGGTAGAAATACAGTTGCAGATTCATAGAAGAAGATACTCGGTAACAGATCTTGAGATACTCCATTTTTTTTCACCTCCAGAGTGCTCAGATTCAGTCTTTTGATTATTTTTTCCCATCTTCACAGAATCACAGAATTGTCAGAGCTGGAAGGGACCTCCAGTTCTAACTCCCCCTGCCATGGGCAGGGACACCTCACACTGGATCACATCCAGTGTAGCCTTAAAGACTTGTAGGGATGAGGCTTCCTGGGAAGCCTTCCTGGGAAACCTGTTTCAGTCTCTCACCACCCTCATGCTGAAGAACTTCTTCCTAATGTCTAGTCTAAATCTGCCCTCCTAGCTTGGATCCATTCCTCTTGCTCCTATCACTGCCTGACGTCCTAAAATGTCCCTCCCCAACCTTCTTGTAGCCCATTTCAGATACTGGAAGGCCCCAAAAGTTTTGTAAAGGAAATTCAGTATTCAGCAGCAGCTTTGGAACATCTTTCACAGATTCACAGTGTTAGGAGTTGGAAGGAACCTCTGGAGATACCTAGTGCAGACCCCCTGCTAAAGCAGGGTCCACCTAGGGCAGGTTGCCTAGGATGGCATCCAGGTGGGTTTGGAAAGTCTCCAGAGAAGGAGACTCCACAACCTCTCTGGGCAACCTGATCCAGGCTCTGCCACCCTCACAGCAAAGATCTTTTTCCTTACATTGAGGAAGAACTTCCTGGGTTCCAGTCTGTGTTCTTTGCACCTTGTCCTACCACTGTGTACCAGTGAATAGGGACTGGCCCCCTTCTTCTTGACACCCACTCTTAAAGTATTTGCAAACATTGATCAGGTCCCCTCTCAGCCTTCTCCTCTCCAAGCTAAACAGCCCCAGGCTTCTTAGCCTTTCCTCCTCACAGAGATGTTCTATTCCCTTAATCATCCTCATAACCTCTACTGCACTCTCTGATACTCCCCCTGGCACTCTTGATCTGGGAGCCCAGAACTGGACACAGTACTCTAGCCGAGGCTTAGATTTATGATGTTGTCATGTCCAGCAGACACTGCTAGACAAAATCATCAGCACTTACATTTTTTAAGTAGACCAATCAAGGACTTGTCTCCTTTTAAACCCAGATGAGCTTTCAAGGCAAAACTGTAGCTGTGTTAAATGCTTTTGGTTTTCCATTTATCAAGCTCTTGGCAGGAGCGATCCATCCATGCACAAGACAGAAAAAACAAAAAACCCCAAGTAAAGAGTTTAGCCAAATGCTGGCTTTAATAAGCTTTTCTTTCTTTCCAACAAATAGATGTCTACACTACGTAGTGGTCGTAAAAAGCAGCCAGCCAGCCCTGATGGTAGAGCCTCACCTATCAACGAAGACATCCGCTCCAGCGGCCGCAACTCCCCCAGTGCTGCCAGCACCTCCAGCAATGACAGCAAAGCAGATTCAGTGAAGAAGTCTACCAAGGTAAAACCTTCTCATTATTCTTCTGTTGTTAGGACTGCACACCTGAGGCCTCCTCAGTTAAATGAGACTGCAGATTCTAGGAGAGCAGGGAATCTCTCGGTGACCTAGAAACTCCTATTTGGCTGGATAAGCAAAGGAAAAAAACACTGTAGTGGTGCATCTGAGTGATGCTTTGTTCCTGTACATGAGGATGTGTAGTGATAACAACCAGCCAAGTATCCCCACATAACCTTTGTGCTCTCATGATAAATTAATCCTTCCATTTCTGATGCAGATGCAAGCATTAGGCTCATGGAGGTAATTTCAGATCAGAAATGTTGGATTTGAGACAAGTAGACAGTTCTGAGGATTTTCTTTTTTTAAAGCAATGCTTAATCTTTGTTTACAGAGGAATATGAATATGGAATAATTGAGACTATGTGTGGGACTGGTTTTCTGGGAGTGTATTTGCTGGATTTTTCAGAGCAAGGTGATAGTTTAGCCTGTTGAAATGAGGAAGTGCCTTTCCAAGAGCGCTGGGGAAACCAAGCCAGCTGAAGCCAGGAGGACTTGCTGTTGAGCAGTGGAAATTGAAAAGTAGCAGGTTAAAAATAAACATTAAAGGAAAAAAAAACAACTCCACAAACCAGACAATCAACCAAGTCAAAAACTGGATCATGGAGCAAGTTTTCACATGATAGAACTGAGAACTTAGCACAATTTGAAGTAATTATGTCATGTATAAAGCTGTTGCAGGCCATGAAAGGAGGTAGTAATCATGTAACAGCTACCCACTGTTAGGCCCTGTGTTTGAGTGGGTACAAAAATACCCCTCTCAAAATACCAGGAGTAAAACAAGGCTTTTGTGTGGTAGAAGGAGGCTTATCCTGTGCCTGCCTCCTGCAGAAATTCTTGCTCCATCCTCTGTTAACTGCTGTTGGTCTCTGTTAGAAAAGTTTTCTGAGCTAATTGATCCAGTATGAGTTCCTAATGGACTTGGTTCAGCACAGCTGAAGACAGCTGCTTGGTTCAAAATAACCTTTCCCTTTTAAAGCTGCAGACCACCTCTGCATGATGAGAAATGATTTCCTCAGTGGTCTTTTTTTCCTGCTAGCTTGTGTCAGGAAAGCATGCAGGGTTTGCGTGCAAACTGCTCCTTGGGTTGCTGCCTGCGGAAGGAGAGCTGCAGCCTGCTTTGGATTCCCCCTTAAATGTGATTTCCAGAGGGAGTGGCTGGAGCATTGTGTAGGTGCAGGTCTTCTGGGAGCTACTTCTGCAGTTGGCAGAAGACAGCAGCAGCTTCAGAACAGATTCCCTGCAGGCTGTCATTGGACAGAGGGACAGACCATAGAATCGCAGAATTGTCAGGTCTGGAAGGAACCTCAAGGATCATCCAACTCCAACCCTCCTGCCATGGGCAGGGACACCTCACATTAGGTTGCCCAGAGCCACATCAAGCCTGGCCTTAAAGACCTGCAGGGGTGAGGCTTCCACCATCTCCCTGGGCAGCCTGTTCCATTGTTTCACCACCCTCGTGGTGAACAGCTTATTCCTAAAATCCAATCTGAATGTAGCCACTTCTAGTTTTGCTCCATTCCTCCCAGTGTAATGAGTTGTTGCTAAACAGTGACTTTGTTGACTTCTGCTCAGTTCTGCTCCTTAGGAACCCTTCTTACTTGAGTTAAATGCGGTAGCACTGGAATGTGTTCAGTTTATTTTTGCGTGGCATGACTGATAACTGCTGTGTTCTGCTTCATGTATGACAGAAGATAAAGGAAGAGGTGTCCTCTCCTCTCAAGAACTCCAAGAGGCAACGGGAGAAGGCAGCTTCTGACACAGAGGAACCTGACAGATCCAATGCCAAAAAATCCAAAACTCAAGTGAGTCTCACAGAGGACAGTAGTGAGAGAGGGGTAGTGGGTATCATCAGTGCTCAATTGAAATACTTTCAGGGTGTCTTTGCAGCACTGTGTACCTGATCAGGTTCCCTTTGTGTGGGGGGAATTCTGGCACTGAGATTTTTCCTTATTACAGAATCACAGGACAGTTGAGGTAGGAAAGGATCTGGATGTCATCTGATCCACCCCTCTGCTCAAACAGGGCCACCTGGAGCAGACTGCTGAGAAGCATGCTCAGAGAGCTTTTGAGTATCTCAAAAGATTAAAATTGCCTCTCTGGGCAACCTGCTTGGTCACCCTGACAGTGATAAAATGTTTCCTGACATCCAGGCAAAATCTGCTGCATTTCAGTTGGTGCCCATTGCCCTTGGACACCATAAAAGAACACAGCTTTGTGCTCTTTGCACCTTGCCTGTGGGTATTTGTTACCTGTGCTGGTTCAAGTCCTGCGAGGTTCACAGGCTGACGCTGACACTTGTGTTTGCACAGCATGTGGCACAGGTTGCATCCTGTGGCAGGCTGATGGTGTTCTTTGTGCAGTGCTGTGATGCTCTGTGGTTGTTCTTCTCTCCCTGCAGGAGATCAGCAGGCCAAACTCTCCCTCGGAGGGTGAGGGCGAAGGGGAGAGCTCTGACAGCCGCAGCGTCAATGACGAAGGGAGCAGCGATCCCAAGGACATTGACCAGGATAACCGGAGCACATCCCCCAGCATCCCCAGCCCCCAGGACAATGAGAGCGACTCGGATTCGTCTGCTCAGCAGCAAGTGCTGCAGGCACAGCCCCAAGTGCTGCAAACACAGAGTGCTTCTGGCCAGGCTCCTCCTCCCACACCACCAGCGTCGGCCCCGTTGCCGGCATCGCTGCCAGCAGTGTCAAGTGCTGCTTCAGCTCCGTCGCAGGTCTCGCCCTCAGCATCCCAGCCCTCCAGCCAGCCCCAGGCCCCTGCTCCACCACCTCCTCACTCTCACATACAGCAGGCCCCTGCTCTGCACCCGCAGAGAATCCCATCACCCCACCCTCCCCTGCAGCCACTGAGCGTGTCGCAGAGCCAGCCGACCCCAGCCTCTTCACAGCCTCACTCTCAGCCTCCGCTCCACAGTCAGACCCAGCCTGCCCCTCACAACCTTCAGGCCCAGCCCCTCCTGCCTCATCCTGTACCTTCCCAGCCATTTTCCCTTCCCACTCAGTCATCTCAGTCTCAGGTTCCCCTTCAGACACAAGCACCATCTCATTCTCACTCTGCTCTGCAGGTTCAGGTAACGCAGCCTGTCCTGCCAACTACAACCTCGCTGCCGCAGGCTCAGCCTCCCCGGGAGCAGCCCTTGCCACCTGCACCCATGGCCATGCCTCACATCAAACCTCCCCCTACAACCCCAATCCCTCAGCTCCCCACTGCTCCATCCCACAAACACCCTCCTCATCTCTCAGGCCCCTCCCCGTTCTCTATGAACTCCAACTTGCCTCCACCACCTGCTTTAAAACCTCTGAGCTCCCTCTCAACTCACCACCCTCCATCTGCGCACCCTCCTCCTCTGCAGCTGATGCCTCAAAGCCAACCACTGCAGTCTTCACAAGCCCAACCTCCTGTACTGACACAGAGTCAGAGCCTTCCTCCACCTGCTAATCACCCCCCATCTGGACTCCATCAGGTATCCTCCCAGCCCCCCTTTTCTCAGCATCCATTTGTCCCAGGAGGCCCACCTTCCATCACTCCTCCTTCTTGCCCCTCCACTTCCACGCCGCCCACCGTGCCTGGCATCCCGCTTCAGACTTCCATCTCCACATCAGCAGCTTCTAGTGGAAACGTGCCAGTGGTGACAACCGGCACACTACCACCTATTCAAATCAAAGAAGAAGTCCCAGACGAAGCTGAGGAACCAGAAAGTCCTCCCCCTCCACCCAGAAGTCCATCACCAGAACCTACTGTGGTGGACACACCCAGTCACGCCAGTCAGTCAGCCAGGTATGGAGCTTGTGACCTGTGTCACTTTCCTTACTGTCTGTCTGCTGGTTGTCTGTGGCACAGTTAATTTTCCTAGGGCTCTGAGGGCAATTCATAGTAATAATTGTGTGAATGTAGAACAATAGTTTCACATTTTGGGGCACACAGCTCTCAAATCTCAGTCTCTTGGATCCTTCCCAGGACTAAGCTCTTTCTTTTGTTTCTTTCAGGTTCTATAAGCACCTGGACCGTGGCTACAACTCATGCTCAAGAACAGATTTATACTTCATGCCTCTGGCAGGATCAAAGCTGGCCAAGAAGAGAGAAGAGGCCATTGAAAAGGCCAAAAGAGAAGCAGAGCAGAAAGCCAGAGAAGAGAGGGAAAGAGAGAAAGAAAAAGAGAAGGAAAGAGAGAGGGAACGGGAGCGGGAGCGAGAAGCAGAAAGAGCTGCGGTAGGTTTAGTTGTAGCTAAGAGCTGTTGAAGGGGGTTGTTGTGTTGGGGTCTGACCAGGGTGGTGGCTATGGTAATGCAAATCCCCAGAAGCACATTCATGCATTTGCAAGCAGGTATTTGTGAGCATGAGAGCCTGCTGTATCAAGTGAAAGCCAAGAGGCTATGAGCACTTCTTGGCCTGCCTGTGACTTTCTTCTCTTCAAAGGAAGTGGAGAGTTTCTGCTCCTGGTCTTCCTCGCGTGCAGGAAGCCAACACAGCAGGGGAGAGCTGAGTCGAGTGTTAGCTTCCACTTGTAGTAGAAGAGCACTTTGTGCAGATACAGTGAATGCCTTTGTGTACCTTGTGTAAAACTGCAGGCATGAGAGTGCTGCTGTCTGCTGACTTCCAATGTAAAGTCAGTTTAATTAAAGCCTCGTAACTCTCTGTTTATGGGGAGACCCAAACTCTGCTCTTGGGTGTCAAGAGCCAGTACAAGTAATGCCTGTGTCTGGAATGATTCCAGACCTGTGGGAGAGTGCTAACACATCACTGATGCTGAACAAGAAGGTGCTAAAGTCTTGTACTGCAGGTGCATTTCAGAGGTCTGATTAAGAACTGTGTGCTTCTGTAGGACTGTGGGAGTCAGGACGTAGCATCTGTCCAGCAAGGGATCTGTCAGTGTTCCAGTGCTTCACCACCCTCGTGGAGAAGAATTTAATGTCTTAATCTAAATACAGCTTCTCCCAGTGTGAAGCGCATGCCTCTCATCCTGTCACTCCATGTTTTTGTGACAGGTCCTTCTCCAGCTCTCCTGTAGTCCCCTTCAAACCTTGGAAGGTTGTTCTAAGATCTGTCTTCTCTTCTCCAGGCTGAAGAGCCCCAACTCTCTCAGCCTGTCCCCATAGGGGAGGCTCTGTAGCCTCTGGACCTGCTCTAACAGTTCCACATCCTTCTGGTGTTGAATTCCCTGTATTGAGTTGAGTTTCTCTTCTCCGTTCTGTGCAGCAGAAGGTGTCCAGCTCGTCCCACGAGGGCCGGCTGGGCGAGTCTCAGCTCACTGGGCCAGCACACATGAGACCTTCCTTCGAACCTCCACCCACCACCATCGCTGCCGTCCCCCCCTACATCGGCCCGGACACGCCTGCTTTACGAACACTGAGCGAGTATGCCCGGCCCCACGTCATGTCCCCCACCAACCGCAACCACCCCTTCTTCGTGCCCCTCAACCCCACCGACCCGCTGCTGGCCTACCACATGCCCGGGCTCTACAACGTGGATCCCACCATCCGGGAACGAGAGCTGCGAGAGAGGGAAATCCGGGAACGGGAAATCCGGGAGCGGGAGCTGCGGGAGAGGATGAAACCTGGCTTTGAGGTGAAGCCCCCTGAGCTGGATGCCCTGCACCCAGCTACCAACCCCATGGAGCATTTTGCCAGGCACGGTGCACTGACTATTCCCCCAACAGCAGGACCTCACCCCTTTGCTTCCTTCCATCCCGGTTTGAACCCTCTGGAAAGAGAGAGACTTGCACTGGCAGGCCCCCAGTTGCGGCCTGAAATGAGCTACCCTGACAGACTGGCGGCAGAGAGGATACACGCGGAGCGCATGGCGTCGCTGACCAACGACCCCCTGGCTCGGCTCCAGATGTTCAACGTCACGCCCCACCATCACCAACACTCACACATACACTCACATCTACACCTACATCAGCAGGATCCCCTCCATCAAGGTGAGCCCAGTGCCAGGGGAGGTTATGTTGGAGATTTGGAACAGTTTCTTTACTGAAAGAGTGGTCAGGCACTGGAACAGGCTGCCCAGGGAGGTGGTGGCGTCGCCAACCCTGGAGGTGTTCAAGAAGCATTTAGATGTGGCACTTCAGGATGTAGTTCAGTGGTCCATGGTACTTGGGCTATGGTCCACCTTGAAGGTCTTGTCAATCTTTAATGACTCTGTGATGCTAGGGAGCCTGTCTCCCCAGGTTCTAACTCTGGAAATCAAGTAGCAAACTCTCTGTTGTCTTCTGTGTGGTGTGACTCGTGTGTGAACACCATCGTGTTGTAGACATGGCCCTCACCTCTGATAAGGGTCTTGTGTAGGTGGGGAAACAATGGAAGAGGAAGACTTTTGGCAAGAGGGGGCTAAGGGGAGACCTTATAGCTCTCTGTGACTCCCTGAGAGTCTGTTGGAGCAAGCTGGGGATTGGTCTCTTCTCCCAAGTAACAAGTGATAGAACAAGAGGCAGTGGCCTCAGGGTGCACCAGGGGAGGTTTGGGTTGGAGATTAGGAGCAATTTCCTTACTGCAGAAGCGGTCAGGGATTGGAGCAGACTGCCCAGGGAGATGGTGGAATCACCATCCCTGGAAGTGTTCAAGAAACCTGTGGCCATGGCACTTGGGGACATGGTTTAGTGGGCATGGTGGTGTTGGATGGAAAGTTGGACTGGATGATCTTAAAGGGCTTTTCCAGCCTCAGTGAGTCTCTCATTCTGTATTGTGTAAGTTGTGATAACTGAAAAGCAAGCAGTTAGGGTTTTGGAGAGTGAACCCATGACAGGGGTAAAGTAAATACAGTACAGGGATCTCCACTGAGCCTGCCCACTGCCACTGCTAAAGGGCTGCTGGTTTCTTGGGGTGTTTTAAAATGCTGCAGTTCCAGAGCACCACTTTGCTGTGGTGTCTGCTCCACGGGTGGAGAATCCAGTGGGTGAAGGCAATTGATGAGGAGAGATATCATGGACTGGGTAACAGTGCTGGTGTGAATGGCTGTTAGATCAGGAGGTATAGCTGGAAAAAAAAACTGAGCAGAGAAACATTTCATCCCTTCAGCCATTTACATGCCAACCATCTGGCTTTCCTTGAGCTGAAATTGTCACAACTCTCCTAGGAACCATTTAACCTTATGGGTTGGCATCTTTCTAGCTGACAGTTTATTCTGATGTGTGGGATTTTTCTGTTCCCCCCACAAATATTTTAATAACATCAAAAAAAGAATCAGTGCCTTGCTAATTGCTAAAGTAAACTACATGGTTTCTGGAGTCTGGAAGATGAGGCACTAAGAATATTTCACATTTCCTGGTGGCAGACTGGAGAGAGTGTAGTAAGCAAGGCATCAGGTGCAGTAGATGTGAAGTAAGAGGGGGAAAAAATACTCCCAACTACTCAAGGTGCAGCTTCTGGTGCAGCTGGCTACAAGTTTTTGTGCAAGCAAATGTAGCATCCTGTGCCTTGGAGCAGTGTGCATGGCACAGAGTCTGGGATGCTTGCTCTGAGGAGTTGGGAAGGAATTTGAGTGCTGCTGCAGGAGCCAGATTGACCTGCAAGGAGTCTGGTGAGAAGAAGGAGCAGGGACTTGTAGTTAGCAGGTGGTGGTGGTGCTGAGTATCAGCATTCTGCAGGCTGTTGCTGTGGACTGCAGTTGAGACTGCATGAATTAGAGACTGATTCAGTTTGGGGCAGGTCTGCACAGCCCACTGTTAGCAGAAGATATTTGTCATAGGTGGTGTCTGTGGGCAGGTAAGTCACCAGCTCTGCAGGTAAGTCTGGATGCTCCCCAGTTACTTGTTCAGGGTGAGAAGTTGAAGCTTGAGGATGGCAAATTTAAACTGGATATTAGGGAGAAATTCTTGATGGTGAGAGTGGGGAGACAATGAAACAGGCTGCTCAGGGAGGTCATGGATGCCCCCTCCCTGGAGGTGTTCAGGGCCAGGCTGGATGAGGCCTTGAGCAGCCTGGGCTAGTGGAAGGTGTCCTTGCCCATGGAATGGGTTTGGAACTGGATTATCTGTAAGGTTCCTTCCAACTCAAACCATCCTGTGACTCTCTGAAAAGCAGAGGCAGCATGTTCTGATTCTCAGTCTAGCTGCAGGCTGGTGCAGACAAAGCCAAGTCAGTTCATAGCAGATCTCTTACCTGTATTTGGAAAGCAATTTGGATTTAATTTTGGATGCCACCTTAAAACTGGCAGAGGGTCTTGAGTGTTTCCAGGTAGTTCTTGCTCCAGAGTAGTTCCATAGGTGAGTGAGACCTTAAGTGCCTAACCTGTAGATCTCCTTGGAATGCAGAATAACCTCACATTCCTGCTCTGCACCAGGTGAGACAGCTGAGGGGGACAGCTTTGTTGAGAGGAATAGAGCACAGCTATTGCAGGTTCCTCTGTGGGCTATGCTAGCAGCTTCACACAGATGTCAGCTCAGTAAGGGGTTTTCAGGTTTCCCTGGTGTCTTTTTTTCATTACATTGCTACAGTGACATCAGACAGCTTGTCTGCAGGTGTCCCTCTCCACACAAGGGTGGTGGCAGTGTCACCTTTGGCAGAACCCTCAGTTTGCCAGCTTTTGGCCACCAAGTGGTGTCAGTAGCTGAAGTGCTTCTGTACTAAATGTCACTCATGATCCTCCAGTTCTGTGTGCTGAGGAGAGAGTCTGGGGGGTGTCATCTGAATGTTGGCCATCTTTGGTGGATTTCTGCTAGAAATGGAAAGCACTGGGCTGTTGCTTTAGCATTTAAGGCTGTTTGGTAAGCAGATGTTACTTGAAGATAGAGAAGTGGGTTTCAAATGGAGCTAAGCTGCTGGGAATTACGTGTCAGTTTGGCCAAAAGCTGATCCAGCTCAAGTCTGACAGGGCTTTTGATCCCCCAGCAGTGAGCAAAGCTTCCAAATGCAGGGATTTGATTTTCTTTCCTTCTTTTAAAGGTTCAGCAGGACCTGTTCACCCGCTGGTGGATCCTCTAGCAGCTGGACCCCATTTGGCACGTTTTCCCTACCCACCTGGGACCATCCCCAACCCATTGCTAGGACAGCCACCTCATGAGCATGAAATGCTCCGACATCCAGTCTTTGGTGAGAGCATTTTATGGGCCTTTACAGAGGTCAACTCTTGATCTGAGCTATCATCTTTCCTTCTGGGTCATCTTAGTCTGTCATAGGAGGGAAGTTGGTGGAGCTGAGCTATATCTTGGGTGACAACCACGGGCTGGTTGGTTTGGTTTTTGTTACAACAACAAACAAAACAAAAAGCTTCACAGGACAGGTCTCTGCAGACCTCGTAGCAAGCAAGCATCTAAAAATGGGCAACTCTCTCTTAGGTACTCCTTACCCACGGGATCTACCTGGTGCCATTCCACCTCCTATGTCAGCAGCCCACCAGCTGCAGGCCATGCACGCCCAGTCAGCAGAGCTGCAAAGACTGGCAATGGAGCAGCAGTGGTTGCATGGGCATCCTCACATGCATGGTGGTCATCTACCAAGTCAGGAAGATTATTACAGGTGAGAGGTGCAACAAAAGCTTTGGAAGACACAGGGGTGCTGCAGCTTCCTTCATCTTTCTCCACATTCCATCTTTTTTCTTCTGGATTACTGCTTTGCTTGTGTGTGCTGAGTTACTGTCCCCAGGCGGTTATGGGAGGTGGTGAGGCTGTAGAAAGAGCTCATTTTGGGTTAGGTGATAGGGCAGATGGGAAGCTAGGTCCAAGTTAGTGGCACAGGATGTAGATGAGTTGAGGCTTACATTGCAGAATTAGCTTTTATTGTGAGAATCACTACAGCTGCTGCTTCCACATCTCTTCTCTCCTCCTTGAGAACAGTGGAGGAGGGTGGGCAAAGCTTTATGAATAAGAAGAGGAACTCAGTAAATCTTGAGTAAGGGCAGTGGGAAGCTGAGATGTGTGAAGAATACAGGTCCTGCATTACCACCTGAGAGTTCCTAGATGAATCATGTGAGCTCCTTCTCCCCAGAATGCTGTATGGTGTTGATAGTAGAGCAGTTCTCTCCTTCCATGACACCAGTTTAGTTCCTGTTTGGCAGTGACTTTGGATGTGTCAGCTAAGCAACAGCCACCAGCACCTAGCAGGGGTCATTCCACATGGCTGTGGGTAGCGAGGACAGACAGGAAGCAGCATATCAAACACCTGCCTTGCATCGCTTGGCTCTGATGTTTCAGTCCTGCCTTCTGCTCTCCTGAATTGCCTGCTGGCCTCTTGCCATGGGGGCAACCAGCCTGTCTGCAGCTGCAGAGAAAGCTGGAGCTTGATGAGCTGGCACCAGTGATCCTGCTCACATGTAAGGAGCACTTCAGTAGCAAAAGGTCATCGCTTCCTCCCACCGCAGACAGCGTCACTGCCGCTGTTACAGCGGCTCTCATTTTTGTTCTGAAAGCTCACAAGCCCCAATGCCACCTCTGATCCCTTCAGGGCAGCTGGGTGAGGTCAGCAGGAAGGCAGAGCCATCTCTGAAGTGATGTGACACCTCCTTCCTCCTGCTAAAACGAGTTTTCTTTCTCTTGCAGTCGACTGAAGAAAGAAGGCGACAAACAGTTGTAATAAATTATTTATTTGTAATGCTGGCTATGGAAACCCCAGGCCTTGGGAAGGAGTGGAACATTTTTACATACAATAAGAGCTACAAAAGGAAAAAAAANNAAAAAAAAAAAAAAAAAAAAAAAAAAAAGAATATCTTATAAAGATTTCTTTATATATTTAAAACAGAAACAACCACCCAACAAGTAGAGACTGATCAGCATTAGTGTTCATTTGTAGAGAAGATTTCTCAAGACTGACGTGGGTCTCCCTGCATGACAACATATTGAGAAGCCTATTGGAAATACAGGACTGTGTGGAATATTCAGAGAACTTCCTGCAATCTTGGGGGGGGGGTTTTTTGGGGGGTTATTTTTTTCCTCCTTCCTTTCTTTCTTTCTTTCTTTCTTTCTTTCTTTCTTTCCTTTTTTTTTTCTTTTTTTTTTTTACTAGTTTGTTTTGAGTAGGTGCTAGAATCAGGTTCACAACACAAGTCACTGTGCGTGAAGAGACACTCAATGCATCTATAGCTACTAAAGGATTGCAAGTAGGTGACATAACAAGCTCTGAATCCAAGTGCTATAATAATAAAAATCTACTTTTATTTTAATACATTGTAGGAAATCTTCATAATTTTAAAAGAGAGCTCAGTTCTGCAGCAGCATGGCTTTTTAAGTCTGTAAATAACTTTTTTTGGGGGAGGGGGTGGGGTGGGGAAGGGGTAGAGGGGAGAAAAGAAAAGGAAAAAAAAAACAAACAACAAAAAACAAAACAAAAAGACAAAAAACTCCAGAAACATTTTATCTTGATTTTCAGTAACATCACAAATTGTGAATTCCTACCTGCTATTGACAGAAGACAGAGTTGATTTTTTAATAAAAATTTTTAAAAACTTTAAAAAAAATAAAAAAAGGAGAAAAAAAATATATATAATTATCCCTTTAATTAAAGGGTATCAATAATTTCAAATGGGTAAAAGCTTGACATTTGGTTTGATATCAACAATAAGCATTAAAGGCAGTTGCAGGGATAATGTTGCAAATGACTGTTTCTGTTCTTGGTTGTTTTTTCTTTTTGGTTGGTTGGGCTTTGTTTTGTGGGGGTTTTTTGTTTTGTTTTGTTGGTGTTCCATCTCTCTGTTCTGCAGATGATTTCTGTTGAGTTGGGTTTCTCAGCAGCACAGATGTCCCTTGGAACTAGCTGACCTTTATTTTGATGCCTGCTTCCAGGGTTCGTTTTCAGTGTGGCCATAATAACACTTCTTAACCTATGACCTTTGGGAAACTGAATCTAATGACATTGGGCTTTGATAGGCAAAAGTTCAAAGAAATAATCTGTCCTCAGGACCTCTTTGGGAAATGTTTCATGGCTCAAACTAGCCCAGCCAGAATATTTTTTCTCTTTCTGGCCTCTTATGTTTGATATGTTCTTAAGAAAAGTGAAGTAGGCAACTCATTGTTCTTAAAGTTGGTTTGGTTTTTTTTGCAAAGACCAGCCTGTGTTTCTTGGGGTTTGGTTTGTTTTTTTTTTTTAAGTTCTGGTTTTGTAAGCAAAAATCTTCTTAACTGCCACCAATGTTCTGTATCTCAGGAACTTAAACTGCTTTGGGGTGAACCAGACACCTGGACAGTAGCTTTCACTGACTCCCAGCACAACAGGTCCACACAGAGTAACTCCTGTTGGCTTATTCCCACGTGGATGATAAAAGGAGAGGAACACACAGAAGGCCAGGGAGCATCATTTTGGAGACAGCTCTGCTTACTGTCTAGGCAGAATCATTTTCTTTCCCCACCATGGGGTTTGTTTGCCAGAGCAGAAGGTGATGCAGCCAATGGACATCTGAATCTGCTGGCTGTTTTTACTGCTGGTGCATAACTTCCCCCTCCCCCCATTCTCTCTCTTAACTCAGGAGTTGCACTCTGTGCTGTTGTAGACTGTCAGGTGTGATGGTGGTGTTATAAGGACTGTCCTGAGCCATGGTTGATGAACTTGCAGTTAATCATCTCTCTGATGTCATGCACAGTGCTTCATCCACCTCATGGATCTCAAACCAGCATCACTGCCCAAAGGTGGACAATTAGCAACATCAATTTAGCAATTACAAACAGGCAGTGAGCTGGTTTAGGTCCAAGAGTGCATAGGAGACATGAGAGGACTGTTTCAGCTGATGTTGATCTTCCTCTTTTCTGCCCTCCATGCCAGATTTCTCCATGCTGAAGAGCTGCAGTAGTGTTGAATCCATTCCATCTGCTCTGTGTGAAGGTGGCAGGAGGAGCAGCTAGGCTTGGAAACCATGAGGTCAGTCTAGAATTTCATGGGTGGTGAAGTCTTCTTCAGTCAGTAAAAACATTTCACTGAGAAGCAAACCATTTCACCTGATCACTGCAGACAGCCTGAAGGTGAAATGGTTTTCTTCTCAGTGATTCCTGCTAGCAGTGGAGTAGCTCTTAACATGAGTCCTGCCTCAGCAGAGAGAGTGCCTCAGCTTTCTTTTAGAGGTTCAGTTAGGCACATTTCACTGACACCTGAAATGGAGGAGTTTGAGGGAGTTCAGCCACTTCTTCTGATCCTTCTGTTACTTTTAGCTATAGTTTGTCTTTAAGGAAAACAAAAAACCTAATTGCCTCCTGTAGTCCTCTCTTTTATTTTTAGTTTTAGCTAAAATCTGCTGTTCAAAAGCTATTCATTGATCTCTCTTTTATTTAATTTTTTTTTTCCCCCTCTCAGAAAAGCATTCTTGATCATTTATGGGAGGTTTCTCTTCGCATCATTCAGCAAACAAGCACTGAAACTCTTCCATTTTAACCATCCAGCTCTGCCTTTACACGCAGTAATTTTTGAAGCCATCCTGGTGTTCGCTGCCCTGTTAAAACAACTCAGAAATTCTGATTTTTTATTTTTTTTTTTTCTTCTTTCAGAAATCTTTTTTTTTTTCCCTCTTTTGGAAAAAAAAAATCTCATTTTTCTTTTTGTTTTTAATCTTGCTTTAGTGTTTTTTTTTTTTAACCGTCTCTCTTGTTCTCTATGTCGTCATGATTGAGCTTGTTTCACTGCACCGTTCGAAGCAGAGTGTACATTCTGACTGCTTACATTTATATATATCTTGAAGCTTAATGTATATATGAGTAGTTTGCCATGGGATAACACAGTGTAAACAGAGTAGAAACCCAGAAATCGTGACTTCTGTGTTCTCTCCATTTGAGTATTTTGTAATTTTTTTGAACTATTTGTGGACATAAATAAAAACCAAGCTACACTACAGCAGCCAGGTTTTGCCTGCAAGCAGAACGTGTCTCTTGATTGTTGTTAGTGGGAAAAGAGGTCCTTTTCCTCTGGGGTCATAAGGGATGGCTGTGGTGGCAGTTTCAAAGCTGTCTTGCCTTTATTTTTGCCTTCTTTGAGTTTAATACACAGCATGCAGAACGCCCAACATCACATCTGGATGGCAGCTGCTTCTCATCCTCTTTTCCCATCGTTAACATCTTGACATGAAGTTCTTGCCAGTGAGGGTGCTGAGACACTGCCACAGGTTGCCCAGGGAGGTTGTGGATGTCCCCTCCCTGGAGGTGTTCAAGACCAGGCTGGATGAGACCTTGATCAGCCTGCTGTAGTGGGAGGTGTCCCTGCCCATGGCAGGGGGTTGGAACTGGATGATCTTTGAGGTCACTTCCAACCCAAACCATTCTGTGACACTGAAAAGCAGAGGCAGCATGTTCTGATTCTCAGTCTAGCTGGAGGCTGGTGCAGGCAAAGCCAAGTCAGTTCATCAGCAGATCTCTTAACCCCTATTTGGAAAGTCGTTTGGCTTTAATTTTGGGTGCCACTTAAAACTGTTAGGGGCTCTTGAGTGTCTCCAAGCAGTTCTTTCTCCAGAGTAATTCCTTAGGTGTGTGAGGCCCTAAGTGCATAACCTATAGATCTGTGGGACTAGATGATCTTTGAGGTTCCTTTGACTCCATTTAATCTCTGTCCACTTCTAGAGATACTAATATAATCATAGGGACCTTAAACTATGCTTTGGGTTGGAAGGGACCTCAAAGATCATCCAGTTCCAACTCCCCTGCCATGGGCAGGGGCACCTCCCACTAGCCCAGGCTGCTCAAAGCCTCATCCAACCTGGCCTTGATATTCTGCCTCCCTGTGGCACTTTTATGCTCTGGGGCCATACTGTGCATAACTTGGGGCATGTTTTTTCCTAAGTTAAGCAGCCAAATTGGCAAGAGTGGATGTGTGAGGATGTTTTGGCTGTCAGGGCTTCAGGGGCTTTCTCTCTGCAGTGGCAGTTATTAGATTTACAGATAAGTAATATTTACAGATACATAATCAGTGGCTGTAAGTGATTAGCACATCAGCTACAGCCACTGATCTGCCTGAGCAGACAAGTAGTTAAAATATAAAGGTTGTGCATAAGCTCTTGTGTCTGCCAAAGAAAGAAGAGAACTTCCAAACCAGAGAAGGCAATTCCCTGAGTTTCAAGAGGAGCAGAGACTGCACACCATCATCTCCTTTTAAACTGAGTGAACTCAAGGTGTTGAGAAGACCTGCAAGGGAGAATGAGGCCTGATGACTCCTGGAGTGTAAGCCTGAAATTAGGGACAGTTCACTGTGCCCTGGGAGCAGAGTTTCTCATGCATCTTATTTTCTAGGAGATGTAGTAGAGTTGTCTTGCAGACAGCTGATAGAGTGCTGGCAAGAGATGCACTCCAAAAGGGTGGTAATTGCAGAGAGGGAGCTGCACAATAGCATTTTGTCTGTTCATTGTCTGCTGAAAAGCTGAAATCTGCTTTCAAATTGCATCAAGTTACATGTTTGTGTACGTTTGTAGTGGTTCTCTTGTCATCCATCTGTCAGGGATTTCGATGTGTTTGTGGCTGTTTGGGTGTTCTCATTGTTTGACCAGCCTGAAGTTGTGCCAGGGGAGGTTTAGGTTGGATATTAGGAACAATTTCTTTGCTGCAAGAGCAGACAGGCATTGGAAAAGGCTGCCCGGGGAGGAGGTGGTGGAGTCAGCATCACTGACAGTCCTGGCTCACTGGAGAGGTCACAGAAGACTGGAAGCTGCCAGTGTGGTGCCCATTCACAAGAATGGCCAGAAGGAGGAATCAGGAAATTCCAGACCTGTCAGCCTGACCTCAGTGCCAGGCAAGGTTATGGAACAGGTCATCTTGAATGCCATCACACAGCATCTACAGGGTGGCCAAGGGATCAGGCACAGCCAGCATGGGTTTAGGAAGGGCAGGTCCTGCCTGCTCAACCTGATCTCCTTTTATGCTCAGGTTACCATCCTGGTGAGTGCAGGACAGGCTGTGGATGGAGTCTGCCTGGACTGCAGCAAAGCCTTTGACACCTTCTGGCACAACAAGCTCCTGGCAAAGCTGGCAGCTCCTCGGACCTCACCTGGAGTCCTGTGTTCAGTTCTGGAGCCCGCAGTACAGAAAGGACATGGAAGTGTTGGAGCCAGTGCAGAGGAGGCCACCAAGATGCTCAGAGGGCTGCAGCAGCTCTGCTGTGAGGACAGGCTGAGAGAGCTGGGGCTCTGCAGCCTGGAGAGGAGAAGGCTTCCAGGAGACCTTGGAGCAGCCTGCCAGTGCCTGAAGGGGCTGTGGGACTTTGGACAAGGCCTTGGAGTGATAGGCTGAGAGGGAATGGATTGAAGCTGGAGGAGAGGAGATTTAGATGAGATTAAGAGGAATTCTTCGGGGTGAGGGTGGTCAGACCGGAGCAGGCTGCCTCAGGAGCCTGTGGGTGCCTCCCTGGGGCTGTTCGAGGCCTGCTCTTGGTAGTGAGCACAGAGCTGGAGCTGAGGCTGCCCTCCTGTTACAGCTTCTCGGTTAACAGGCTTCAGATGGTGAATCCTGTGGGAACAAGGCTGAAGAGAGTTTTTATTAGTGCATAGGTGGAGCAGTTTCGTTCTCGCGGCAGTGCTGATGGTGCCTGGGAAGTCCAGCCCGGGGCCTGTCCTGGGGCCAGCCCAGCTGGGAGCAGTGACGCAGGCAGCAGGCTTCAGTCCCGCCCAGGCCGTGCAGAGCCGGCAGGGATTCCTCAGGTCTGGTGGCCTGCAGGGAGGAGCCTGTCCTGCTGCTGTGACAGGAAAGGGTGGCAGAAGCTGCTGAGAGGGGTCCCTCAGCCCATGCAGTGTGGGGGCTGCAGCCTTCCTCCTCCTGTGGGGGAGAAAAGGGTGAAGAAGGTGGAGACAGAGCCCCTCAGCCCCGGCAGTGTGGCAGGCTAAGGTAAGAGCCTTTCTGCTTGTTTGGTGGGGAAAAGGGTGGCAGGAGGTGGTGACAGAGTCCCTCAGCCCCTGCAGTGTGGGGGCTGCAGGGAAGAGCCTTTCTCCTCCTGTGGGGGGAAAAGGGTGACAGGAGGTGGAGACAGAGCCCCTCAGCCCCTGCAGTGTGGGGGCTGCAGGGAAGAGCCTTTCTCCTCCTGTGGGGGGAAAAGGGTGACAGGAGGTGGAGACAGAGCCCCTCAGCCCCTGCAGTGTGGGGGCTGCAGGGAAGAGCCTTTCTCCTCCTGTGGGGGGAAAAGGGTGACAGGAGGTGGAGACAGAGCCCCTCAGCCCCTGCAGT
Organism: Eubucco bourcierii; assembly: GCA_013396675.1. Classification (NCBI taxonomy): domain Eukaryota; kingdom Metazoa; phylum Chordata; class Aves; order Piciformes; family Ramphastidae; genus Eubucco; species Eubucco bourcierii. Next base: position 217,006 of record VWZE01024406.1, on the reverse strand, counting down.
GTGGGGGCTGCAGGGAAGAGCCTTTTTTCTCCTGTAGTGGGGAAAAGGGTGGCAGAAGCTGCTGACAGGGATTCCTCAGCCCATGTAGTGTGGGGGCTGCAGGGAAGAGCCTTTCTCCTCCTCTGAAGGGGAAAGGGTGGCAGGAGGTGGTGGAGGGAGCAGTGGAATGTGGCTTTTTCCACAAGAGCAGCCTGTGCCTGTTTGCCGGTGGAGGGAGGCCCAGACCTTGTGGTACACCATCTCTTGGCCCCTCCTGGCAGTGTTCCTTTACCCAAAGGGAACCAAAGCTTCTCCTTTGCCCCTCCTGGTATTGTCCTGTAGTTCCCAAAGGAGCTGGGTACCCCCTGGCAAGTACCTTTTGGTCCCTGAGGCAGCTCTTGTCCTACTGGGTTGGGCTGTGTTACTGTCACAGGTGCTCCTCCATGTGTCCCAGATGCTTTTCCTTGCTGACCTGTGTGACAGGTAGGCCTTGCTGCTGATTCTGGAGGGGCTTTTCCCACAGGAGTTTCTCACCCTAAGTGTATCAGACTCCAGTGTCCACTGTTGGAGGGCAGAGCCTTTTGTGTGCCCTGCATGTACAGGTCACCCTTTGCAAGCTGCTGTTGGCTGCTTTCCTTATTTTGCCTTAATGCAAGGTAATTAAGCCTGATTTTTTAATTTTTTTTTTCCCACTCATGGTGTTGACTTAGCAAAAACAGGAGGAAAAAGATTAGAAGCAGCATAATGCAAACCACAGATCCCAAGGGGATGGTTTAGCCAGGCTGGATTTTTTTTGTCCTTCACAAAGACTTTTCCTTATGGAAGTGGTAACTTGGCCCCTGCAAATTCTTCTCTCTCTCTGTGTGTGTGTGTGTGTGTATATATATATACATATGTATATATATCTGTATGTGTGTGTGTATATATATGTAGATAAAAAATTTACTCCCCTACCCTGTTCCTGATCCCCAGCCTCTTTCCCACTCCCCTAAATAAAGGCATCTGACCAAATAAAAAAACCAAATCCCTTTTATCTCCATAAACTCTCAGATACTTTGTGAAAGTGAGTTCTACAAAGGTTCACCTGACAGATGTCCCAGTGAATGCTGATGCAGCACAGGCTTCTGTCACCACACAACTTCTTGGAGCTCCTGAGTGAGAGGAATTGAGTTTTCCCAGTAAACACCATGCCAATCCACTTTCTGGTTGGATGAATAGTGGGAAGGGTTAGGCTTAACCTTGCATTCCTCTGCAGAAGGTGGGAAAGGCACAGTCAAAAAGTGCTGCCAAGTTAAGGGCTATTGGCAGGTAGAAGCTGCATCCAGGATAGGATGTGACAGTTCCCTTACTTGCACAGCTTTTGAAAGTCAAAGTGTGTAAATTTTAGGGCACTAAATGAAGCCCAGGTTCAACATAAGCATAGCTTTACTGATCATAAATAATCATATTAATGATCATTAGTGTGCTTTCCCTGGCACCAGAGCACACTTTGACTGCTGCACCTCCGAGTTACCCTATGTGCAAGACCCAGAAAACATTGGAGCCATCAACCCTGTTGCCTCTTCTTTTATTCTGTATGCCTCTGGGGTTTTCCACCTTCTGAGTCCTATTGCCATCCCATTTCATTATTTGTTAGCACTTTAGATATTTGTCCAATGTCCTTACCTGTGGCAATGTCATCAGGAGGAAGCTCTGCAGAGCTTCTGAAGGCTCCTGTTTTGTGCTGTATCTGCAAAGCTGAGCTTCCTGCACCGGGGACTGTGTGTGTGGGAGAGAAATTAAGGAGTAAATTGATGCACTGGCCTTGGAAAATAGCTGTGTGTGATATCAGTGGAGTTGTGTTTCACTTTGCCTGGGGTCTTGGTTTAGCTGGAGCAGGCTATTAGTCACATCTTTAGGATGGAAATTGCTCTGCCATTGCAGCTTGCTTAAGGGGCCCTGGTTGCAAAGCCTAGGCAGTGACACCATCTCCACTCTGCCTCGCCTCTACCAGGGCTGAATTTGTGCTTTCAAAATACACAACTTGCTTCGAGGAGGATTTCCCTCCCTGTCAGTTGGGATGTTTTATTGTCATCCAGCTGTTTCTGGTTTATTCCTTCTTTTGGCTTCTGTTCCTTCACAACCCAATGCTTTTTATATAGCAGCAAATAAAACAAGTATCAAAAGCAGCGCTTCAGGAGGATGCTCAGTAGCAAAGTAGTGAAGGAGCACACTCCCCAGCTTCCCCAAGGAACTCTAGTGAGCTTCAGCACTTCATAATTGGAGCACATGATCTCTGAGGTCCTTTTCAACCTCAGCCATTCTATGGTGTTGTGATGGTACTGAGGGGTTGGTTTGTTCACCAAGGGAGTGCCTGTGACAGTTTACTCAGAGGGAGAAGATGAACAGAAGTGTTGAACAGTCCACATTCCCCTAATAGAGTTCATGCACTTCACTTTTTTTTTCCTCCTGTGAGAGGGCCTACTCAGCCTGAAATCTTCTAGTGGACAGCACTGCCTTATGCCCCATGTGCCTGCCAGCAAGGGCTTTGTGTGTTGTAAATAACAAGATAAGGAGGAACTTCTGTGCTGTGAGGGTGCTGGAGCCCTGGAGCAGTGCCTAGAGAGGTTGTGGAATCTCCTTCACTGAAGAGGTTCCAACCCCACCTGGCCATTGTGATCCTGGGCAAGCTGCTTTGGGTTTCCCTGCTTTAGCAGGGGTCTTGGACTGGATGGGTTCACTTCCAAGCTCCACCAAGGGAAGATTCTGTGAACTGCCTGAGGAGCAGAAACAGTGTCATAGAACTAGTCAGGGTTGGAAGGGACCACTAGGATCAGCCAGTTCCAAGCCCCCTGCCATGGACAGGGACACCTCACACTAGATCAGGCTGGCCACAGCCTCATCCAGCCTGGCCTTAAACACCTTCAGGATGGGGCTTGAACCCAGTACTGAAATGGGTTGTAAAATGCTAGGATTGACACAGGGCCATTGTGAAGTGTCTCACTGCTTGTAATAAAGCAGCATTTAATTAACCATTCTATCATGTGCTGATGTGGAGGCACTCTCCAGGTGAGGGCAGGCTGTCAAGGAGAGGAACCAGGAAGATTTCTGCAGCTGCCTCAGCATCTGGGGGAGCCTTGTCTGCATTTGTCTGGGTTGTAACTTGTTCTGAGTTGACCTCAGACAGAGAATGTGAGCAGAGGCTTCAGTCCCTAGGGTGGCACCGAGCTGTAAGCACTGATTCATTCAGATGACAATACTTAAATAATCCCCTGGCTACATCCTGTCTTAGAATCTCTTTTACTTTGAAACTATTAATGAGGGGTTTTTTGAGCTTCTTGCCCCCTTTTAATCTTCTTTCTCTTTTTTGGCTCAACAAAAGAATGTGCTGGGCCTAGAGGGTTTGTAATCTGTCTGTCCTCCCTTATCCATCAAAGCCTGGTCTGTGCTGAGTTTTTCTCTGTGTGGTGTGGATTTGTGAGGTAGAAATACATGACTTGTCTTCCCAGTTACTCCTTGATTGCAAGGTGTTTATTCCTTTGCAGCAGAACACCATTTTATTGTTAGAATTGCATCTGTTGCTTTCACTCCTGTAACACTGGAACAGGCTGCCCAAGGAGGTTGTGGATGCTTTCTCCCTGGAAGTGTTCAAGGCCAGGTTGGATGAGGCCTTGAGTGAGCTTGGGCTAGTGGGAGGTGTCCCTGCCTGTGGCAGAGGGTTGGAACTGGATGATCTTTAGGGTTCCTTCTAACCTAACCTGTTCTATGAATCATTGAGTCTCAGAATCAATCAAGTTGGAAAAGACTTTCAAGATCAAGTCCAACCTATCCCCCAAAACTACTGTGCACTGCTGAAACAGGAACAGATGTCTAGCACATTGAACAACAGCAGCCAAAAGCACAGGGCAGTTGTTGTTCAGTGACATTTCTGTGGTGGCTGGGGACATGGATGCCAGGAGTAGTGAAAGTCCTTGTCAGATCTGTGCTCACTGGAGAAAAAGCAACACCAAAATAGGTACCTTTGCAAAGCACTTGCAGTCTGTCAGTGCTGAAGCAATGTAGCATGCATCTCACTTGCCTGATGTCTTGAAAAGTGTAATGAAATGAAGAAAGGCTGGAGGTAAAGCTGCATGATGTAAATCTGGGGTAGTACCACAGCCTTGCACAGCACCACTGAATCTGGTCTGTGGTCAGTGTGTTCATAGCCTGGTGACAGAAACCTGTGGGACTGTTCAGTGCACCCAAAGCAGGGCATTTTGACAGGAAGATGTGGTTCCCAGATTAAAGGTTTTCACTGTTTCTCCCTGATCACAGAATCTCAGAATGGTAGGGGTTGGAAGGGAACTCTGAACATCAACTCCAACCACCCTGCCAAAGCAGGATAACCCAGGGCAGGTGACACAGGAATGTATCCAGGTGGGTCTTGAAAGTCTCCAGAGAAGGAGACTCCACAGCCTCTCTGGGCAGCCTGCTCCAGGGCTCAGCACCCTCACAGTATAGAATTTTCTCCTCCTGTCAAGGCAGAACTTCCTGGGTTCCAGTTGGTGTCCATTGGCCCTTGTCCTGTAACTGGGTACCACTGAAAAGAAACTGGACCCTTGACACCCACCCTTAAGGTAGTTGTAAGCATTGATCAGGTCTCTCAGCCTTTCCTCCTAAGACATGTTCTCTTTCCCTCATCATTCTCATGGCCTCCACTGGATTCTCTCCAGCAGTTCCCCATTTCTTTTGAACTGGGGAGCCCAGAACTGGACCCAGTAGTCCAGACGAGACCTCACTAAGGCAGAGTAGAGAACTTTAGTGGCTTTCTATGATGAAGTCACAGCGACAGTGGACAAGGGAAAGGCAGCTGATGTCATCTACCTGGACCTGAGTAAAGCATTTGACTCTGTCCCACATGACATCCTGGTCACCAAACTGGAAAAGCATGGACT